>CM067322.1:37035449-37635449 GCA_034231615.1 Meghimatium bilineatum
TTGACTTGATTATCTGTTTTTTTCTGATGGTAGGTGATTGGTATATCTGGTTGGTCTTCGGCAGCACCTTCCTTAGCCAGTTGGTCTGCTTTTTCATTTCCTGGTATTCCACAGTGAGAGGGTATCCACCGCATGGTTACCCTATACTGGTAAGACAATTCGCTAAGTAGTTTTTTTTTAGCCTGTTAGTTTTCCAGACTGGAGAGCATGAAGAACTGCCCTTGTATCTGTCAGGAATACCACAGGCTGAAGGCCAGAGTTGGAGTTCAGCAGTATTTTAGCTGCCACACTAATTGCCTGGATTTCTGCATCATAATTATTGCAGAATTGTCCTGTTTTCTGATTGTATCTCTAGGAGTGTGTGTGGATATTCTATATATAGACCTGAACCTCCATTCTTCACTGCATTCTGTGCTGACCCATCTGTGTATACTCTGACCCATATATCTTGTGGATATTCTTCATCCAGGAAACTGAGGATGACTGTCCTTCGCTGCACACTGTTCTGTTCGTCCTTGCTTAGTATTCCTTTCACATGGGTCTGAATGTATTTTGGCATTCCATGCCTTCCATCCCCTCGGGTTTGTTCTGGCACAGACCTTAAGGGGCTGTCAACTTCAGGTAGATCTGTAAGTTGTCTGCGTAGTCGTAAAGCTTGATGGATAAAGCTGCTTCTTTTCAGTCGCCCCATTGCTAGATTTTGGAATCTTTCTTTCATTGGATGACTTGGCATACACTAAAACTTTTCTGTTTGAATTAGTACTTTTGTATCTCTGCGTTCGCCAAGTGTTTGCATTCTTCCCATTTTCTGCATCTCTTCTATGAGTGTTGATTTCATTGCTCCCAACATTATTCTAAGTGCCTGATTTTGCACTTTATCTAGATCTTGTAATGTGATGTTTGATGCTAGTCCCCCCAATTTCTACCATTCTATGAATATGTACATTGTCTCGTTCGACCTCCTTCTTGTCTTTTCTTACTGCTTTAATCAATTCTTCTTCTTCAGCGTTCATTCTCAAACTCCTGCTGAATTCTCTTGTAGCAGGACCATTGTCCTACTAGATTTCCAGCAGGATGTAGTCCAGAGAATGGAAATGCGTTGTGTCGCCGTTTTATTTGCGCCAATGGCCCGACACATCCGTCTTCGGCAGTGCTTTAATCAATTCAATCCTGTCTCTTCTTATCTCGGTGCAGTTTAACAAGGCTTTTCCAACCAACACATCGGCTCTTTCGTTTCCTCTGACCCCAGCATGACCTGAACAGTAGATCATTGTTGTTGAGAAGAGTGACCCATTCAGTTCTGATCATGCTTTTTTCTATCTTGCGCAGCATACTTTGCGTTGCCAGCCAAGTGAGAGCTGCTATCACCGCCTTTATTTCCATTTTTATACTCGATGTTGTAGCGGGGTGAGCTGCTGGCTTCTCAGCTAAGTTCTTACCATTTTGGAAGACCACAAAACCCCAACCACGCCTGTTTGTTTCTTGTGTTACTGAGTCGTCTGTGTAAATTATTGTATCATGTGGTTTCGAGTGCTGCAGTATGAGTTCTTGGATCATTCACTCTGTTCTGTTGGCAGCCCAGTCGCGGCACTCTCTACCCATCTGTATCACAACTGTTGTCAATAACTTTCTATTTTTGCCAAATGGAATCCATTCACAGCCTATTCCCACTTCCTCCAGCTCACTAACTTTGAGTAGGGTATCTTCTGTTTCTGCCATTCAAGACCCTGTTCTCTTGACGCGCCTTAATTTTGTGTTGTCTAGAGATTGGTGTAAGAAGTGATGGTCATTGTTGGCGACGTTGAATTAATCTTTAACCTGTGCGATTTTATGTCTTGCTTTGATGCTCGGTAGGTCTAGGAGAAACCTCATGGTCGCAATAGACGTATCTCTTGTGCATACTAGAACAGCTCTCATAGCAGCGTTTTGAACTCTCTCCAGTCTATCCATCTTTGTTTGCGACAGTGTAAGTAAACCTAGACCATAGTCCAACACAGATAATACCAATGCCTGCATCATTTGAAAAAGGGTTCGTTGCGGCATCTCTACAGATTCCATGATTTTGACTGCGCTGACACCATTCCTAGCTTTCTAAATGACTTTGTCCGCATGGTACGCGAATGATAGACTTCTATCAAAAGTGATTCCTAGATATTTCATAGTCTGCTCCCTGTCAATGTTGATATCCATGCTCACGATATTAACGACAATTGGTTAATTACTGGAAATCCCGAAGCAAATACGAAAGATCTATTGGCAACCGTCCCTAACTATGACGTAATAGTTAGTCTTGTTAATATATGTATCTAGATGTTTATACTGCGATCTATTTGGATAATACAAAAAGTTCAACAATTGTACAAAATAATAATGATAATAAACAGAAGAGTACCGCACTAAGTTCTCTCATTTCTATAGAACTATCTGTCAGCATGACACTTTCAGATTTAGCTAAGCCAAATGAAAACATCACTTGGTTTTAAATAGCGCAAATCGACATCTAATGGTACAATAAAGAACCCGTACCGACAACAAAATCGGTCTGTTTGTTTGCCTCATGCAGTCATGGAGAATTTACGTAACTCATTTGAAAAGACATTTTTATGACTACCATTGTAAGCGTCACAGTTTGCTTACTTTTTGCTGTTGGTTTATGCAAATGTTGAAACTTCAAGCTTTCGATCTCGATTTTACAAGTAATGAACGAATCAATACTACGTGTATCCCTAGCAGCAAAGGTATAACAGACTCATTCTTTGAATCTACTCCATCTTGATCTATTGATACATCTTCGATACACTGTAATTTTTAGTTATCACAATTTCTAATCTTTAGTTTCTCGTGCTTTTTAATTTTATCTCAGTTCCTTCTTAGTTTTAGATGGTGGAACAATCGCAATTTCCCTATGGGCCAGTAGCCATGTAGGCTCATATCTGTTCGTTACATAGTAAATTACCACCAGCAATGCACCAGCGACCTAGCACTGGCGATGCAGTTAATTTTTCTGTATGATACTGTTTAATTTTTAATAATTTTTAAAACTGTTATTTAAAATTTGTCAGGCAGCAAAATGACACAATATAGAGATACAACACAGAGATTTCTACAAGAATTGCCTTGGCATCCAGTACGTTCAACCGCGACCGTCGAATGTATAGGAGACCTGCTCGCTAAATCGTAAACATGAACTAGTCTCCGATTTGCGTGAAATATTTTCGTTGGTCTTGGCTATATTTGGCATGTGATTCCAAGTATGTAAATAGCGACCAATTAAAAGTCCAACAATAATCAAATACGTAACGAACGGGGTCCAAATTAATTCAGCTAGGAAGCCTGTAATGTTGAGGGGACGCCGTTCAACAGCACATCCAGTCACTATACTTTTTTTCTCTGATTCGTCATTAAATATGAAACGAACTTTGTGTGCTAAATATCTGCAAGGAATCTCAATTATAGCGTAATCCACAACACAGTATCTGTAGTAAAAAGTAAGTGGTCAGTATGTGGTCATTTGAACAATAGTTTTCGAAGCAATAAAGGTTAAAGGCTAAATAAAATGGAATATACACTAAAAAAAATAAACTAGCAAATGTAAGCAGATTTTCATATTACTAATTTCACAGAGACAACAAAAAGGTAGTGTACGAAGGTGATCTGAAGTTGGGAGAACATAAATCTCAGCCTGTGAACGGTCCTAGAGACTCATCTAAATAGAAATCCGAGATCATAAACGAACGTAAAGATTCATCTAAATATAAATTGTAAACTATAAAAGAGCGTAAAGATTCATATAAATATAAATCGAAGTCTATAAACGAACGTAAATATTCATCTAAATATAAATTGTAAACTATAAAAGAGCGTAAAGATTCATATAAATATAAATCGAAGTCTATAAACGAACGTAAATATTCATCTAAATATAACTCAATGCAAAGTGACAGAAGTACCTTGTCATTTATAAGTCATATAGGAACACGGCAACCTGATACTGAAACCGCTGAAAACAGGCTAAAAGAGATCCGAAACTTTGATTCCTGATCAATCCTGTACGTGAAAGGGTGGGAGAGGAGGAGGAGTGTTTAAACCCCCTTATCTTGGGAAATTATAAAATAACATTTAATGTTAGGAATTTAGAAAAAAAAATGGGTAGAAGCCTCTCCAGTGGACGATTTTCGAAGGAATTGCCACGAAAATAGAACAGGACAACTAAGGAACTGCCACGAAAATAGAACATGAAAACTAAGGAATTGGCACGAAAATACAAAATGAAAACTAAGGAATTGGCACGAAAATAGAACATGAAAACTAAGGAATTGGCACCAAAATATGACACGAAAACTTAGGAATTGTTACCAAAATATGACATGAAAATTAGGAAATGTCACTAAAATTATGTCACCAAAATGGGTGAATGGCCTTTCTTTTATATATATTTTTTAAATATAATTTCACCCCCTTTTTACTGAAGACATACCGACGGCACTGTTTCTGCTGGAGAAAATATGTCTTTTTTTTTTAAAGTGTACTTGAGATCCAATATAACATTTGTAGTACGACTCGTTACAATAGACTGTTCTAAGATGAATACTTAGTGTTACATATACTACAATATAACATTTGTAGTACGACTCGTTACAATAGACTGTCCTAAGATAAATACTTACGTGTTACATATCCTACAATATAACATTTGTAGTACGACTCGTTACAATAGACTGTTCTAAAATGAATACTTAGTGTTACATATACTACAATATAACATTTGTAGTACGACTCGTTACAATAGACTGTCCTAAGATGAATACTTAGTGTTACATATACTACAATATAACATTTGTAGTACGACTCGTTACAATAGACTGTTCTAAAATGAATACTTAGTGTTACATATACTACAATATAACATTTGTAGTACGACTCGTTACAATAGACTGTTCTAAAATGAATACTTAGTGTTACATATCCTACAATAAAACATTTGTAGTACGACTCGTTACAATAGACTGTTCTAAGATGAATACTTAGTGTTACATATCCTACAATATAACATTTGTAGTACGACTCGTTACAATAGACTGTTCTAAGATGAATACTTAGTGTTACATATCCTACAATATAACATTTGTAGTACGACTCGTTACAATAGACTGTTCTAAGATAAATACTTACGTGTTACATATCCTACAATAAATGGGAGCTGGAATCTCTGTGAATGTATGAAAGCTCTAGCACAAACATGGGCAAAAGATGGCCAACGGGACAAATCTGACCCGTCACGCCATTTTTGTGTGGCCCACCAGACTGATTTAAAAGTGCTATAAGTAGACGTTCATGCGCTTAGAACAAACTGCTTGTATCTCCAGAAGACGAAGACGAAACAAAAATACCTTTTTTTTCATGCGTATCAAAAAAAAAACAACAACCGGAAAATATATTTTAAACATTTGTAGTAAAAAGATAAAGACAGAAATATAAATGCTCTGTGACCGTGACTTTATTGCATAACACCGGTATGCTGCCGAGCCCCGAGAGGGGGGCAAATAATATAGACACTCAAAGGCCTCAAACGGCAAAGAGAATTGAATTTATGTACTTAGTCCCCCTCACTACGCCTTCCAAGAGTACCACTCCTAGCATTTTACTTCTCAACTTCCAAGAGTACCACTCCTAGCACTTTACTCCTCAACTTCCAAGAGTACCACTCCTAGCACTTTACTCCTCAACTTCATAGAGTACCACTCCTAGCACTTTACTCCTCAATATCCAAGAGTGTCACTCCTAGCACTTTACTCCTCAATATCCAAGAGTGTCACTCCTAGCACTTTACTCCTCAATATCCAAGAGTGTCACTCCTAGCACATTACTCCTCAACTTCAAGCGATAATCCCCAAGTATTTCCGAAAAAATCCACTTTATAAACAAGTCCTCTTATAATGACACTGTTACCTTCCAAGAATGTCGTAAGATGCAACTAAGAAGATTATGGGGGTGGAGTTGGCTGTCCCATCTAACATATGGTCAAAATGACGCAGATGCCATATTGAAGTGTCAGGTTGTACTGCTCAGATATCGCAGCAAACCATGACGCAAAGCATTCAGTTCTCCTGATTACACCCGGCTAATCTGCAGAAGTTTGAGAACAAACGCTGAAGAAGAAGAAAAACGATTGCATAGAAGATTCAGTCATGAGAGATTTTACCCAACTATAACAGTTTCTATTATAGCAAGATTGCATAGAAGATTCAGTCATGAGAAATATTACCCAACTATAACAGTTCCTATTATAGCAAGATTGCATAAAGATTTAGTAATGAGAGATTTTACCCAACTATAACAGTTCCTATTATAGCAAGATTGCATAGAAGATTTAGTCATGAGAGATTTTACCCAACTATAACAGTTCCTATTATAGCATATACTCTTTAGCCCATATTTCAATTTCCAGCAGTCAACCAGAAATATTTTTTAATCCCTAACGGATTCTAGGTCGACCCAGTCTAAGGAAAATAGGTACCATGTCTTTTGAAAAAAGGTAAAGACTGCAGGCTTGATGCTGACAACATTATCACTAGGTATGCCATTAGTCAATGAAAAGCAGGTCTAAAGCCGTATTCCCTAATATGCCTCAGTCTCTCGGATAAGGGAACATTTTAGTTGGTTTACTTACCTTAATGAACAGATTTCGAAAAAGTGAGATACATAGTTGTAAACAACATACAAGATCTCTAGTTATGGGACGTTCTTGTTGCTTATGCAAATAAATCAATTTTTGGGGCAGTGTTAAAATTGTTTTGACATAATTAAGCAACGGTGTCTCCGAATTTTTGACAGTTGTTGACAAGGTTGGGAGGGGGTCAATAATTGACAATATAATTGTTATTCATGGACAGTCCTTAAAAAACATTTAAGCCACGGCCTTTTGCAGTAAGACATGTTATCTAGAAAAGTCCCGTGACCGAACGAGGACCCTTGTTTGGATTTCGGTTGATCACTGTTTATATACTCGGAGTCGCCTTGGCTATTTTTGGCATACGGTTCCTAGTATGTAAAGTGACCAACCGAAATCATAATAATAATCAAAAACGTAACGAATGGGATTCTAATTAATTCAGCTGAGAGGTCTGTATTAGAAACGGTCACGTTTAAGAAATGTGGATACGTTTAGAAGAAAACCACGGATCTCTAGACACAAGCATACACTACGAGATTTTTCATGTCACTATAACAGTTGGTTGTTAACAAATATGGCTGGGAGTATACATACACTATATATATTTTCTAGCGATATATGTGAAAATTCTCTTCATGACGTTTTATTAAATTGACAAATTTGTACCAGTATAGCTCTAAAACATATTGAAAACTAATAGTACTATGCAGAAATTCCTGGCAAAGTTAATTTACAACACAATTTTACCGTAACGTAGAAATTCCCATAGCATATCCTTGTACCAATAAATCAATGGAAACCCCCAATTATAATGAATAAAATATGATGATAAACAGAGTTTCAATAATAGTAGAAGAAAATACATGCAAATTGAGAACAAACAAAAAACTAGTTCACAGCACAGAAACAAACTATTATCTTGATATTGCAAACAGAACACAAATCACTGATGACTAGTATATGCGTACACATTAAACTTGGTCAAATGGACTTGAACACTTGTGAACTAGGCCCAAAAAAAGCAAATCACTTCATTCATGCATGTCAGATTTACAGAGACAATAGCCAGATAGTTATTGCTGCCAAGTTTCGGGGTCGATGGATAACCTGAAGCGAATCACGCAGTTTATTGGCGATATTGGCTATATGTCACGACAGACAGTAGAATAGCAAAGAATAGCTGACACACAGAAGAATAGCACAGGTGAAATGACATAAGATGAGATGACAGACAAGAATAGCAAAGTTGAAATGACAGACAAGAATAGAAAAGGGAGATGACAGAATAATAGCAGAGAAGAAATGGCAGGCATAAAAATAGCAAAGAAAATATGACACAATATTTTATATTGTATTTTAATTTAATTAAAAAATATTTTAATAGTAGTAATGATGCACAAAAATAAACAAGCATAGCAAAGAAGAACATCAAATTTAATGCAGTTGTGTGCTTAAACTAGTAGAGAAACTGTGTCAAATGAAGACTACGCAGTACACATAGACAACTCTGCAGCAATCATAAACCAAACGAGTTATTCTGCTGCTGTGTTCTTCTTCTTCTTTTTTTCGTTCGCCTGGAACATGCCTATATCCGAAGTTTTGTTACTTCTATAAATTTGACTGTATTCTGTAACTCGTACTGAGGTCCGTAGAGTTTTTCTTCCCTTGTTGTTTCTCTGGGCCAGTGTATTTGCCTGAGCATTTCATATTCATGGCATTCCTCAAGAATATGTTCTGCTGTCTGAGGTGCCTGTCCACATGTACACATGGACGTGTTGCAAATCTTTAACTTTGTATACATGTGGCTGCGGAGTTGGTTGTGTCCTGTTCTGATGCGCAGTATTCTGCTGTGTTCATTCTTAAGCTCCCGTAGATCAGCAGGATGCAGTCCGGAGAACGACAAAGGTTGTCTATCATAGTACCATTCGTCTCATACTTCCCATTCATTCACAGTATCAGGGAGTCCTGTATCAGGGTGTCAAGTATCATGGACAAGCCAACTTGAAGGGAGTCTAAGAAGAACAATTTTAAAATTTGGTTTCCACAGACCCTTTCTGGAGGAGCCACAGAAAGGTAACTACTTGAACGATAAACTACAAGCATGATATTGATAAACAACAAGAATGATGTCGATAAATCTAAGAATACTTTGGTGGCTTGTAAAGAAAGCCAATGCTGTTTTAGGTTAACGATGTAAATTCAGGTAGAAAGGATGAGGATATATGAAAATATTCTTAAGTTTGACAGAAATAGAACCAGGTCCGTTCCAGCGATACCAAATTGCTTTGCAACTCAAGTAAACAGGTTTCCCGTACCTGACCAACCACATCTCCAGTGAATTTGTCTGTTATATTTCCGTCAGCCTTAATAATTTTAAGCTATCGAAGGGAGGTACACGTAAGAAAATAGGGTCACGTAGGGGTGCACGGGTGCCAATGTTCAAAAAGTGTGGACAACTACTAGTCTACACCATTATTTGGTTCAGAATACCAAGAGGTATGTAACTGCAATTGAACTCACACTACCAGCGTGTTCATATCACCATTGAATTCACACTAATATTAGGTTCATACCACGATTTCCGCTGAACTCACGTTGTCATATCGACTCAGAGTCGAAGACTCAAGTCCCCAACTGTGCTCTGCAGTGACACTATTAAAAATAAAGCAAAACATCACGTATTTTACTCATGATACTACCGTTTTTCCCAGGAAAGTTGTGTATATATGTATGTTGGTGTGTGTTTTAAGATTTCGGTTCTTTTCGGGCAAACGTTGAATTAACTGGGGGAAAAATGATTCTACACGCTTACCATACAAAATTTTAGCCATTCGCGGATGACGTAATATTATCCGGTGTGCGTTTCTTGAGAGAAAACGAATGCTAGAATTTATATGGAATGCCATTGTTTATTGTTAGTTTGCTAACAATAAGCTCCCACTATCATCAGACAGTGGCCCTCAGAAAACATTACTATACAGACACGATGGATAGCCAGAGGCAGACATTGCAAACGATGGATTACAGAAATAAACGAGTTAACGAAACAAACGTATATGAAGAACACACAAAAGCCATCTCCAGATAACTCTTCTATCCCTGACTCTGCAAGGCATAAAGGGGTATAAAGCGAAAAGAAAAGAAGCTAACAATTACAATAAGCAATATCAGCTCTTATAGTATTAAACGTGTTTAATTATCTTCTGCGGCTAAATGGCTGCCAAACATTAGTTCAGATTTATATAAACATTTGCTTGTCAACTCTCGATCATCAGTAAATAAATAGGATTGTGTCCCTAGTCAAATAGTCTTAAGAATATCATGGGCAAGAAAAAGAACTAACGCAGATCGTATAAATATCTCAACATAGATGAATGGCTCATCAAAACTATCAAAAAAGCAGAATTACATATTTCGGACATATAAACAAGGCACAATGGTTTGGAAAGATTAATCATGGAGGGGAAAGTTCCAGGAAAAAATAAGAGGCAGACCAAAACTACTATGTACACATGACATCGAAGACCTGAACACAACACTGGACGAAGCTGGGCAGCTCGCACAGAAACGTGATGCTTACAGAATGGCAGTGAGGAAAACGTTCTACAGAGGACACGTCACATAGAGAGAGTGCGGTCAAAATTACATTGCAACTTCATTTCTTTTACGAACGTAGTTAATTTTACATCGCATGAGTATAGTTCATGCTGAAAACAGAGAAAGTGACACTAAACAATTGTTTGTGATTTGTAGCTGTGCCGACACTGTTGATATGGTGTGTATGCCACATGTTTATTAAAGTTGACACTGTTACCACGGTTAATACTATACATGTAGAAAGGCTGATATCATTACTGGTATAGTATAACATCGTGTTACATGCCTAATTACTATATGTTATGTTACGTTATAACATTGTGTTAGATGCCTACTTACAGTTCTGAGAAATGAAACATCGTCCTGCTCCGAACCCCCGCCCTCTGCAGGATCCGCCATGTTTATGTGCTAAGAACTGATTTTCAAAGGTAGTGTGTTATTTTGTTTTGTTGTAGATCCTTCTTGTTTTTTATTCACTGTTCCGTATAATCAAATCAGTAGGTGAGCGTCCGTGAATCTTTCCCCGATGACCTCGGGTCGGGACACGCCGGATTGATTGACTCTCAAAGACATAGCTCTGGAGACAAACACAATATTGGCCTTGTGTCCAATGATGAGATTCGAGGTAAAATGCCGACGAAATAGACGAAGAAACAAAAATCGAAAAAAATGTTTAGCCGAAGCGACAAAGTGAGGGGCAGTGTTTCTGCCTGGGCTCACCCCTTCTTTCTCCTCAGTTCTCTTCCAGGCTTCCGCAGCCGTTCTAGAGTAAGTGAGAGGTCTTATGTAAAAGTTCTCTTCTCTGCATAATACACCTTGCTTGGCGTGTGGAACGACGTGCGTGCTCGCTCACATCGCGATCGATGACGTGTGATGCGAGATTTTCTTCCCTTTATTTCCGCAGCATTGCCACCTATCATAGTTTGTTCCACGCTTTACATGAGACAGGCAATAGTTTTTATAGTATTTATGTGTGTTTGCGCGTGTGTCAGTATGTGTATGTATGTGCACTTTCATGTAGTCTTGCACAGGGAAAGTCTTGGCGCATGTAAATACATTTTGACAGACGATAGCGGAATTCAAGGTGTTGCACACAGATGAAAGACCTGCTGGTGCCAGCAGTTTGAGCCTGCGTGTATGCAGGTGATGGTATAGATGTGTGTAAGCTTTCATTGCAAACTACGCAGTGACATATATATGCTACATTAGCCTGTTGCTTCCTTCACATCAGAGATATAAACAAAAACATTTCATACCGTGTCACAGTCAATCATCTGTCCCTGTTCCAGTATTGGCCCGTTACCATTACCCGTATTTCCTTTCTGTTGTTCTTCATAATTAATTTGGGATCTTCCACGTTTTTCCTGCTTTGAGATGCCTATCTTAGGACAGTATTCGCTGCAGTCTGTTTCTATGTGCGTAGTGCCAGTCCTATTAGTCTTTTCTCTTGCTTTGGTTTAGATCTGTTGATTATCGTCTTCTCACACCGGACATATACATATATGTTCAGATCTCCGATTCAGGAATTTTTTCCCAGTCTAGCAGCGTATTGTTCGTATTCTGTGTTGGTTGAGTGCTATGTTTGAAATTTGTATGAAGTGTTATCTCCATGATATTCTGACCCTTACATCCATCCACTCGTTCTCGACACAGATTTATGTTCACTGACTCAACATCCTCCTATCGCGAAGACTCGTTGATCATTGAATTCTGTTCTAGAAGTCCATAGGCTGAGAGCCTGCTATAGAAATATTGTTAAATGTTTGACTTCTTGGCTCGCCAGCTTGTTGGCTCGCTCGTTTCATACCATCTCCCCTCCCCTCCATACATGTGTGACCAGGAACACATATGAAAGTGATTTTACCGAGTGAGACCCAATTCTTAGCCCTCTCCAATGACTCCACCCATCGCATACGCACCATACCTGCTTTGACTTTCTGTATCACACTCATTGAGTCACTCAGTACTCCTGCAAAATGATGAGCTTGCAAATTCAACCAATTTATGTCATTCGTTAGAACATCGTTAGATTGTTGTTACGGTGAAGTCCCCAGTGACTTCGTGAACTATTCTTCCACTTGATTAGGACCAGATTTACATACAGGGTGTCCCAAAAGTAGGTTTACAGTTATCACGTAGACGGGGTGCAAGGGGAACGCATTGCTCTAGGCGGACCCAGGGTTAGCAGATAACCAAGATCCCAAATGTACCTCCACGCGGTGCACCCTGGAAACAGAAATACAGCAGCTCGAGCTGATTCTGGCCAAATCATTTGGGGATCGTGTCCGAAAATGTGGAGGTAGCAGATGGAAAGAGATTTGCCTGCACACGTACAGACATATCTCCGACACCACCAGCATCACCACATATAGCGACACTGTCGACATACAGTGAAGCTAGTCAGTCCAGTCCGAACATTGGAGGGGCGGCCGATGTAAAATGAACGTAAAGGTAGATACATGGCGAGAGACATAGATTTCATACCGAGTACAATGAAACAATGAAAGGGCAGAACAGCGCTAGAGGGCAGCGCGAACTGCAAATAGAACGTGAAAAGTCCCTAGGAAAGGGGGAGCTACAAGCTCTGTCAGCTCGAGACGGGCTTCTAGTTACCTGAGTTCCTTACAGGCAGAGACCCAGACCCATCCACTGGCGTTTGGTAAAGCAAGAAGACATAACCCAACTCTAATGTCGAGCCTTCCTAAACCGGAAATATGCTCGCGAAGAGAAAGGGTTCTGTACCCAATGGGCTTAGGCAAGACAGGGACAACGATGGTAGTCCTAGCCCAACTCTACTGTCAAGGTTTCCTATACCGGAAGTACACTTGCAGAGAGAAAGGGTTCCGTACTCGATTGCTCAGGCACAAAAGGGACAACGATTTAGCCCTGGCCCAGCTCTACTGTCAGGTTTTCCTACACCGGAAATACACTTGAAGAGAGAAAGGGTTCAGTACCTGATGGGCTCAGGCGCTATTGGGACAAGGACGCTCAGCTCGAGAACGCCTTGCTCTCAAACGCGTGGTGTGAGACTCGAACTTGGACAAGGGGTACACGATGTCGGTGAATGACACCTCGGCTAAGAGGGCGAAAGAGCCAGGGTCCAACTCCTCTGTTGAGTTCTTCCCCTTAAGGAACCAGGCTCAAGGATGAGAAACGGTTCAGTACCCAATGGGCACAGGCACAGCACGTCCAATTACACGAGGCAAGTTCATAGACAGTGGAACACCTCGTTTGAGTCAGACTAAGAGCAAGAAAATCGTCTGGGCGAAGAGTCTCCACTACGCGTGCCTGGAGACAGATATAGAGGCTGTCACAGGCTAAGGGTAGCCCACCCGAATTGTCAAGGCATGCCGAAATCGGATGTGCTAGGCCTACAAGGCGCATAACGGTGGCACAACGTAATCACGCTCCCGGCGGAAATCGCACGGATATCCGTGATGGTTACAATGGAGCGAACGAAAAACAAACAAACAAACATCACGTAGACTATTTAATTGAAAATTCGACATTAGAACAGCTGGAAATTTGTTATACCTGTTATCATAAACATAAAACAATTTAATTTTTCAGATGCTCAAAATGTCCTCCTTCAACCGAACGAACACTGTGGAAAAACTTGGTTAAGGTAGTCACTTACTTCAGACGCATAATGTAGTGGTGCACGATCCTGCTTTTTAAAGAAAAGTTCGTCAAAGTTAGGTTTAGTTTTGAGTTGTGGCACTACTACTTCAGAAAGAATGTCCAGGTAGTTCTCTCCATTTACAGCTCCATTTAAAAAAAACGGGCCCAACAACACCTTCGCTTGATAATGCACCCCAAACTGTAATACCAGGCTGGTTTAGTTCAGTGTCTATGGTCAAATGGGGATTTTCATCAGCCCAGTACACACAGTTATGCCTGTTCACATGACTAGATTTACATAATAAAATAAATTACAATCAGTAAGGAAAAAGCTGTTTGTGTAAGTAACATTTATACTCTAAGGAATGTTTTATATTGGTATTATTAAGCAAGTAACTTCAACCATATAAAATGTAGTTTAATAACTGTAAACCTACTTTTAGGCCACCCTATATAAACTAAACAAGCTATAGCTTAGGGCTCCCACTGTTTTGGGGGCCAAAAAAAAATTATATTTGGCACTGACATATAATATCTGGGCGCATTTGCCGTTTAGTCCACCGTTGTGACTTTGCAATGTTAGATTAGTTGCGTAAAATTATAGATTTTGGTAAAGGGGGATTAAAAGGATTAGAATTAGTTTAGAGAATTTTTAAAGAGGAGGGAGAAGGGTTATAATCAGTGTTTAGAATTAACAATTAATTCTCTAAGAATTCTCGTCTAAGGCCCGTCGTGAATTGAAATGATTATGAATATCATTGGTTTTTCAAGGGAAAAATACGATATTTAATTTACAGCACAACGGTGGACGAAACAACATTTTTTACCAATATCTGGACTTATAAAAGAGCCCCATATCTCAAATAGCTTAGGGCCTTATCAAGTCTAAATACGGCACTGCACTTGATCCACTTGTCGGTAAAGGCCCATGCACACCATTGGTAGCAGGTGTCATGCACACCATTGGTAGCGGGTGACCGACGCATCTGTGTACATAAAATCTGTATATTATTGGTTTCTGAATCATGGCATTCATATCCTACTTAAACCATGTAATTAACTAATGGTTTGATATAGTATCGTATAGCTACTGGTCAATAGCGGATATAGCTACTGGTCAATAACGGATATTCCACCCGGCAGTTTTCCTCAAGCATTTCATCTCACATGTCACTATCTTTCTGCAATGTGAAGATGAGAGAGACCAGCTTTGGCATTGGTAACACAGTGTTGGTAGGTATATACTGTAGATCATTTGTCTCTTAACTTCCATCTCGATCTTGGGGTGAAGAAGTAGTGGTGACAGTTCGTATGTTACTGCATTTGCCTTTTGACATCTCATCGCTATTTCTCTATCAAGGCTTCCATTTTCTGTAAAAATACTACCAAGAAATTTGAACTCTGTCACTTGTTTTACTCCTATATTGTCTATCTGTATGTTTAGTGGACTCGGTGTTCTGCATATTTTCATGGTTTCCGTCTTTTGTGTATTGATCTTCATGTTGTATTTTCTATATATTGCAGATAGTGAGCTGACATGATTTTGTAGTTGTTCTTCGTTTTCGTATATGAGGCTCTGATCGTCTGCGAAAAGTAGTTCATTTATTTCATTGTTTAGTTGCTCTGAGTTGTCTTGCTCTGAATCGGTGATGTTGCCCTCTGTACATTTGCCTCTTTTATTATTCTATGTATATATTGAATGTCAGATTGTTAGTTAAAAAATGGAAAATTATATAGGTAAACTATATAAGAAAACAGTTAATGCAGAGAATGATAGTGAATATATATATATTTTCAAAACCCATTTCAAAATTTGTTTATTCGTCTCTAAAATTTAGAAGCTGTGGCTCATTGGTAGGAAATGTGGACCTTGTTGCGTATACCTGTATAATGTTTACGTATAACGGTCTTCCATTCAGTTTTACTAATAGAACTTGACCTGATATTGTCATGAAACCCTTCACCGTCTTTGCTCTTTCTGCATCCAAAATTACACATATCTCTCACGTTTATGCCCACCTGAGTATATGATCTTAAATTTATCAAATTGTATCTTTGCAGCCAGATTCCACCTTTTATCTCGCTCATCCCATATATATATATATATATATATATATATATATATATATATATATATATATATATATATATATATATATATATATATATATATAATGAAATATGTATATACATGCACGTACATATATATATATATATATATATATATATACATATACACATACAAAATGCAGTGGATACCATCCCACTGTGGCATACCAGGAAATGAAGAGGCAGACAGACAGGCAAAGGATGGAGCAACACAGGAACAAAAAGACCAAGAAATCACCTACCAAGAAAAGAAGACCCTCATCAAGGCCATCAGGAAAGTCGACCACCCAAAAAACAATTAGCACTATCTTGACAGAGCGGAGCAGGTTATTATCTTCCACCTCAGGACAGGACACAACAGATTAAACAGCCACTTAAACAGGCTAAGATTGGTCCCATCATCACTGTGCCCTTGTGGGTAGGCAGCACAGACCACTGAACATATCCTGCAAGACTGCAATACACTAAGCCAGTTAAGGGAAGAACACTGGCCCACAGAGATGGATGTCCACAGAAAGATGTATGGGAGCACTGAGGAGCTTTCAAATACGGCAGCATTTATTAAGAAAACAGGACTTGCTGTGTAGACATGTCAAACTGCGAACGAGAAGAAGAAGAAGATACAAAATGCAAACATACAAATACAAATTAACATCGATACACACACACCCACACACATACATAATAAATAATAAACATTTACAAAATGAAACATATACATGTATGTGAAATAAATATATGTAAATATAAATAAATATACATACCTACTAGAAAACTAGGGAATCAGAGGTCGGTTATTAGTAAATATAAAAGCCCTTTACCAGAACTGCCTTAGCTCAGTAAAAACTACCGACAAATAACTTCATCTTTCGAAACAAAATTAGGGGTAAGACAAGGATGTGTGCTATTTCCAATACTTTTTAACAAATACATGGACATAATAACAAAATGATCTCAAAACACAAAAGTAAACAGTACAGTAATAAGAGAAGTATCAGGTGAATTCAATAACGCAATAAACGAATTGTTATTTGCTGATGATCAATTCCTTATCTGCGAAGAGGAAAGAGCAGTTACAAAATCATATTAATGCACTCACGAAAACATCCACCAAGTAAAAAGAAAATAAATGAAAATAAATACGCAGAAAACAGAAGTAATGAAAATCAGCAAGCCATCTAATCCAGAGAACAAAATTAATAACAATATTATAACAACACAAATTAACAATAAACAAAATTAAAGTGTAACAAACTTCTGAATTTAAATACCTGGAAAGTGTGTTTACAGACAACGAAAAATTAGACACGGAGATCGAGACAAGATGCCAGAAATCAAATTTAGTGACATACCAGCTATTACCATTACTGCTCAACCCAAAGATCAAGATTGAAGTCAAGAGACAGATGATAAACAGTATTTTTATTCCATCGCTCCGCTATCAATGAGACATGGGCGCTAACAGCAGCCCAGCAGAGAAAACTTACAACATGTGAGATGAAATGCCTGAGAAAAGTCGCAGGAGTGACCAAAGTAGACAAAATGAGAAATGATGAAATCAGGAGAAAAACGGTATACGACCATGCACAGAATACATCGAGAAACAACAAATAAAATGATTTGGACACCTTATGAGAATGAACCATGACCAACTACCGACAAGAACATATATCATAAGAAGATCCGGATGCAGGGTCAGAGGAAGACTTACAACACGATGAATAGGTAACATCAAGACAACACAATAAATACAAATTCAACGCAGCCAGGGCCACACATCTGGCCTGGATAAACAACTAAAGCTCCCAGTCACTACCCCTATGCTTAACGGCAAGTATGAATATTATGACCATCATGCAATTGGAGATAGACAATATACAATAGATATACCTACACGTATATATACATACATACATATGTACATATTCACAAACAAAACAAGTATACAAAAATGTACACACACAAATGTTAGCACATATATAGCACGTTAGTATATATAAAGTTTTTACACACATATATATTTATACATAAGGATAAAAAATAAATGAGCAATCCCAAGTTAAAAAGTGCATGTATGAAAGGTACCCGCCCGTGTGTTGTCAGGGCCCGAAAGGGGAGCAAAGAATAGCAACACTATATACCTTCTACGCATGTCGTAAAAGGCGACTAAGGAGGTTATGGGATGGCGTTGGCTGCCCCATTCCATATAGGGTCAGTGACCCAAAGCCATGCTGAAGTCGGATGTGTGCCGAAAGGCGCAGATATCGCAGCAATGCTATAAACCATGACACAGCGCATTCCGTTCTCCGGGCTACATCCTGCTAATCTGCAGAAGTTTGAGAACGAACGCAGAAGAAGAAGAAAGAAAGGTACCCACACAAATATGTACGAGCATGTAAATACATCCAGACACGCGTAAGGGCTCACATAAGAATTAGTGTACATCATGACACAAAAGGTAGATAGATACATGCATCAACATAAACATTCACCCACATAAGATATATACTTGCATTCACACGCACATTTGCTCATATAAACATACATATACATATTCATATATATCAACATCTTTCATTGTTTTGTTTTATGTTCAATCCAGTTACAATTTCTAATACTGTTAACTACTGCCCCTCTATCCATTCAAACCCACTCCACAACCCTCGCCCCCATTCTCAACGTTGATTATTGGTAGCCCGCCGTCTCTGTGTTTGTCCTCGTGTGACCTTGCACACACCAGTGGCGTACCGAAGGTAGTGCGGGGGGGGGGGGGGGGGGTGGCCGCACCGGGCATCAAGGCTTGAGGGGCATCAAAACGCCCCTCAAAATAATGAAAGCTGTGAAATGGGGGTTAAGTGCCTCTGCTGTGCCAAAATTGATGCCCCACACCGTTAAAAAATAACATGTTTGTCTTATTAAGCCCATTTATTTTGCAATTTAGGTAATAACACATTTTTGGCACATATTATAAAACATTAAAATTAATTAATAAGTAAAACTAGTTCCTCTCGAAAGAAGACACTCCCACAATTTACTTCAAAATTCTATTTTAGCTTGTAAGAAAAACGTAATATAAGTTTCAGTTTCGATCGTCAATCCATTCAGTCGTTCACTTAGTACCGTAAAAGTCCGTCATAAGCCGTCTTTGAGTTCGATGACAAATCAAGTTTATTTATAGCCTTCTAGCGTTTAATTCTATGATTCAACGACAACGATTCTATCATCGATAAAGATCAAACATTTAAATTTAGTTTTAAACTTTGGCAGGCACAATCAGGCTCGTGTTTCAGCGCATCATAAAGTCATATAACCTAACTATAACCAGTGAAGAAATCAGATAGTGAAAAAGTGTAAAATGTGTTGTGCACAAGTGCATTCTGGATATTAGGAAAAAAAAACTCCTTAAGGGTGAGCTAGTTTTAAAGAATTTAAAGAAATTTAAAGTGAACTAGAATTTAAAGAAAAGGACCAAATGCCTTTGAAATTACTTGCCTTCATTCAGAAACATTGAAAAATGTTCATTCAGAAAAGTGAATTTATAATTATTTTTTTTATTTATAATAAAATTGATGATAATAATTAACTTGTAAAATGTTATTCTGATTTTTTAAAATCAATTTCGCGGGGGGGGGGGGGGGGGGGGCATCAAAATCGTCATCTCACCGGGAAGCACTTACCCTAGGTACGCCACTGACACACACACTATTTGAGTTTGTGTGATTTATGTTTTCAGTTATGCTTGAAATGAAGTATTCTCTTGTTCTGATTTAACACTTATAACTTCTTCAACCTTTGGCATCTCTTTAGATATTGCTATTTGTATCTATTAATAGTGTGTAGGATTTTGTGCACTGTTATAAACATAATTGAAGGCGTTTCCCTTAATATTTACTTATTTTCCTTTCTATTCACGCGCACAGATGTCTTGGTATAAACATTTTTGTACATAAAGACAAGTTTGTGTTATTTCCGTGTGTTTTCATTTTTTTAAAAGGGTCCTGTTTCGATCGCAACGTGGAAATAATCCTTGTTATTTGTGTTTATTGTTATTTAGTTTTTACATTTTTTTTAAAATGTTTGATAGTTAGTATTACAGTAGCATCTTCTTCTTCTTCTGCGTTCATTCTCAAACTCCTGCAGATTAGCAGGATGTAGTCTGGAGAACGTTTGCGTTGTGTCATGGTTTACAGCATTGCTGTGATATCTGCGCCTTTCGGCCTGAAGCATCCGACTTCAGCATGGCTTTGGGTCACTGACCCTATATGGGATGGGACAGCCAACTCCATTCCATAACCTCCTTAGTCGCCTTTTACGACATGCGTGAAAGGTAAACAGTGTTGCTATTCTTTGCTCCTCTTTCGGGTCCCGGCAACACACGGGCGCAGTAGCATTATTAGCTGAATATAATGTTATGGTGCGCACTATTGATATTAGTTAGTTATTCCTCTAGGGCCAAAGACGGCACATAGGGCGGATGTCATAGATTTCCATGTCTCTCGTTTCATTGCAATTTTCTTTAGATCTTCATTGTTTCTGATACCGATGGTGAAACGTTCTCTTGTGATAGTTCTACGTAAAGTTTCTTTTGGTCTTCCTCGTTTTCTCTTGCCCTTTGGTGACCACATCAAAACTTGACAGTGTAGTCTTTCGGTATCCATTTGTAGCCCGTGTTCAATGTAATTCCAGCGACGCTTTCTAATATAGATGGATACATAGTCTTGTTTTGATTCTTTTGATGATACGTACCGTCAATGAAATTATGTCATTAGCAGATCATGTCACCAGAGAGAACATAATTGCTAATGTTTTTTTGTCTATCGTCTATCCCCAGGTGGAAGCTGGTTGATAGCATTCACATTTACCGTTAAGCGTAGATGTGGGAGCTGTACGTTTCTGTTCAAGTTCAGATATGATGCCTGAGTCGTACTGAGTACGAGTTTGTGTAGGGTGGTCGTGATTTTATCTATCCAACTCTTTCTCAGTCTTTCCTTGGCTCTATATCCAATTAGAGAGACATGGAAATATATGACATCCGCCCTATGTGCCGTCTTTGGCCCTAGAGGAATAACTAACTAACTAATATCCAATTGATCGTTTCTTATAAGCTCAAAGTTTTAATTGGCTTGTGTCCATTCTCACAAGGTGACCAAACTACTTTAACTGCTGACGTTCTATATATTCGATACAATGTATTACTTCTCCTTTTTTCTGTTATCTTCGTTTCTTACTGTCTAGTTTGGTGACAATAGCTGCTTTTCTCAAACACTTCATCTCACGTGTGATGATTTTCTTCTGTTGCGAGGTTTTTAAAGACCATGTTTCTTCTTCTTCTTCTGCGTTCGTTCTCAAACTCCTGTAGATTAGCAGGATGTAGTCCGGAGAACGGAATGCGCTGCGTCATGGTTTACAACATTGCTGCGATATCTGCGCCTCTCGACCAGACACATCCGACTTCAGCACGGCTTTGGGTCACTGACCCTATATGGGATAGGACAGCCAACTCCATCCCATAACCTCATTAGTCGCCTTTTACGACAAGCGTGGAAGGTAAACAGTGTTGCTATTCTTTACTCTCCTTTCGGGCTCTAGCAGCACACCTTCAAAAGACCATGTTTGACACTGGTAACTAAGTGCTGATATTAAAATTGTAGATAATAGCTAATGTTCGCCGAAATTAAATTATGTCACGATGTAATGCTTCAATTATGTCACGATGTAATTCTGCAATTATGTCATGATGCAATGCTTCAATTATGTCACGATGTAATTCTGCAATTATGTCATGATGTAATGCTGCAATTATGTCACGATGCAATGCTGCAATTATGTCACGATGCAATGTTGCAATTATGTCACGATGTAATGCTGCAATTATGTCACGATGCAATTCTGCAATTATGTCATGGTGCAATGCTGCAATTATGTCACGATGTTATGCTGCGTATTATGTCAAGGTTTAATGCTGCAATTATGTCACGGTGTAATGCTGCGATTATGTCACGACGTAATTCTGCAATTATGTCACGTTGTAATGCTACAAATATGTCACGATGTAATTCTGCAATTATGTCACGGTGTAAGGCTGCAACTATGTCACGATGTAATTCTGCAATTATGTCACGTTGTAATGCTTCAAGTTTGTCAGGATGTAATGCTGCAATTATGTCACGGTGTAATGCTGCGAATTATGTCAAGATGTAATGCTGCAATTATGTCACGGTGTAATGCTGCGAATTATGTCAAGATGTAATGCTGCAATTATGTCACGATGTTATGCTGCGCATTATGTCAAGGTGTAATGCTGCAATTATGTCACGGTGTAATGCTGCGATTATGTCACGACGTAATTCTGCAATTATGTCACGTTGTAATGCTACAACTATGTCACGATGTAATTCTGCAATTATGTCACGGTGTAATGCTGCAACTATGTCACGATGTAATTCTGCAATTATGTCACGTTGTAATGCTGCAAGTTTGTCAGGATGTAATGCTGCAATTATGTCACGGTGTAATGCTGCGATTATGTCAAGATGTAATGCTGCGAATGGTCATAGGAGTAGAAGAGATGATCCTAAAATTTAGGAGAAAAGGGGGGGGGGTTAGGGGGTAGGTTTATATCTGATTCTAACCCTAGCACCCCCTTCCCTCCTAAACTCTATGCATCTGCAACTAAAAGAGAGAAAGAAACCGTAATTATGCCACAATTTAATGTCACTAAAGCGTATCGGAAAAGTAATGATCCTATAATTTAGAAGGGAGGGGGATTTAGGGGTAGGGTTAGATGTAGTCTAATCCTAGCACACCCTCCTAAATTCTATACATCTGTATTTCAAGGGAGACAGAAACTGTGTTGCTTCCTTATTATTCGAAGATGTCGATATGACAGCCATTTCGTTATAGGAAATGAATCAGCACAGTAACGTCAGAAACTACTAAAATAATTTATCATCATCATTAAGTGCCGTCTCCGCAA
Source organism: Meghimatium bilineatum (assembly GCA_034231615.1). Lineage (NCBI taxonomy): Eukaryota > Metazoa > Mollusca > Gastropoda > Stylommatophora > Philomycidae > Meghimatium > Meghimatium bilineatum. The sequence continues at coordinate 37,058,426 of CM067322.1, forward strand.
CGAAGGTTGGCTGCAACGTATCTCCAACATCTCCTGTCTCTTGTCTTGGTGGTGCACTCTGCTAGACTGTAACCTGTCCATCGTGTGATGTTACTCTCCCACTTGTATCTCTGTCTACCTCTTGCTCGCTTCCCTTTGACTTTACCCTCAAGTAAGGTCTTCAATAAGGTCTTTTAATGTGTCCACAATATTTTATTTGCCTGATCTTTATTTCTCTTAGTAATTCTTTCTTCATATTAAGTGTCTTTAGTACCTCTTTATTTGTTTTCTTCTCCCTCCATGATGTTCTCCCTATTCTTCTATATACCCACATCTCAAAGGCATCAATTTTGTCTTCTAATTGTTTATTTAGTGTCCATGTTTCTGAGCCATACATTAATATGGAATAGATGTAGCATTTTATAATTCTCATTTTTAACTTGTTTGTAATTTGTTTACATATTAATAATTTCCTCATGTCATTGAAGGTGCTTTTAGCCATTCTAACTAAAATAATTACGACCAGACAATTATGTAAAAACTATGAGCGTTGGTAGGCACGCATTCAGGGAAAGTTTCCAATATTATTTGTCTTTGCTTCCTTTTTGGATACTTCAACCCACGGCACCACTGGTGGTTTACCTAAGCTTACTTCCCATCTTCCCTAAGTGCAGCTTGTAAAATTTGCATTTTCTTTGATGACTTGGCAGTGAAACACACTCTCCTTGCAATCTCCTTGATTTAGTAGTTAAGCCACTCGCTTTGCACTCAAGAGCTTGTGAGTTCGAATAGCGTTCGCAGCGTCTTGTTTATAGTGTGGATGTTCATATTCTGGGTGAGTATCGATAGAAGTTACCGAGTTGGGCGCTATAATCGCCTGTGTGTTGTCGGGACCCGAAATGGAACAAAGAATAGCAACACTGTTTACCTTCCATGCATGTCGTACGAGGCGACTAAGGAGGTTATGAGATGGAGTTTGCTGTCCCATCCTATATAGGGTCAGTGACCCAAAGCCATGCTGAAGTCGGATGTGTCATGCCGAAAGGAGCAGATATCGCAGCAATGCTGTAAACTATGACACAACGCATTCCGTTCTCCTGACTACATCCTGCTGATCTGCAGGAGTTTGAAAACGAACGCAGAAGAAGAAGAAGAAGAAGAAGGCGCTATAATTAGTACTCTCGGGGGACGACGTATCACTTTGTTGAGAGGGACGGACATACGTATGTGGTAACTATTGTACAATGAAGTCAAACCCTTGTGCCTTTTCAAACGTTATTTTAATGTAGTCTGGGGTGCATGTCTGTGTGGTTAGAACGCCGTTCTCAGACCATTCAGGTCCCGGGTTTATTCCACGGTTGGGACAGGATTTTTTCAAATAAAGTAACCCATATCATTTATTAATCCCGTAGGGATGTGAGATGTTAACAATCTCACATTTCAGAGGCTCTGCAAATGAGGGCGGTAGCAATCTCCTCTCCCTCGCAGTCTTTACTTCCCGGATTAATCCGGTACCCATTTATCGCTTGGTCGACCCGGGAGCCGTTGCGATCTGAAAAACATGTCCGTCTCAACTAGGGAATGAAACCAGGACCACTCATGTGCGAAGCCAGTGCGCTAACGCGGCTCCCTTTTCTTTCGTATGTACAATTAAAATCCTTCCTGCACATGTCGCGGCGTCTGCTATGGCAAAGCGGCCTTTATTTCTACAGCTCATAGAAAACCTTCCAGCACTCCTTCACAGGAAAACATTCAGTAACGAAAGTTTATTTTAACGTAATGGGTATTTCATTTTGGCTGCCAATATCATTTATTATACGCCCTATATTATTAGAATACTGAATCAGTGATTGCATATTATGTCAAGTATGAGATTCACTTTGATCTGAGCTGGCACTTCATCCGTGAAGGACGTCCCACTATCTGTCACAGAAGTACTCTCCTGGTTTATGCGGATCTCCCCTTGTGCCAGAAATGTGATAATATCTTAGATAATTCATTTTGAATATATGTGATTCTGTGACCTTGTACTTTTTTGGTTTTTAAACAGTTTTTGCGTGAAATTATTTTCCTTCTTCGTTAATTCTCAAACTCCTGCATATTAGCAGAATGTAATCCAGAGAACGGAATGCGTTACTTCATGGTTTACGCCTTAGCTACGATATCTGCGCCTTTCGACCTCACATGGGTTTCATAATAGGTTCTGGGTCACTTTGGCCTTCTATGGAATGAGATAGCCAACTCCAGCCACCGATCCTCATTAATCGCTTATTTTGGCATGTCTGGCAGGTAAAAGTATCACTATTCTTTTCTCCCTTTTCGGACCAGGCAACATACATGCGTGCTTTACTAAATGGTTATAATGTACATTCAGTATTATTCAGTTTCCTAGAAATGTGAATCATCTCTGTTCTTTCTTTTCTCTCTCTCTCTCTCTCTCTCTCTCTCTCTCTCTCTTCGTTCGTTCTCAAACTCCTGCCTCTTATCAAAATTTAAACATCAGATAGAAGACACGGTATTATTTCCTTAAAAGAAATCCTTCGTCAAGAACACTGTGGACATGAAATGGAACTGAACTCATCCAAGCAGCCACAAATACAATGTACAAGGTGATCCACAAGCCTCGGACTAAAAGAACGAACAATCATTTTCAGATAGAGAATAGTCTACAACAGATTCATACAAGACATGTAGATGAGATTTGATATTGACGACACCCATATGTCCGTCCCTCCTGTGAAGTACAGTACACCTCCATTGGTATGACCAGTCTACTGAAAGCAATAAAAGGTACAATACAAGAATCAGTGGACAAATCACGTGACAACATACCAACTTTTAAATTTCATATGCTATTGCACTATCTCTGAAACTTAAAAAGTCGTAACCTTAAAATATAGATCTAACGATAAATACCTGATGAACCGGATATCCACTTCCCACTCAGTGTGCAGCGCGCATATCGAGTGATCAGGGGCTTTCATCGCGCAACGTGTAAAATATTGGATGCGTCGGTATATGCGTTTTTACGGAATTTCGTTCCGTTTAATTATGTTAGCTATGTGTTCAGTAGAAACTTGTGCACTGATTCTTGAATTGTACCCAATAAAATTTAGCAGTAGTTGAAATGCAATGCCACCTAGAGGGTAAGATTTGATTATTAATTTAATATTCCTAAATGTATGGACAATACAAATTATTAAATCAAATACAAAAACTAAGAATGTTTTTTATTGAACGTAAAGTCAGTGCTGTTGTATGGCACTGAAACATGGAGAAAAGAAAAATACATTAGAAAATTGTAGATATTCATAGACGGATAGCTGTCCAGGATATTGAGTTCGAATTATATTTTCGACACTTTCCTGTAGTCATATTTTTTTAGACTCTAGATCCGTAAAGTGTTATTTTCTTCTTCCTTTCTTTTCGTTTTATACCCCTTTATGCCTTGCAGCGTCAGGGGTAGAAGAGTTCTCTGGAAATGTTTTTGTGTGTGCTTCATATATGTTTGTTTACGTTGACTCTTTTATTTATTAATCCATGATTTGCAATGTCTGCCCCTGGCTTTGTATCCATCGTGTCCGTATAGAAATGCTTTTTGAGGAACCCTGTCTGATGGTAGTCTGGAAGCATGCGAAAACCACTAAATCTGCTATCTTATGTAAACCGGATTGACATTGTATTTGTTACTCTTCTGATGTTTTTATTCCAGATTCTGTCTCTTATTGTTACTCTGAGAATTCTACTTAGACAAGTAATTTCTGTTGCAACAAGTTTTCTTATGGGTTTTCCCTGTTAGTGTCCACGTTTGACATTGGTAGAGTAGTGATGGTATGATGATTGTTTTACATAGTGCAGTTTTGGTTTTCATGCTCACATTTTTGTTTTTTAAAATAGGAGACATCTTCCCCAAGATCTGATATGTTACATTGCATCTATGTTGGATTTCTTTGGTGTATTCCCATTCGATGATAAATGCTTTCAAGATAAAAATGAATGCTTTCAGATGTTTAAGTTGTTGATTATCGATTAGAATAGTGGTGTTTCTTTCTGTTTTTGTGATTGACATTATCTCAGTTTTTTCTGTGTTTATCTTCAAGTTAAAGTCCTTACATGTGAAGTGTATTTACATGTTGTTGTATTTGTTCTTTTGTTGTTGATATTATTTCTTGATTGTCTGCAAAATGAAGTTCGCTCAAGAGGTTGTTTGGGTTGTCTTCTTCATTAGTGGTAGCAATTTTACATATGCAATAGATATTTGTGATTAATAATTCGGGAGATAAAACACATCCTGGCCGCACACCAGAGTGTATGTGGAATGTATCTGAAAGGCGAGCACCAGATCTAACGTCACATTGACAGCCTGTGTAACTACTCTGCACAAGTTGATTAGATGTTGTGGAGTTCCATATTCTGATAATATTTTCCAAAGTTGTTATCTGTCGCTTTGTGGAAAGATTTTTCTTTGTCGACAAACGCGATATACAATTCTTTGCTGTTTTCGGTTGTTTTTTCTGTCAGTTGTCGGTGTGACAAAAACGGCACCTGTACAGCTTTTGTTCTTACAATCCCATCTGAGTGTTGCTAAGCTGTGGTTCTATGAATGCTTGCAATCTTATTTTTATCGAATTCTGTTGAAAATGATTCCAACAGGGCAAATGACTTAACCGTTGTACATAATTTGCTGGTGAAGAAAAGAAATTTACTCTAAATTTTAGGTAATAGACAACAAAACAGCAAGATTTACAGCGGCAATGCGTGACAAGCATTGGTAGTATGCAATAAAATCAATGACTTTTTAAAACCATCAGGGTGGTCACGAGAGACATTGTGCCAAAAGGTATCGACGCATCAGAAAAGGTTGTATACCCACTGCTCTACAATCCTTAACTTGTTTCCTTGCCTATTTCATCGACTCGCTTCATTTCGTCGAATCTGGCTTTATGACTGATTTTTTAGAGTCAATAACTTGTTGCATATACTGATTGATCTATCTTCAGTAACCTGTATACTTAACTTCGTATTTACCTTCTATGTATTGATTGTCATTATATATGCAGATTTGCTTCTGTTCTATTTTATTTATCATTTCTATATTATTATTATTATTATTATTATTATTATTATTATTATTATTATTATTATTATTATTGTTGTTGTTGTTGTTGTTATTATTATTATTATTATTATTATTATTATTATTTATATTTAAGTCAATCGGATTGTGATCGAAGGATCGCGGATTTGATCATGGTCGTGAAATCTTGTTTACAAACGCATTTTAAAAATATCCTTGGAGTTTTTCGCTTTAAGAGGTACTCTCTCATGGCTACGTGCCGCTTCATTGAGAGGGGCAGAGTACACGTATGAAAACCCGAGTACAAGGACGTCAATCTTTTGATCTTTTTTTAGCATAAACGCTGACACATGTGTCATTGATATTCATAATAATAACATGTTTAGCAAACATCTTTTCATGACGTTTTAGCGATGGAATAAACATACACAAATAAGAACAAACCCACAGAAGGACCCACAGAACCATTCGAAACAACAAAGGTAGTAAGACAGTGACGTGTACTATCACCACTGCTGTTTGTTACATACATGGGCAGGATAGTGAAAGAGGCAGAAGCAAGAAGCGAACACATCTTAGAAACATCAAGAGACCTAGGTTACTCTCTGCACAATCTACTCTTCGCAGATGATCACGGTATATGATACATGAAACTGAAGACGACCTACAAGGACACACAAATGCACTACAAGCAGCGTACCAAGAACAGCTAAATATGTATGTTAGCGGCACACAATTACAATAAACATCAGAATTTAAATATCTAAGAAGCATTTTTACAGAAGACGGCAAAATTTATAGAGAAATTGAGATGAGGTGACAAAAAGCAAACGCTGAAACATACTGTCAAAGCTGCTTAAAAACCCAGAAATTAACATAACCAAATGACAGATAATATACACCATCTTTATTCCAACGTTATGTTACCAGTGTCAGACATGGCCACTGGCAAAAATACTATTGGGAAAGATTACAACATGCGGGATGAAATGCCTGAGAGAAAGGCTATAAACGTTATTAGAAAATTCCGAATGAGAAATGAAGACGTCAGAAAGATTGTAAATACCATATCATGTAAACAATATAAACAACGACAGAATATCAACTGGTTCGGATACCTTATGCGAAAGAAACCTTCACAACCATCCAGCTTGCGTACATCAGAAAGAACGACTACAAAGCAAGAGGAAGACCAAGAACAAGATGGATATCAGAGAGTCAATCATGTAGCATGCCAATTCAATCTTAGATATTGTTAAAAACCACGGCCTAACCATGATTACTGAAAGACTCCCCTGTGAAGCTTTGATGTGGTCACAAAAAGGCAAAAGAAAACGAGGAAGACCAAAAGAAACTTTACGTAGAACTATTACAAGGGAACGTTTCACGATCGGTATCAGAAACAATGAAGATCTAAAGCAAATTGCAATGAAACGAAAGACATGGAAATCTATGACATCCGCCCTATGTGCTGTCTTTGGCCCTAGAGAAATAACTAAGTAACCATGAAAAGCGCAACAAAGATGGCCAAAGACAGAAAAATTCAACTCCCCACGACACCTGACAGCATTTGTGGAAAAGACAATACATAGATAGAAACATACAGAAATGTTGCAGCTAAGCAGTTACAACAAGTGAAAAAAACCATAAAATTCAATCTTTAAAATATTATTGGGCATTCCTTATCTGAGGTCTTTCACGGTTCTTATAATTCAGCTTCATGTTTACAGACAACGTACAATGGTACTCTTCATGACAAGAAAATATCAGCATTGGAAAATAAATTCTATAGAAAGGTCATACAACTGTCATGGACTACCCATCGGAGACATCCGCAAAGATCTTAACAGAGAGGAATGGTGGAGCTGTAAACTATTTTGTTTTAAAACGCAAATTAAAATGTTTTGGGTAATATAAAATTGCATATATGTGTTAGAAGTATGAATCATGGAGGTACAGGTTCCAGAAAATAGAAAAAGGAGGCCACCTAAGACGTCAATTGACACAGTATATGGAAAACAAATTGATAATTACACTGGAGCAAGCAGGGCACCTTATACATAACCGAGATATAGAACTTACACAGAACTGCCTACAAAGTGGTAGTGAATACAATGTTACGTAGAGGACACGTCACATAGAAGGAAGGTTTCATAACTAAAGGAACAACCGAACACCTAGATTGGGGAGAGGGGGGGGGGTTGAATGTGGCTCTTGACATAACATGCCTCCTAGCTGAATTAATTTGGACCCCGTTCTTTACGTTTTTAATTATTTGTTGGACTTTAATTGGTCGCTATTTACAAACTTCGCATGCCAAAAACAACCAGGACCAAATCAATAGATTTCACGCAAATCGGAGACTAGTTCATGTTTACGTTTTAGCAAACATGTCGCCTATACCCCGACTGTCGTGGCTTGGACGACTAATTAGTAATATAAACGTAGCCAAAAGAATGGTAAGCCGCCATCCTCTGAACTCGATTAACAATTTAACGATTTTTTAGACCAAAAAAAGCCAGTCACTAAAAATTTTACGATAACGAAGGGAATACTCGTGAATAGTGTAGGACCTGGCAAAGGTGAGAGCCAGGTCCCATAGCCGCCAACAAAAAATGCAGAGACGGCATTTGGCTAGAGAGTAAAGCCCTGTCAAAGTATCTTTATGTTGAGGTATGCCTTCATGTACACCATGTCAACCACGGACTCGACTTCATCTGTGTTCTAACCAAGACGCTTACCCATTAAATATAACGGACAATAAAATCGCAATTCATGTAATTATGAGACCACTTGCTCCTACATTATATGCGACATTTCATGCTGAAGTTAGCAGTAAACGATGCTCAGGACTTAGTAATAAACACATTTTTTGGCTGCAGTAATTTTATATAAGTCATACTTGCGTGTTGCTTTCTGAACCATCATGATGCTCAATTGCCTGCAGCTGAAATCGAACCTGGTACTTTGACTGTCCGAGACACGCTTCAATACTTCTCAGCCAAAGGGTCGGAATTTATGATAAAGCATTGATAAATCAAATTTCCCCAGCGTACAAAATCAAAGCGAATGATTCAATATCATGACCGGTCTCCATCGTATAAGGTATGTGCATAGAAAAGGTAAACATGGCCTGGAAGGCCCATTTTGATTATTTCCCTGCTTTTGTTGGTAGGCTTGGCTATTTTTAGCATGCAACTCCACGTAAAATCACCAACACACTTTACGACAATAATAAAAAATGTAACAACCACGTAGCAAATGAAGTCATAATTAATTCTGGACAGAGGACTTCTACTTCTGACGGTCTAGTCAATACTAAATCATGTTCACTAATTGTTCACTAACCAAGGACAGCAGCACGCTCACTAGGTGGAACTATAAGAGTGCAGACTGGAAAATGTACCAGCATTTAACCAGTGTTCTAGCTAAGGACATGAACTTGGACAAAGACATCAATAGAGCAGTGAGTGAATTTAATAGATGTATACTACATGCTGCTAGTAAAACCATACCCAGGGGGGCACGCAAAAACTACAAACCCTACTGGAATGATGCATGGAAAAGCTGCAAAATGAGATGGAAACATCTAGACAGCAGGCTGAGAACAGACCTAGCCAAGAACATCACAACAAATATCAGCAAACAAAGACTAAATTTCAAAGAGCCATGTTACAAGCCAGACGGAGTAGCTCGAAAGAAAAAACAGAGTCGCTGAACCTAGAAAAAGATACTAGGAAATTATGGAAACTTGTAAAAGAACTAAATGATGAAGGTACAGGGAGAAATACCGGGATCACACTTCATAAAGATAGAAACATTTTAACAGGTAAACATGCAGCTGATTACTTTGCAGATTCCTTTGCAGAATACAATAACATCAAAGTCAGCCCAGTCAAACAACAGGAGGTTCGAGAGAACCAGCAAAACATTGGACAAGGCGAACCTATACCTGAAGTCATGAAGGCACCAATCACAATGAGAGAACTGGAGCATGCAATATCCAAATTGAAAATGAAAAAGTCCCCTGTAGCTGATGGAGTGTCCAATGAAATGATTAGAAACCTGGGAATTGCAGCAAGAGCAAAGCTACTGCAGATCTTTAACACGAGCTGGTCCACGGGTAATGTACCACAGGCGTGGAGAGAAGCAATAATGATAACACTCCTCAAATCAGGAAAAGATGGCAACACAGTCTCCAACTACAGGCCCATCAGCCTCACAAGCTGTCTATGTAAAACAATGGAACGCATTATCAATCTTAGGATGCAGTGGTACCTTGAAAGTGAAAACCTTCTGGTATCACAGCAAGCAGGTTTCAGACAGTGCTACTCTACTGAAGATCAGGCAACCTACCTCTCCCAAGAGATTGAGGATGCCTTCCAAGATAAGAAACTGGTACTAGCAGTATGGATAGACCTCAGAAAAGCATTTGATATGGTCTGGAAAGAAGGGCTCCTAACGAAATTGCGAAATTGCAGGGTTAGCTCAAGAATGTACAAATGGGTAAAAGCATACCTGCATAATAGAAGAGCCAGGGTACAATTAGATGGTTGCAAGAGCAAGAAAGTTCTACTGCGTCATGGAGTCCCCCAGGAAGGAGTCCTGTCACCCACACTTTTCTTGGTTTACATCAATGACCTAGTTGCTGAACTACCACATGGGATCAAAGTGGCAATGTATGCTGACGACCTGGTGATCTGGTGCACGGAAGAACATGCGACAGTGGCCACTAAACAAATACAAAGAGCTATCGATGCCCTAACCTTATGGGCTAATAGATGGTGCGTCAGCATTAACACAGATAAGTGCAGCACTACACTCTTTACCCTCTCACCAAAATAAAAGCCGGTCATATCAAAATAGAGGGAGAGCTCTTGAAAGAATACAAACAACCCACATACCTCGGAGTCACTTTTGATGATAAACTGACATGGAAGCAGCACATAAACAAAGCAACAACAAAAGCCTGGAGGAAGTTAGCTATCCTGAGAAAACTAAGTGGAACCACATGGGGAACCAGTGGGAATATACTCAGTAACGTTTACCAGCAAGGCATAAGACCACACCTGGAATATGGTTCAGCTGCGTGGTGTCCTGCATCAAACACCACATTACAAGATCTAGATAAAGTGCAAAACCAGGCACTTAGAATAATGTTGGGAGCAATGAAATCAACACCCATAGTAGAGATACAGAAAATGGGAAGAATGCAAACACTTGGCGAACGCAGAGACACAAAAGTACTAATTCAGGCAGAAAAGTTTCAGTGTATGCCAAGTCATCCAATGAAGGAAAGATTCCAAAATGTAGCAATGGGACGATTGAAAAGAAGCAGCTTTATCCATCAAGCTAAACGACTCCGCAGACAACTTACAGACCTACCTGAAGTTGACAGCCCCTTAAGGCCTGTACCAGAACAAACCCCGTGGAGTGAAAGACATGGAATGCCAATATACATTCAGACCCATGTGAAAGGAATACTAAGCAAGGACGAACAGAACAGTGTGCAGCGAAGGACAGTCATCCTCAGTTTCCTGGATGAAGAATATCCACAAGATATATGGGTCAGAGTGTACACAGATGGGTCAGCACAGAATGCAGTGAAGAATGGAGGTGCAGGTCTATATATAGAATATCCACACACACTCCTAGAGATACAATCAGAAAACAGGAAAATTCTGCAATAATTATGATGCAGAAATCCAGGCAATTAGTGTGGCAGCTAAAAAACTGCTGAACTCCAACTCTGACCTACAGCCTGTGGTATTCCTGACAGATGCAAGGTCAGTGCTTCAAGCTCTCCAGTCTGAAAAACTAACAGACTTGAAAAAAAACTACTTAGCGAATTATCTTACCAGTATAGGGTAACCATGCAGTGGATACCCTCTCACTGTGGAATACCAGGAAATGAAAAAGCAGACCAACTGGCTAAGGAAGGTGCTGCCGAAGACCAACCAGATATACCAATCACCTACCATCAGAAAAAACAGATGATCAAGTCAATAAGAAAGCCACAAACACCAACACAAGATGACTATCATATTGTGAACAGACCAGAACAAGTTATAATTCTACGTCTCAGAACAGGACACAACCGACTCCGCAGTCACATGTATACAAAGTTCAAGATTGGCAACACAGCCATGTGTACATGTGGACAGGCAGCACAGAGTGCCAAACATATACTTCAAGAGTGTTCTGAGCATGAAACGCTGAGGCAGACATATTGGCCAGAGGAAACAACACTGGAATCAAAGCTCTATGGGACACTGTATGAACTACAAAAGACAGTGAGTTTTATTAAGGAGACAGAATTACAGATATAGACATGTTTCAAGTGAACGAAAGAAGAAGAAGACGAAGAAATGTTCACTAATTCAAGTATAAATCCACTAAATCAATTGTTTAAGAACAATGATAACTTAAGATGGAAGAAGTTAACCAGAGATAAGCTGTTTGTTATTTAAATGTTTCAGTCTAAAAAATTACGAGTGAAATTTGATATGTACAATTGAGTGTTTTCTCAGAACTTTCTTTCATATCCAGGAGACTTCAGTTTGCGGTTTAATGCGATGTCAGTTTAAGAAGCATTCTACTCGGATGGGATCTATGATACGATGCGAGTGGGTATTTTGCCTGGGTTACCCACTGTGAATCTTTCTTTGGACGACGCCGGCGAATCATTCCCAGTGTATAAAGACGACCCCACTGAGTCCCTAACTTATAGTCCTTGGCCTAATTTATTCTGTAGGAGTCTTGTTGAGCAAGGGCGACAGTTGAATTATACTTTGGTTGCTACCTCTTCATATACATGATCCCTTTCGTCTGCAGTGTCGCCAAAAACTTCCGGAGTCTGGAATGCAACCTGTTAATTTCCTACACACTCGCCTCGTTTGCCTGTGACGATCTTCCAAATTCTCACCAAGCATGGTCTATGTTATGAATCATAGCCATTGTGCTTATTATTCAAAGATGTATATAAATAACCAAATTGCCAGAGGGTGTCCGACAAAGTGGATGGTGCCGCAGTAACCTAATGAACAAATAGTAACGCAAAATGAGGTAAACAGGTTACTAAAACACTTACCTAGCCTATTAATAAAAATATATTTTTAAAAAAACATACAATAAAACTAAACAGGACAATTCTCGACGTATCGGCTCAAATTGAACCTTTTCAAGAGACAAACAACAGAAAACGACAAAATAAAAAACAAAATAGATGTCTATATTTCATCAAGCCCCGTCTCCATAATAGCGCAGGGATGGCAACGCATCTAGTAAAAGTGAAAATGCGTGCATTCATTATAAATAAACCGAAAGTGGGAAACTAGAGACACTATAGATGAGTGCAAGAATAATAAAAGAAAAAGATAAGAAAAATACCCCTTTTGTCACTCTATCAGACAGGCAGGTTTTAAGAACATAGTCACAACAGGCACGACTGAAGGGAACAGAGACAGATGGGGACGTGAGAAAATATTCATGTGACAACCTAGCAAGGCTTGGAAAGAATAAGATTGGCTTATTCAAAGATGTGTGCGGATTGCGCATCTCGGACGGGAGTGGCTTTGCAGCCAGCGAACAAGTCTCGTGTAAGAAAGACAGTATTATTTTTCCCTGAATACTAATCCTAATTTTCTTTGTATGAACTGTGCTGGGCAACGGCGACAGTCGAGCTAGACTTAAGTTGCTTCGCCCATTTGAAGGAATTACAAGGAATTGGTCCTCTTCTACATTGTCCACAACGTCCATAGTGAAAGTTTTAATGTCGTGTACGACATTTGCTAAAAAATTCTTTAGTCCAACGGGAATTTCACCAGTCCGTCTAACGGCACCAAATCGCCCAGCAACTCTCTAACACGAGATTTTCCGCACTTGACTAACCGCATCTCCAAAAAAAAGATGCGATTTTATCAAGACATTCAAACTGTGCACAAGTCACTGAGAGCAGACCAATCGATCCAAAGACCATTACAACAACAACGAACATCCCGCATAGGCATTGAAGTATCCTCAGTAACAACAAACATATAACATAATATCCGTATTAGTTCTACAAGGGCCGATATGTCTTCTTGTAAACATGGATAACATATATAGACAATACAATTTTTGCTTCAAATAATTACTTATACAAGTAAATTCAAGAAGGAAACCTGAGGATAAATTTAAAATTCTTGAGTCCAACGGAATTTTAACCAGTCCGTTCAACGGCACCAAATCGCCCAGCAACTCTCGTAAGGTTACAGGAGTTGCTGGGCGATTTGGTGCCGTTGAACGGACTGGTTAAATTCCCGTTGGACTCAATTTTTAATGTATCCTCTGGCTTCCTTCTTGAATTTACCCGACATTTGTTCGAAGTTTTTTCATGTGAAATGGGGGGGGGTAGTATTCAAAGTTTTCTCTCATACCCAGAGGTGCATGCTCAATTTAGCTTATACATACCTGACGGAATGACTTCTACTTTGGACATGGTCAATTGTGATGAAACGTTCGATATCGAGCATATCGTTTGACTGGTGTGTATTCTCGTCTGTTACAACACATTAACAACGACCGACTGATCTCGTGCTGGACAATTGGGACTTTGTTGCCAGATTAGCTTTTCCCGTGCATAATGTTGCCTTCTAGTGTGTGTTACCTTCTCCAGAGACAGTCAATGTGTACTCTGTACGCTACCATGCCTTGGCGTCATCCCTTCATATCAAGACATCAACATTGGCCATCCCTCCATCATTTCCGATGTCTTGCGCCACTGTGTGACAACAGTGCAACTTGTTGTGTAGGCCCAAAAAATAACAATGTTTTCTTGCTTGTCTGTTTGTGATAAATTCTCATTCCATCTTTAGCCTCCACAGTCCTGGACACGATCCCTAAAAGTGCTTGCCAGATGCACCACATCAATCAATCAATAAACCCGTAACCCTTCAGGGTCGTAGGAGTACCACATTGGAAGCTTCAGCACACAGAGTCCTCCAGCGTATTCTATTCTCAGCGATGCGGATAAGTGTGGAAATATCTTGCTCTGTCCATTCCATGGTGTTATCTGTCCATTCCTTTATTTTCCTTCCTCTGCTTCTTCCACCCTCGACAGTTCCCTGCAGTATTGTTTTTGACAGGCTAGTTTTCATCGTTTCACTATTGAAAGCAGTGGTTCCTGAACACCTGCACACATCTCTACTTTATTTCTTACGTACACATTGGTCTTATGTTCCCTATAGGAAATTCATAGAATTCGCCTGTAGCATTTGTACTCGACAGCCTGTAATCTTCTCTCCATGTCCGCGGTGAGTGTCCAACTCTCACAACCATACAGCACAACAGAAAGCACCAGCCTGTACACCACTTATACACCACATATAAGCAATGGAATATCTGTTTTAAAGGTGCTCCACGAGAAGGCACTATTTTAGGAGATTGGTTATCTGCTAACCCTGGGGGAGAGAGAGCAATGAGAAACCGTTTGTACTCCGAGATAGGGCAAATATGGTAGGTAAATGTAGCATTCCGAAAAAAAGGAAGAATATAATTTGTAATATGCTCCTGACATTAAAGGCGAGGAAGTTAGCTTTTCATTGTTACATAACACCGATTATAACATATGGATGTGAGACGTGAACAATACATAAGTAGGATAGTGACAAATTAGAGACAACAGATACCTGGTTCTATAGAACAATTATGTGAGTGCCATAGATCAATGGTTTTCTACTTTTTTGGACCAGATGTCCTTTTACGTGCACATTTTCTTCCGTAGCTTTCTGATGCCTAAAGATTTCATTGACTTTCTTTGCAATGTCACCAAGGCATTTAATCTTTATTGATATAAATCTTGTTGTTCGTCGTTCCAATATTTTTTAACTTCCTGTGATACCATGTAACGATCTGTGGCCTCCAATTAAAAATGTGTATCCGTCAGCCCTTGGGGGGGGGAGGTGAATGTTGAGAATCACTGCCATAGAACATTTAAAAAAATTAATGAGACACTGTCTAAGGCTACTTAATAATATTAGAAAGCGGCATAATCTATAATTTTAGAGTCGTTATGATATGGGAAGGTTTGCAGAACAAAGCTACAATAGGCATAGTTCTTCTTCTTCTGCGTTCATTCTCAAACTCTAGCAGATTAGCAGGATGTAGTCTGGAGAACGGAATGCGTTGTGTCATGATTTACAGCATTTCTGCGATATCTCAGCGGACATAATTGAGAACAAGAGAAACCTAGGAAGACAACGAGAGAAAATCCTACGGTAGCAACATGACATGGCAAAAAGTAGCAATGATTCTACAAGATACTAGAGATAGAGTTGTGGACGGCTTAATCCAGGACCGTAGAAAATGGGAGGGGAACTTTAGCAAATCGGAACATGACTTTTATTACTTAAAACTTGAGGCCAAAAAGGTGAATCAATAAACTCTTCTTTCCCCCTCCACCAAGCGATTTTTCACAAAATAATTCTCAATAATGTCATCAAAACGAAGATTTGACACGCGAAAACGCACGAATGGCCTTTATAATGTAAACACCCCTCCCAATCTTTATGGAAAAGATATCTACGGCCATAGCATAATTCATGATCGTCTACGTCATTCGGTAGGACACTTTTTCTTTGACTTCTTCTGCGTTCGCTCTCTCATAACCACCACGAATAAATCGTCTGATGTCCACCGGGAAGCATGAAGTACGTTCCACGGTAGAACTGTGTTATGTGCACCTCGGTTGGCTCACACTCTGGCCCGGACATCCAAGGCCCAGCACATCCTTTTTAATCATGCCTTTAATTCGGGTAGTGGGCTTCCCTGGTCTGTGACAGCCTGCCTATCTGTCGACAGGCGGATGGTGTGTATTGGCTGTTGGACAAGACGATTGTCGTTCATGTCTATCTCGCACGAGGTGTTTTGCAGCCGGTGAGCTTGCCACGTGTAATTAAACGTCTTGTGCTTGTGCATATCGAGTACTGAACCGTTTCTCATCCACGAGCCGTGTTCCGGTTTAAGAAGAACTCGATAGACGAATTGGGCCCGGGTTCTTTCGCCTTCTTAGTTGAGGTGCCGTTCACTGACATCGTGAAACCCTATTTCAAGTCTGAGTCTCACCACGCGTTTGGGAGGAAAACGTGTTCTCGAGCTGAATAATCATGTCCCATTTGTGCCTGAGCCCATCGGGTACTGAACCCTTTCTCTCCGCCAGCATGTTTCGTGTATGGATATACAGTAAAATTCGACAGTAGAGTTGGGCCCAGGCTGCTTTATATGGCCGAGCGCCCACAATTGGATCTCTGACGTAAGGAGCACCAGTAACTAGAAGCTTGTCTCGAGCTAACAGAACTTGTAGTTCCGATTTCCGTGGAACTTTTCCCCTTTATATTTACCTATGGCGCTGCCCTCTGGCGCTCTGCTGCCCTCTCATTGTAGTAATAATGTTATCTTTTCGTCTCTCATCACGCATCTGCGTTTTCGTGTCAATTGCATTGGCGGCCCCTCCAATGTTCGGACCGGACTGTCTTGCGTCACTGTGTGTAGACATTGACGCTGCATGTGTTGTTGACACAGAGGTATCAGAGATAATGCTTGTATGTGCAGTCAGATCTCATTCTGTCTGCAGCCTCCACACTCACGGACATGATCCTAAAAGTTCTGGCCAGGAGCAGTTGTATTTCTATTTCCAGGGTGCACCACGAGGAGGTACTTTTAGGATCTTGGTTATTTGCTAACCCTGGGTTCGCAGGAAGCAGTGGGAGTTCTTTTTCACCCCGTTCGCTCTCTGATAACCAACACGAGAGTTCGTATAATTTTCTCCGGGAAGCGTTCGTTGCGCTGATGGTTTCACAGGAGAGCTGTCTTATTTTACGCCTTCCGGCCCAGCACAACCGTTTTTGCCACACCTTTAATTCGGATGAGCTTTTCTAGCCTGTGACAGTATTCATATCTATCGCCAGGCGATGGATGTGTATCTACTCTTCGATTATAGTTTATTACCTACTGTTCCCTTAAACTTTACAGGCCAAAACATGTCATCTCCAAGGAGGCGGCAATCAGGGATTTATGCTTTAGTCGAACATATGACTACCTTGCACGAAATGTTCCGCTGCCAGTGAACTTGTCTATTATACTTAAACGCATTGTCCCCGTGCCCATCGGTTACTGAACCTTTTCAAATTTTGAACATGGTCCCAGTATAGAAGTACTCTACAGTAGAGTTGGGCTCGGGTTCGTTCGCCCTTTTAGTCAAGGTATCATTTACCGACATCATTCATCGACATCATGTCCAAGACATCGACATTGTTTGCCCCTCCAATACATCTGCATTTTGGCTGATCGAGCAGGAATGTCTTGGGTCACTGCGTGTCGACAGTGCCATTGTATGTATTGGCGCAGAGGTGTCGGAGATAGTGCTTGTCTTTTTTGCTGTCAGTTCTCATTCCATTCACATCCTCCACACACACGGACACGATCCCTAAGAGTGTTGGTCAGGAACACATCACGAGTCGCTGTATTACTGATTCCAGTGTGCACCACGAGGAGGTACTTTTAGGTTCTTAGTTTTGTGTGTGTGTGTGCTAACACTGGGATTCACAACGAGCAATGTGAATCTTTTAGTGTACGTCGGCAGGACACTAGCTTATGATGCAGACATGCACATTTAGCTAGCCTGCCAGATAAGCCTTATAAATTATGTATAAAAATAACCAAATGGTCGGAGGTTGTCCGACAAAGTGGAGGGTGCCGCAGTAACCAAATATATTTACGGTTTGGTGTTTTTTGTGTTTCTTGAAAAAGGTCCCAATAGGACCGCAACGTAGAAAATTATCCTTTTTTTGTGTTATTTCATGTTTTTATATACCCTTTCATTTAAATTCGTTCATAGTTAGGTATTCCCAGTAACCTGTTTATCTAATTTTGCATTATTATAAATTATGATACAGTGTAATCCTTCGATTTTAATTATAGAGATAATTGTTTATGTAGGCATATGATTCAAAATGTATAACATATGTAAAATATGTATATTATATATAAAAGGTATATTAATATACATACATATTTATTTGCATAATCATTTACTCAATGTGTTTACCATAAAATATAGAATAGGCAGTGGCCATCCACATACAGTGTTGGCAGAACAAGGTGTTATACTGGTCATGAAACAAAGTTAACACATGTATATTCTTCTGAATACATTTATTAGAAGCAGATGTAAATTAAATTAATTGCATTTAACCGATATTGAGTTAGTTTTATGCTTCTGTATGAATAATACGCTGGAACAATGTTGATCTATGACAAAAAATCAGAAGGTCATAGACAAGACTCGATCCCTATATTTCCATGTGACACCTACCGCCAACAGGCTGACACACATTATTCTTCCTCTTTTACTAATTACTTATCTGGCTAGCAAACACCCTAAAAAAGAAGTCACTTGTACCACATCTTCAGAACGCATTTGACCAACTGCCCTAACATCATCCGAAAACACATGCACACAAGTTACACATCTAGGCACCTATATCTATTCCTCATGAAACTACAAACATTTCCTAAACAGCAGGTCAAATTATGGCAAACACAAATCATACGTAAGGTAGCTTCAAATAATAATAGCCTTCCATGGCAGTCAATAATGTCAACAGTTTCAGACTTGTGGTGTTCTCTCTGGTGTGTGCGGAGATGACTGAAAAAGTCAAATTCTGGAATATTTGAAACACGTATGATCAGAATTAGACATTCGTGTGTTTGTTTTTTAATTTTCCAGCAGCATGTTTTCTCTTTCTCTGAGATTTGATGCTTCAATGAACCTTTGCTGGTGTTGATTCTTCACACTGGGCGATTCTGAGCGACAGGCTTTCAATAATATGACATAAATGTTGAAGCTCTTTAAAAATACTGTAAAAGATTCTTGAAAAGAACTTCATATATACTAGATATGAATAATAAGTAGGAAACACATAGAAATGTTATGTTTTTACGAATGTAGGCCTGTGTACACAATGTAGGAGTTTGTAATTTTTTAAAGCCATATTTTACCTAAGTTTGGCCATAAATAAGTCCAATTGACCGGCAACCCGTGGCATGACAGATTTGTACAAGATTTACATGCTGGCTAAAAAATCTTGAATAAACGGACAAGTATTAATAATAACAATTCGAACATAAAATGTCTGCATTCCCAAAGACAATGAAAATGTTTCTTGTAACAGTTACAGTTCTTCCACAGAAGGAAGGAATTGATTTACCCAGGTTTATTCAAAAATTGACAAACTTGCTAGCAGACTATTCAACAGCTACACGAGTAGTCTACAAGTTCAAAGTAAGTCTTGATCCCGCCATTCAGAAATTGTATATTTTTGTATAAATAATAAACTAATAAAATCATTATTTTCTGTTTTATTTTCGAAAGTAATATGGTAAAAATTTGATTGCGTCCACCGTTGTGCTATAAATCATATCGATTCACGCCTTTTTAAATTCACATTTTTTTTTATCTAAACAGTGCACACTGATTCTTATTCTAACCATTCTCCCCTCCTAAAAAATCTAAAAACTACTTTCATCTGCTGAAAGAATGTCATATTTTTATTAGAAAAACAAAGTCAAATGTATTGCAAAGGTTTAAAATAAAATCAAGTGGGACGTAATCAATAAATCAGAATTAATTGAATATCTAATATCTTATCATTTTGATTATTATTTAATTATTTATCTAAGGCCCTATTAATTTAATTTTAATATTTTACTGATATAATCAGAACATCATTCATGATAATCTGAATTAGACTAAATAGTTCAATAGTAATACTAGTAATAGTAATCAACTAATTATGCCTATATATTAAACTAGGCTATGATCTTGGATCATGATGAGTCTAATCATCTAATGAACAATTAATCTTTCCCTACATTAAAAAAAATAATTGGTAAATGGATCAACTTTTCAGTGTGCTATAAATAGCACACAATGTTTACATTTTTAACTAGCCGACGTCACGGATTTCCGTATAACAAAAATGAAATTAATGGACGCTGTGATGCCACATCTCCCGACGCAAACGACATCAAATACATTGTCCTACATTTATAATTATAACTATTATAACATTTATTTTTTAATTTATAACTGATCCTAACCTGTACTGCCATCCGTAATCTACATACTAATTCCAAATTAATAGACCGCTATGCCTTTTCAATTAATATACTTTAATTTTAAATACATATTGTACTAATCACACTGCAAAGGTTAGGTAATACCTCGAAACTAGAACAAAGGTCATAGTGAAGAGTTGATCCGTAGTTGCGAAAAATAATTATTATATTATTCCCCAGCCATTATTCTCTCAAAAGTAGGCCCTAATTTTTTATGATGAACCTACGACTATGTTAAGAAATGATACGTCGGGCTGCAGGCGGCAGTACTCCATAGCAAATCTGCGATATTTGCACCTTTCAGTCCAATATGAAGGCAACATATTCATTTTTTGTGTGCAGCCAGACCTAGAATAATAATAGATTTAAGACAAGGCCTTGGGCCTAATTATTAGATACAGCCTAACATAAACGGATAAGAATCAAATTTGCGGATGAAAAAAGTGTACCTCATCCAGGGCCATAGATATTGCAACTGTACAGCCCTCCTATGACATGTCTGCAAAAAAGGTATGTCTCTATTCTTTGTATTCTTTGCACCCTGAACTAGAAGTACAGGCTTAGGTTGCCACATGGATACTTTGGGTTACATAAAATGACATATTTACTAATAATTACTGTAATTCCTCCCATTCACGCTGAAATAAAAATTATTGTTGGTCTAGTTGTCCTAAAAAAATAATTAACATAGAGTAGACAAAAAAAGTACCTAAACAACACGCAAGAATTGAAAGACCTGGCAACACAAAGACAGAAATGGAAAGCTATGGTTTCTGCCCTATGCGCTGCCTATGGCCCTGGAGGAACATAACATAACAGACAAAAAAAAGACTAATTTTCTTTTACAAAATGTAGTGCACACTTGTTTGTCATAAACCATTCTTTCTTTTTAAAGAGAGTAGAAATTAATCAATGTCATTTTGCAGGTTTCCTCTATTATCAAAATTGTATAGACCTATAATTGAAACTCCTACAAGTACTTGCTTTCATATGTCATTTAACACTTTGTCCATAGTGCAAAATACATATAGGTACTTAACTACTACCAAACTAAGCACTTGATTGGTTGGTTGCTGATCAGCGGTCCATGGGCTCATGGCTTTTGACCCAATGCCATTAAAATGGCATTATGTTAGTTAGTTAGTCATTAGATCATCGTCATTGCACTCCGGACAAGTCCATAGGTACTCAGATCTTAACTTGAGTGTATCCGCCATTACACGTTGACTGACAGTCCCAGTACGTTGTTGATTGACCATCATTCTTTTTCGCCCACGAAAACTCTCCTTTCTAGCAGCACCACATTTTAAACCTAATTTCTTTATTCTAATCATGGAACAAGAGTCATCGTCACTTGTACAGTCATTTGTTTGTGCGTTTTCACGTAGGGCATTCAAAATGTCTGTCCGATCCATCGCTCCACCAGCAGCCGTAGTAGCAGCGTGGGCGGCCAACCTATCTGCTCTTTCATTACCCTGGATTCCTGCGTGTCCCGGTACAAAATTAAAAGTCACTGTACGCACACAGGAATTATTCACTGCATCCAGCCACTGTTCTCGAACGTACCCCGTCTGAACTTTCCCAATCATGTTCATGGAGTCACTGAGGATACATGCATCCTCGCAGACAGTCTATGAGCAGACCCATTGCAAAGACCCTTTGGTCACCGCCAGAATCTCCATTGTCAAGCTGCTTGTCGTCTGAACGAATGCACCACTTTCCTCTCTGATAGTCTCTTTCCCCCCCCCCCCCCCCCCCCCCCAACCTTTGAGCTGTGAAAGCCCAGGAACTTCTGATGTGTCTCTCAACCGACCCATCTGTATATATAATTATATCACCTTCCCTGGAATTCTCACTGATCAGAGCGAGCACCTCCGACTCGACCACGGTCGGACACCATTCCCTGCACTCTCTATTGGGTGTTATTACTCCTTCGAAGGCTGTTGGGTAATCCGAGGGTGCCAGACTCCGTTCAGCACCAGGTAGTACATCCTCCAATCTGCAGACACTCTGTATAACGTCCTCTGCGCGCCCCATCCACGACTTTTCTCTCTTTAGTCGACTTCCTTTCACTTTGATAATTTCTGGGTGTAGAGGGTGCTCTTTATCAGTGGGGATTTTTAGGTAGTCCCGCGCCCTGCACATTTGTATTCTTTGCTCCGCAGTTGGGCAATCAAGTAGGTATCGCATAGCCCGAGCCGACGTATCTCTCGTGCACCCCGCTCAAAATTATTCGCATTGCTTCATTTTGGATTCTATCCAATCTTTCTGTTTGAGTTTGACTCAGTGTCAGAATTGCCAGTGCGTACTCTACCACCGCCACCACCAATCCCTGATACAGCAGAAATAGCAGTCTCTGTTCGCATTGAGCAGCAGCCATAACTTTCATCGCTTCAAGACCTTTATAAGCCTTTACAATTATGTGGTCAACATGATCTTTGAAACTCAGACTTCGGTCCAACTTCAAGTACTTCATTGTGCAGGTTCTCTCGAGGACATCCCCTCTCAAAGTAACCGATGGCGTGGACATGTTCACTATGTGATTGTTTAGGGAAAACCATGTTATTGATGCCTTTGATGGATTAACAAAAGCTCCAAAATTACTGCACCATTCTCCTATGCGATCAAGCTCCCTCTCCAAATTTCTGGCAATTCTTTCTCTATCTCTGCCCTGCATATATACCAAGATGTCATCAGCATAAGACATGGTTCTCCCTGGTCCTGCAATCTTCTTCTTCAGCGTTCATTCTCAAACTCCCGCTGGATTTCTCTTGTAACAGGACAATTGTCCTACAAGATTTCCAGGTGAATATAGTCCAGAGAATGGAAATGCGTTGTGTTGCCGTTTTATTTGCGCCAATGGCCCAACACATCCGTCTTCGGCGGTGGTCCTGCAATCTGACAGCTTGTAATTTGAACTGTATACACATTGAATAGTACTGGGGACAGGTGACCCTTGTGGTAGTCCTGGATTTATGACTTGGTGGCGAAGACCAACTCCCACACCTAAGAACAACCTGTCTCTGATAAAGTGCAAAGACAATCCACCTGACAACAAATGGACTTACTTGGAGTTGCAGCCTTATGGTCATCAAGAAATCCAAGGGCACTCTGTTATAAGCATCCTCCAGGTCTATTACAGCAGCGCATACTCCATTTGTTTGTCAAAACCTTCGAAAACGTCCTGCGCAAACACGGCAGCATTGTGCCAAGTCTGCTTACCTGGACGATAACCTCCCAATGTTGATGGTAGTCTATTATTCTTTTCTAGATGTAGGGACAATTTCCCCGCCAAAATCTTTTCTAACAACTTGCCGATCGTATTCTGCATGGTTATGAGTCTGAAACCCTGTATCTTAGCATGACTCTTGCCAGGCTTGGGTAGTGGGATCAAGTAACTATGCAACCAGTCCTCCTCTACTGTGCCGTTCACTAGGCTCTTGTTGATCAACATTGCCAGCTCATTAAGGTCTTCGTCTGAACTGCCTTTGAGATCATCGTACCTAATGCTGTCAGGTTCTGGTGCAGAGTTTCTTGATCTTTTCAGTACGGCTGTAATATCTTCTACATTATCGCTTTCCAAAGCTTGCTCCTTGCACATGTCTGTGACTGTTTTCATGATTTTATTGTAATTCACTAAATTCCTCTGACCGATTTGTGCCTTGTAATGAGACAGCAGTGCTGCACCCTTATTCTCATCTGTGATGGCATTATATTGCTGGGGAGTCTGTGGATTCTCTGCCCACCCTGGGCCAGAGCCAGAGAATAACTATCACACCACCAGGAAGGTAGGTTTCAATCTGTGCACTGCTCCGAGCCACTGCAACCAAGATAGGGTTCACTGTGCACATTCCCCGCCACCAATTGACTACTGGTTATGCCGAATATCTCTATTGTTCCAGGCATGCAACCAAATGTTCAAGTCAAAGGGATTGCCACGTCCTGAGTCACTGTGCCTCTATGATGGGTCTCGGCCATAGGAAAAACAGTGCTGCTAGTTTCCTCCTCCCCAATGCTGTGCAGTAGATCTCTGGCTCTCTCCCAACCACAGAGGGTGCATACATATATGAAAACACATTGCAATAACAAAATAAAAGCATGAGAAGCATAATTGTATAGATGACGTGCCATGAAGCTTCTATAAGAAGATAACCTCAATATAACGACATGCCATCTACTAAGGTTTTCTGTTGCATGGGTGGTTTGTCTAATGAGCAATTGGTGAGACTCACAGATGCAACCACATGTGAAAGCACATAATTAGATACAGTATTAATTTTAAAATGCAGATTATTTGTATTAAACAAAATACTTGCAAATTACGATACATTAAGATTTGACTTAGCATGTCTTCTGGGTCACTTGGGCCCTATATGGGGTGAGATTGCAAACTCTACCCATAATGTCCTTAGTCACCTCTTGCAACATGCATAGAAAGAAAATATTGTTGCTGTGCTTTGCTTCTCTTTTGAGTACCAGCAACACACAGTTGAAACCCATACTAGTTGACAGGTTTGTTAAAAACAAATTAATTATGCCACAGCCTGTATTTCAACAGAGTAACCTGTGTGTTAAATAATTAAATGTTATGTTATAAACAATTCTGTACAGAATAATTTTGACCCAAAAAATATACCATATGCTCTAATAATCTAAATATTAAAAATAATATTATGCCTAGTAACGCTTTTATAATTAGTGTTTGCATATGTTTTGGAGTGTTTGCATATGTTTTGGAGTGTTTGCATATGTTTTGGAGTGTTTGCATATTTTTGGAGTGTTTGCATTTGTTTTGGAGTGTTTGCATATGTTTTGGAGTGTTTGCATATGTAACTAAATCTTGTATTTTCGATGATTATATAAATGAGCATTTTAGACACCATTCGACTCTTGGTCTTAATAAGGATCTAGGTCCATAGCAACATTTCATCTAAGCTGTGTGATTTGTTTTCTTCCAGTTCATGAACCTATGAAATAGTTTTTTTCTTCATGTTCATCCACCTACAAAACATGTTATTTCGTCTTGTTCATCCACCTATGAAATTGCCAGAAGTTGTGTAAGGCAAGGCCAACATTTACCTGAGTTGTGAACATTTCCTGCTTAGAATCATTAGTCACATCTTTGAATATATTTGTAGCTCATTATACTCCATTTTCTTCTTTTATGTTTACTCTAAACAAAATTCTCGTTTGTGCCATTTGCATAGCTTTTTACTTCTTCTTCGTTCAATCACTTGAAACATGTCTATATCTGTAATTTTGTCTCCTTAATAAAACTCAGTCTTTTGTAGTTTATACAGTGGCCCATAGAGCTTTGATTCCAGTGTTGTTTCCTCTGGCCAATATGTCTGCCTCAGCGTTTCATGCTCAGAACACTCTTGAAGTATATGTTTGGCACTCTGTGCTGCCTGTACACATGGCCATGTTGCCAATCTTGAACTTTGTATACATGTGACTGCGGAGTCGGTTGTGTCCTGTTCTGAGACGTAGAATTATAACTTGTTCTGATCTGTTCATAATGTGATAGTCATCTTGTGTTGGTGTTTGTGGCTTTCTTATTGATTTGATCATCTGTTTTTTCTGATGGTAGGTGATTGGTACATCTGGTTGGTCTTCGGCAGCACCTTCCTTAGTGAGTTGGTCTGCTTTTTCAATTCCTTGTATTCCACAGTGAGAGGGTATCCACTCCATGTTTACTCTATACTGGTAAGACAGTTCATTAAGTAGTTTTTGCAAGTCTGTTAGTTTTTCAGACTGGAGAGCTTGAAGCACTGACCTTGCATCGGTCAGGAATACCACAGGCTATGGGTCAGGATTGGGGTTCAACAGTTTTTCAGTTGCTACCCTAATTGCCTGGATTTCTGCATCATAATTATTGCAGAATTTCCCTGTTGGTGTTGTGATCATATCTCTAGACTTGTGTGTCTATATATACACCTGCACCTCCATTCCTCACTGCATTCTGTGCTGACCCATCTGTGTATTCTCTGGCCATAGGTCTTGTGGATATTCCTCATCCAGGAAACTGAGGGTGACTGTCCTTTACTGCACACTGTTCTGTTCATCCTCGCTTAGTATTCCTTTCACATGGGTCTGAATCTGTATTAGAATTCCATGCCTTTCACTCCAAGGGATTTGTTCTGGTACAGACCTGTCAACTTCAGGCAGGTCTGTAAGTTGTCTACGGAGTCATTTAGCTTGGTGGATACAGCTGCTTCTTTTCAGTCGCCCCATTGCTAGATTTTGGAATCTTTCCTTCATTGGATGACTTGGCACTTGGAGTACTTTTATGTCTCTGCATTCGCCAAGTGTTTGCATTCTTCCCATTTTCTGCATCTCTACTATGGGTATTGATTTCATTCCTCCCAACATTATTTAAGTGCCTGATTTTGCACTTTATCTAGATCTTGTAATGTGGTGTTTGATGTAGGATGCCACACAGCTGTACCATATTCCAGGTGTGATCTTATGCCTTGCTGGTAAACTTTGCGGAGTATATTCCCACTGGCTTCCCATGTGGTTTCACTTAGCTTTCTCAGGTTAACTAACTTCCTCCTGGCTTTTGTTGTTTTTTGTTTATGTGTTGTTTCCATGTCAGCTTATCATCAAAGGTAACTCTGAGGTATGTGGGTTGTTTGTCTTCTTTCAAGAGCTCTCCATCTATCTTGATATGACCGGATTTTTGTATTGGTAAAAAAGAGGGTAAAGAGTGTAGTGCTGCACTTATGTGTTAATGCTGACGCACCATCTATTTGCCCATAAGGTAGGTTGGTTGATCTTCAGTAGAGTAGCATTGTCTGAAACCTGCTTGCTGTGATACCAGAAGGTTGTCACTTTCAAGGTACCACTGCATCCTAAGATTGATAATGTGTTCCATTGTTTTGCATAGACAGCTTGTGAGGCTGATGGGCCTGTAATTTGAGACTGTTGCCATCTTTTCCTGATTTGAGGAGTGGTATCATTATTGCTTCTCTCCACACCTGTGGTACATTACCTGTGGACCAGCTTGTGTTAAAGATCTGCAGTAGCTTTGCTCTTGCTGCAATTCCCAGGTTTTTAATCATTTCATTGGGATATTTTTCATTTTCAATTTGGATATTGCATGATCCAGTTCTTTCATTGTGATTCCAGTTCTTTCATTGTGATCTCCATGACTTCAGGTATAGGTTCGCCTTGTCCAATGTTTTGCTGGTTCTCTCGAACCTCCTGTTGTTTGTCTGGGCTAACTTTGACGCTATTGTCTTCTGCAAAGGAATCTTCAAAATAATCAGCTGCATGTTTACCCGTTAAAATGTTTCTATCTTTATGAAGTGTGATCCCGGTATTTCTCCCTGTACCTTCGTCATTTAGTTGTTTTACAAGTTTCCATAATTTCCTAGTATCTCTTTCTAGGTTCAGCAACTCTGTTTTTCCTTTCCAGCTGCTCCGTCTGGCCTGTAACTTGGCTCTTTGAAATTTAACCTTTGTTTGCTGATATTTGTTGTGATGTTCTTAAATAGAAACAAGGTGCCAGAAAGCAAACACAGTGACTTACCAACTTTCACCATTACTTCTTCACCCAAAGATCAAGATGGAAATTAAAAAACAAATATCTACAATTTTTATACCAACACTGTGCTACCAATGTCAAACATGGTCTTTAACAGCTTCGCAGCAAAGAAAAATCGTCACGTGAAATGAAGTGTCTGAGGAAAGCTGCAATGGTTAACAAACTAGATAAAATAAGAAACGAAGAAATTAGGAAAAGAGTTGGTATAATATGTATTGAACATATTGAGAGACAGCAAGTAAAATGGTTCGGTCACCTTATGAGAATGAAGCCAAACCAAATACCAATAAGAGCATATAATACAAGAATATCTGGGCGTAAAGCCAACGGTAGACCAAGAAAACGGTGGATAAAAAAAATTAAGATAATCTTGAACAAACATGGACTAAATGCAACCTCGGCGACACATCTGGCCTTGAAACAACGGCTTAAGATACCACCCCTACGCTTAACGGCAAGTGTGAATGCGATCAACAATCATTCACCTGGGGATAGACAATAGTTCTTGGCTATGTCTGTTCTCAACCTGCTGTCTAGATGTTTCCATCTCATTTTGCAGCTTTTCCATTTCATCATTCCAGTAAGGTTTGTAGTTTTTGCGTGCGCCGTGAACCCCCCCCCCCCCACCTCCCTCCGGGTATGGTTTTACTAGCAGCATGTAGTATACATCTATTAAATTCACTCACTGCTCTATTGATGTCTTTGTCCAAGTTCATGTCAGCTGGAACACTGGTTAAATGCTGGTACATTTTCCAGTCTGCCCTCTTATAGTTCCACCTAGTGAGCATGCTGCTGTCCTTGGCAAATTCATTGTGGATTTCCAGAAATACTGGTCTGTGGTCACTACCCTCAAGCTGCTTTCCAACGACACACGTGATGTTCCAGGCCTGGTGAATGGATTGTCAGGTCTGGTGTAGAAGTGGTGTGCCATGCTCTTGAGTAGAAGGTTGGTGAGTCTGCTGCCTGGTTAATAAGGATGAGATTATTTTCATCCTGCCAGCTCTCAAGTTCCTCACCTCTCTTGTCGATATGATCGTAGCCCCAGCTCTGAGAGTGGCTGTTGAAGTCACCACACAGCATAAGTCTCTCTTTGTCTGGAATTGTGTCTAGTGCCAATGGTTTATCATTTGGGCAGTAGTAGTTCAGGAGATGGAATTCTGCACTGTCTTTTTTTAGGTGGAGCATCTGGTATTCTGCCCCTTCCATATATACTTCCAGCTGACATGCGCTGATATTGTTTTTAACAAGTGTCAGAATTCCACCCTTTCGCATGTTCTTTCGGTCAGACTGGTAGCACTGGTAGCCTCTGATTTTGAAGGCTATGTTGCTGCTGAGGTGTGTTTCTTGGATACAGCCTATATTAACTTGTTCTTCACTTAGGACATTTTCAAGTTCCAATTTTTTGCTGTTTACACCCTCAGCATTCCAGTGCATTATTTTTATTGGTCGTTGGTTTGTTTGACCAGTAGCTCTATTCCCTTGGCTCCTCAGAGCAATTGAGAAGGATTTCCAGTAACTGAGGTTGGGCCCTTTCGAGGTATAGGGCTCGGCACTGTCCCTGCCTGAACGTCCGCCACACCATAACTATTTATAGATGTAGACGTGTTTCCATTGTGTTTTGTGTGTGGCATCCTGATTATCTGTGTGCCTTTTGGCTGATTACCTCTGTCTTCAGCACTCTGCTTATTTGGGCCGGACTATGGTCCTGCTCTAGTGGGACTACCTGACCAGTCTTAGTTTCCAGCCCCTGATGGCTGAACTAAACCCTATCACCATTTCAAGGTGCTGGCCTTGATGGGGTTATAAAGAGACAAAAGTTATGCTTCTTAAATCATTCATTTTTCCAGTTGCAACTTTCGGCAGTAAGACTTGGACAATAAATAGAACAGCGGCAAAAAAGATATAGGCTTTCGAACTGAAGTGTTATATGGCAATATTACAAATTTCCTGGACAGAAAAGATAAGGAATACTTAGGTTTTAAGTATGCTGAATATAGAGGAAGGATGGCTGGTGAATACAATTTTACATAGAAAACTGAAATATTTCTGACATAAAAGACACAATAGCATGGAAAGATGCATATTAAAGGGCAGAATTTCGGGAAGTAGAAGAGGGTAGACCTAGAAGAACATGGGCATATGACATCAAAGACTTCAATAAGATATCATTGGAGGATGCAGGCAGATTGACACATGATAGAATCAGTTTCAGGACATCAATTGTAAAGACAATGTTTTAAAAAGAATATGTCACATGATGATGATAATAATATTCAGCGTATGTTGTGATTTTATGGGGATTTTTCATTAAATGTTGATTGGTTTATTTTCTTCATTGGAATTATAGTACAATAAACAATCTATTTTTACACATATGCCATTATTACTTATACTGTCATCTATACTTTTGTGTATCTGATAGTCTAAGAATAGTAAAACTAACTACTTTGTGTTCTGTGTAAGAATTTATCAAGTACTGACAGTATCTGTTTATATTCATTTATTGATGAAGTTTTTCAGTGATTAATTGTATTCATTGTTATAGCTTTTCAAAAGTTTGTGAATCTTATTTATTCATTGGTGTACCTTTTCAGAAGTTTGTTAATCTTATTTATATAATACATTGATGCAGTTTGTCAGCGTATTAACCTTTATTTATTTAATCTTATTTATTTATTCATTGATACAGTTTCAGTTTTGTTAATCTTATTTATTCATGACAAGGTCATACCTAGTTTTTCTTTCTTCATTTTATATTATTTTTAATATTGCCCATGTTGTTTATTATTATTATTTATTATTATTATTTATTATTGTTCACTTTTTAGGTGTCTGGAGAGTCTAGAATACTTTCCGGTAAGCCATTATCAGATTATATATTTTTTTTAATTGACATTTTATTCATTATGTTATTATTTCCTGTTATTTATATAGTTATTTAAGCGTAGTTAATAATTAGAGACCCGCAAAGCACTACAGTAAATGTTTGACAAGCCACATCAAAGTACTGTACATGATTAGATAGATATGCTCATTATTTTAGAGCAGTGAAACATGATTCTGGAAAGATTAAATTTTACTTTGTAATAGTGATATTTACTTTCTATTTATATATCAACTTTTACCGTAGTTTATTCCTAGTTTAGTGGGTCACCGGGGGGGGCATTGCTTTGTATATGGAAATTAACAAACAATATGTGTGGCAGTCAGAACAGACCTGTAGGTGTAAAATATGTATTTTATAGTTATTAGTTATGAAGTGACGTCATGCTTCACCCTGAGCAGACCAATTTGTGCTGACTACTCTCATAACTACAGATGCCAGTATGTCTAGGACTAAGATCCATGTGATTCTCTGGAGGTTAAGAGTAGATAGAGATTACATTTACTTCTGCATTCATTTTCACTCTTGTTGGTTAGCTTATAGTGGACAAAGCGTCAACCTATTTATTGTGTTTTCCTATTTGCTGGTTTTGTTCCTGGTCCACGAAGAGTTCATAGAATATAGCCAAGAGAACCGAATATGCCATGATAGAGTTTACAGTTTGGCTGAAATATTTTCAACTTGACAAATGCAACTTCAGAATGGCACTTTTGGGTAATTAACTTTCTACAGGCATGGTTGATCACATCCTTACTTTTATTTTTCCCTTTTTAGTTGCCAGCAATATTCAGACATGAGATAAAACCATCTATTTCTATTGACATCCAACATTTTTAACCTTTTGAAGGGTGAATTTGAATATGAAAATTGCCCTAGGAAATGGAGTCTTGGAGATATGCTAGCAGAACAGCTTGATTCTTGGCCTGGAAGACGGAAGTAGTTAATCTCCTGTGCTCATTGTTGACTCTACCATGAGCATCAGCTATATAATTTTATAAAATTAAATACCAGCTGGGGAAAAAGTTAACAGACTGAGTAATGTAGTGTTACAAATAACAGAAAAATAGACTAAGTGTATGTGTTTATTATGTGTGATCTATAACAACTGAATTACTGTTTTCCTGTTTCACCTATTGTAAACTATCCATGAATCACAGATACATTTGTTATACAGCATATCCATCATTAACCATCTAGCAGTTTATTAATATTCATTTCTTCTTTTACATTATGCTACATTTTCTGCCAAGAGTAATAAAATGTGATAACATAATATACGTAAAGGATGGTACTGCCTATAAACACAACATTTTACAATTAATTAAAAATGGATGTGTGTAATTTGATTCATGGTAGTCCATGACTTGCGTGTAGACTCTTGACATGCATGTTCCTAAGTATAATGCCACAGTCTCCTCTGTTAAGAAAACAGTGATCAAGTTCAGAATTCAAGGATTGACTCAACAGTTTAATAAAGGGTCTCTAACAGTTTAATAAACCAGTCTCTATACACATTTTCTAGATCTCCACTGCAATAGCATGTTGATTGAAGTCTCTTATAATTCTATGCAAACATGGTAAAAATCAATTGTGCTTATAACGGTAGCTACCTGGAGAATCAGGAAGTGTGTGTTCTGTCTTGAGATTGCACATTGCCTTTATGAACACTATCCAGTAACTTCATATTTATCTTTTAGTCACAAATATCTACAGACCCAGTTCTCTGGCACCACAGCATTCCATATACTATACTGTCATTTAAAGCTGCCACAGATGCATGAATGCACAGATGCTGTATGCTGTTTATTATAATTAGATACACCATCAAGGGAGCATGTCCAATAGTCATGCTTTGATATGTACAATATCTTTGGTTACTAGATCATCATGTCTATTACTGTTGGTAATAAGTCAAGAACTATTCAAACTTATGGCACATACCTTGTCTGTCAGTTGCATAGTAAAGTAGTAAAGTAATCCATAGCATTATTAATGCCGTAGGGGTGTGAGATGTTAGCGATCTCACATTTCAGAGGCTCTGCATATGAGGGTGGTAGCCATCTCCTGTCTCTTGCAGTCTTCACTTCCTGGATTAATCCGGTACCCATTTAAGGCTGGGTCGACCGGGAACCGCTGCAATCTGAAAAACATTTCCGCCTCAACTGGGGAATGAACCCAGGACCATATCCATGTCAGTTGCATATTGATGATTAAATCTTTATGAATATTATCTTTGTTTTAAATTATGACACCAAGCAAGCCATAAATTAGGACACTGCAATAGATGTCATATTTAGGCTGATTTGAGGGAATTTGGAATGATTGACTCAGTGGGACAGAAACCTGTGGGCAGAATGAGGAATGTGTTTAGTGAGCCATGATATCTATCAGCATGGATACCCTTTAGCATCGTCTGAGCATCTATGGATTTACTTGGAAGGCAATGCCTTTGGTTCATAATCAATAACCAGTAGGGGGTAGGGAGGGAGGTAGGACAATCCTTGTAAAGTATTTACTATGTTTCAAGTTTGTTGAAATAGTTTTTCACATGTATGCTTCTGTGCTGAAAGCATATGCAGACTTACTATATTTTGCCTTATGCATATAATGGCTTCTTGGTTCACAGAATTTACTTGTTTTGTTAGAAATCTTGCATATTTAATCCAATTCTCTTTACAGTAATTCATGTGTCTAACATCATTGGTTTTGAGCGAACTATTGGTGGTTTGTGGCGTCTTGGTGCAGTTGAAGTGGACTGTCAACCAATTGTTAGCTATGAGAACTTTGCGCGCAGCATCAAAGTATCAGATCACTTGACTAAAACTAACAGCGGAACATTGGCAAAAGAAGGACTCTATTGGTTGGAGTTTGATATAGAACACCATGGTATGTAATCTCAGTTTCTATATATCTGAACCTCATAAACTAAATAATTGTAAGAAACAACATAGCACAGTTTCATCATTATAAATGTGTAAACTTGTTAGAAAGCATAAAATCCAGAAACATGCCAGTCAATAATTGTTAGTGTAAAGACAATTGGGGTTTTGATCATGTGGATGAACTCAAGAAATCACCAGAAGAGGACCCTCATCACAGCTATTAGAAATGTCAACCACCCAAGAGACAACTATCGTTATCTTGACAGAGCTGAATAAGCCAACATCTTCCGCACCAGGACAGGGCACAATAGATGAAATAGCCACCTAAATAGACTAAGACTGGGTCCATCACATCTGTGTTTCTGTTGGCGGGCAGCACAGACTGCAAGAATGCATTACACTAAACCAGTTGAGGGTGGATGGGGAGCTTACAAATACATCAACATTTATCAAGAAAACCAGACTTGCTTTGTAAACATGTTAAACTACACACAAGAAGAGTAGAAAACTTGTAATGTCTATTTGTTTGGTGTGTATCACTTATTTGTAATAAATGCACATATCAATTTTTGGATGTGTAGTTAAAGTCTCTGCTAAAAGTCACAATATTTCTAATGAGAGTGGGCCACTGCCATCTAAAAACACACTGAATCAGCATCAGTGACTCTGCATCTGCAAAGCAACAACACAGACACTAGAACATATACTATAGGACTGTTCTAACTTTGCTGTTCAAGAGTGAAAGTCTGACCCACATGAGCATTTCCGCTAACCAAATTGTCAGAAATCCACGTCTACCTAAAACAAATGCTCTATACATCATCAATATCAGACTGTGCACATAGTGGTTGATCTCTGAAGAAAGAAGAATGTATGTGTTGTGTAAACATCTGTATATATTTATTTTATTACGTTACTGGATAGAATCAACGTTTATACTCTCAGGACAGCTATATATTCACTTTATCTCTCAACTGAAAGTGTCTTCAGCAGATCACTTACAAAGTTTCTACCAGCTCAGTTAGTGTGCTCTTCTATGGGTTGACAGGAAAAGTCAAAATTATCACCTGGTTCATAAATCTAGCTCATTCTCGCTGGGACAAACTT
Organism: Meghimatium bilineatum; assembly: GCA_034231615.1. Classification (NCBI taxonomy): domain Eukaryota; kingdom Metazoa; phylum Mollusca; class Gastropoda; order Stylommatophora; family Philomycidae; genus Meghimatium; species Meghimatium bilineatum. The sequence goes on from CM067322.1 coordinate 37,093,060, forward strand.
AACATTTATGCTTGTGTTGATGAGGGTCTGAATGTGAAGCAAAGAATGGTATCACTGTGGCTGTCGTGCATTTTGTTAGATGTAACTAAGGAGATTTGGACGTAGAGTTGACTACACCATTTCTATTCCAAAAATTCAATCCTGAAGTTGAATGAGTCGAACACACAATACAGTCACACTGTAAACTGCAAAACAGCATTTTGTTCACATTATTATATTAAGTTCATAAATACAATTTTAAAGGTATATCAATATAAACACTAGAAGCAATACCCGGCATTGCCCAGGTGAGAATAAAACACATTGCACAAAAAGTCTCAAGTACTTACATTAAATATTTTCTGTAGACACTGTCTGTATGTAACATTGAGAAGAATGTATGAACATAACATACGAACATTGTTAGAAAATGCGTAATTAAAATTTCGCAAATATGTTTACAGATTGAAGGGGAAAATTTAACCATTGTCTCTGAGGCAGTACACAGAAAGATAAATGCTGTAAACAATATGACCACGGAACCACTTCCTAAAGACATAACATTTTAAAATATAAATATCCATCGTGATCATAATTTTTATGCAACCGTTATTGTGAGCTGGGTGAAAGCAGGGTATGTTAGTCAGCTGTGAAAATGTATTGATTGTAAGTCTGATGTAACCATTTTTGTTACAAATAGCACAAATGCTGGGAGAAAGATTACTGAACCTGTTCAACAGCGCAAACATTGATGGATACGCAAATATATTATTTCTGCCATCTAGACTGATATTATTATTAATTTGAACTGTGAGACGTGGCCAGTGATAAAAGATTAGGCAGTCGTATCATGGTCAGTTTTTGCAGGACAATTGAACAGTTTTTTGTTTTTTCGCTCCATTGTAACCAGCACGGATATCCGTGTGATTTCCGCCGGGAGCGTGATTACGTTGTGCCACCGTTATATGCCTTGTAGGTCTAGCACATCCGATTTCGGCATGCCTTGACAATTTGGGTGGGCTACCCTAGCCTGTGACAGCTTCCCCATCTGTCACCAGGCACGCGTGTGTGTGGTGACTCTTCGCCCAGATGATTTTTGCTCACTTCTGTCTCGCACAAGGTGTTCCACTGTCTGTGAACTTGCCTTGTGTGGACGTACTGTGCCTGTGCCCATTGGGTACTGAACCGTTTCTCATCTGTAAGCCTGGTTCCTTAAGAGGAAGAACTCAACAGAAGAGTTGGACCCTGGCTCTTTCGCCCTCTTAGCCGAGGTGTCATTCCCTGACATCGTGAACCCCTTGCCCAAGTTCGAGTCTCACTCCACGCGTTTAAGAGCAAGGCGTTTGAGAGCTGAGAAACGTTGTCCCAATAGCGCCTGAGCCCATCAGGTACTGAACCCTTTCTCTCTGCAGGTGTATTTCCGGTACAGGAAAATCTGACAGTAGAGTTGGACCAGGGCTAAACTCATCATCTCTTTTGTGCCTGAGCCCATCGGGTACGGAACCCTTTCTCTCTGCAAGTGTATTTCCGGTATAAGAAGACTCGACATTAGAGTTAGGCCAGGTCTTTTTGCTTTGCTAGACGCCCATTATTGGGTATGGGTCTCTGCCTATAAGGAAATCAAGTAACTAGAAGCTCGTCACAAGCTAACAGAGCTTGTAGTTCCCATTTCCGTAATCGTTTTCACTATGTATTTGCAGTTTGCACTGCCCTCTAGCGCTGTTCTGACCTTTCATTTTTTTCATTGTACTCAGTATGAAATCTGTGTCTTTTGCCATGCATCCACCTTTTCCTGCTTTTTTCATTGGCTGCCACTCCACTGTTTGGACTAACTAGCTTCACTGTATGTCGACAGTGTCGCTGTATGTGGTGTTACTGGTGGTGTTGGAGATATTGTCTGTCTTTTATGCATTCAAATCTCTTTCCATCTGCTACCTCCACATTCTCGGACACAATCCCCAAATGATTTGGCCAGAATCAGCTCGAGCTGCTGTATTTCTGTTACCAGGGTCACCGCGTGGAGGTACATTTGGGATCTTTGTTATCTGCTAACCCTGGGTCCGCCTAGAGCAATGCGTTCCCTATGCACCCCAACTGGACAGTAATTATATATTTTGCTAGTACCATTGCAGTCCATTTGAGCTGTGTTCTTCTTCTCGATCCCCAGGAATTGTGAGCGATTATCTCTTGCTTCTTATGTGCAGTGGGGAGGTTTCTCCGAGCTTTCTTTCATACCCAGAAGGCTTCAGTTTCAGCTTAGCGCAATGTCTATTGAAGGAGCCTTCTACTCGGAGGGGGTATATATCACGAGAAGAGCTGATTGTTTGGATCACCCATTGCTTGTCTTTTCTCCGACGAGGCACTTTGCAGCCAGCTAGCTGTTCCTCATATAAGACCATTTTATTACCACCCTTGGTGTCCCTAGGTCCCAGACCTAATTTCTTCGTATGAGCCGTGTTAGGTACTGGCGACAGTCAAATTAGACTCAGGGTTGATACATCTTCCTAGACAAGTTGCTGCTTTGCCAAACACGTCAGAGGTCTGGGATTTGACCTGTGAATTTCTCACTCGCCTTATCCGCTTGAGATGGTCTTCCAATTCATCTCCAGGCAGTGCGGTCTGTATTTTTACTCTTCGCCATTGCGTATATTACCCAAAAACATAGATAAAATACGAATCTCGAATGAGGAGCTTCACAGTGGGACCATATGTGCTGAGCCAAATTCTCTTTGTATGAGCTGTATTGGGCTTGGTTTGCAGTGTCATTAGAGACTTGCGCCCTCCTCTACGTTGCCAGCAGTGTCCAGAGTTCGAGTCTCAACACTGGCATCGGTCAGACATTTGAACAATGCACTCCCTGACATTTGTCCTGTGTGCAATGGGGAGCTGTATTCAAAACTTTTTTCCATACCCAGGACTGCATGTTCACATTGCCATTAACAATACCTAAGTCATGACTGCTATTTTGAATAGGATCATTTGTGATGGGACATGTGGGCTTCTTTGTACTCTTGAGCATGAACAGCACTTCCGCCAGTCGGTCTCGTGCTGGACTATTGTAGCTTCGGTGCCACTGAATTGATTCACACACTCACATTACGCTGCCCTCGAGCGTGTTTCCTTTTCCATATTCTGTGTGTATCCATAAGGTCACTGTATGCTATTGACATTGGACACTTCTCCAATGATTCTGCTTTTTAAACCGGCCAAGACGGAATGCTCATTCCATCTACAGCATCCACATCCAAAAGCATAAAAGTGTTAGAAAGAAATGCAGTAAGAACAGCTCTATTTCTGTCTCCAAACTGCACTACGAGGACGTACTTTTAAGATCTTGATCATTTGCTAGCCCTGGGTCCGCACGAGAGCAATGCGAGACCTTTTGCACCCCTTGAACTGTGCTATAATTGGTGGCAAATTTCATTCCTATATGTTGCATATTAAAATGTTTGTAGCGAAAAACAGATTCAGAGCTGCAGAGATAGCCATTTATATATAGAATTTCAACAGTCCATCATTTTGGTTGATCATTATTTATAATGTTATTCATATAGGCAAGACAACAGAAGAGCTGATAACTGTTTGGCGTAAGGAAGCTGAAGCAGTTTTGACAGCTAGGCACAAAGAGGGGACATCCATAGAGCTCTACAAATCAGTTGCTCAAAGAAAGGTTAATAGAAAATATTAAATATGGTCCAATTTAAGCTAGTTGTTATATTGTGAATGAACAAAACATAGTGCATTGATTAGCAATGCTAGAAAAGGTGCATGTTAGACAAATGTGGCCTCATCACGTGATATCAGTCAATCATTGTAATAGTAGTAGGTTTGATTTCATTGAGCTTCACACAGAGATATTAAAAAAAGAATGAGTCTGCTAGCCTTAATTCGATCTTCGGGTAACACACTGAGAGTTTTCCCCCTGAGACACACTGAGAGCTCTCTGGAGAGGTAGGGTGTTCTAGATGAAGAGGATCTCTCAGTGCATTACACGCAGATCAGTGGATGCTGTGTTGTATGCACCTTTAGTAAAAGTTTGTTTTGTTAAATAATGTATGAGATTAGTTCTGTAAAAGTAGGCCACATCTGCTTAACATGAACCCTAGGAAATTGTACTATAACTAAAACAATTGTCTTCAGTTATATTTTCTTCAACAGTACTGCATCCAATTATTAGGCTTCATTCATTTTTTTATAAATTTGTAAAAATTATCTTCTGTTTTGACATTTTATTCTCAAACTCCTGTCAGTTGGATGTAGTCTGGAAAACAAAATGTGTCATATCCTTACAACTTTATTTTTGTACCTGTAGGATTGACACATCTGCTTTCATTATTGCATTTATTTGTCATTAATTTTCTACAAAATAGGGTAAGCCAACCACTTCATTCATACATCCTGCTCTATTGTTAGATACCCTCTATTGTTGTCAATTCTGTAAAAGAACATTTTGTGCGCACATTGGACTTGTTAGTCATTTAAAAACGCACTATTAACTTTTATTATTTAATTATTTATTGTTATTATTATGGTTGAGTTTTTGGTCATCATCGATTACGACGGATGAACATCATCATCACATCTTGCTATAGTCACCTCTTATGACTTGCATGTCAGGTCACAGTGTTGCTATCCTTTGCATCCATCATGGGTGGTGAAGAATGGATACTTTCCCGTCTGTTCATTACCATTCGTTTTTGCACACTGTTTAAACCTCTTTGAGATCAAAATGTATGTTACTAACCTAAGAATTCAACCAAACATTGGTATCAAATTTTATCATAGTTCTGTCCTTGTCTGTGTATGCCAAATCTGATAAAAAACAGGGTAAACTAAATAATTTTGTGTATGAAATTACTGTTTTCAGTAAATATTTGTAAATCAGAATGAGAACTTTTTGGTATTATCATTTTCAAACACAATTTTGTACAAATGGGTAATTTTAAGACATAAGATCATCATTGGCGGCATAGTTTGTTCATATTTTGACCAAGATTGAGGCACCAGAGATTCATTTTAAACATTGAGTTTCTTAATGAAAAATATCATTAAAAAAGCATTCATAAAAAAGAACTCTGTTGATTTTGAAAATACAATTGTCAAAATGCCATGGAAAAATATAATTTTTAAATTTTGGAAAGGTTTCATCAAAAACTAGTTATTAAACAAATAAAAAACTTGTATGAAAATTACTGCCAAAGGGGGAGTTTTCAAACCATTGGTGCAAATAAAACGGTGACAGCACATTTCCATTCTCTGGACTACATCCTGCTGGAAAACTAGTAAGACTTTGGTCCTGCTTCAAGAGAGATCCAGTGGGAGTTTGAAAATGAACGATGAAGAAGAATAAAAATTAAGTTGCAAACATGACACTTAACCTTTAGCACTTGGCATTAAAATTGTGTAAATTCTTCTTTCTCTCCCCCCCCCACTCCAATTCCACATCTACAATTGTACATTTTTAAAAAGATATTCTTGATTATAAACTGGCTTCACAGCACGTGGGGCATTCCCATAAGTGCTCCACCCTCCATTCCAGCAGCCATCCCAGTGTATGTAGATTCAGGTATTGATTGCGTGATCTTCTGAACTTTCCAAAAAAAATGTACTTTTCCTTCCCTCCCCCTCTAGATACTCCTATTTCTAACATTCTCTGTATGTGTACGTTGTCAGCCTCATTGACATCATCTGCATCTTGAAATGAATTTATTACTGCCTTCATTAAGTCTGCTTTATCTCTTCTCAGCATTGTGCCGTCTATTGCCGCATTGCCTGCCAATAGGTCGGCTCTCTCGTTTCCTCTGACCCCAGCATGACCATGATAATGCGATTGACAATTGTGTTGTTCAATAAGTCCCACCATTCTTTTCCCAGCATGTACTTTTCTATCTTGCGCAGCATGCTTTGAGAGTTTGTGAGTATTACTGAGTGTGCTGATGTATCAGTTATCAACCAATTGAGTGCTGCTGTAACTCCATCCTCATGCTCGATGTGACTGTGGAATAAGCTGAAGATTTCTTAAACAACTTCATGCCATTTCTGTAGGCAACAAAACCCCAACCGCTTTTATTTGTGTTTCTGTTAACTGGGTCATCTGTGTATATAATTATGTCTTGTGGTTTCGCGTGTAGCTGGGCGAGTTCATGTACTGTAACTTGGGCTTTGATCCGTCCATTTTCACCACACTTTTTCTAGTTGTATTATTACTTTAGTCAGTGATTTTTTTTTCTCAGCGTCTACCTCCACTCATTCACTGCCCTTTCCTATTTCTTCAAATTACATACTCTTTGCAGTGTGCCTTCAGCCTCTGCCATCCATGATCTGCAGTGCTTGATTCATTTTCCCTTTGGCTCATCTAGACTTTGATGTAATGGGTGGTGGTTATATTCTGTCACTTTAAGGTACGACCTAACCTGTGCTATTGATTTCCCACTCTAATACTGGAATCAAGCAGAAATCTCATAGCAGATATGTGTGTAACCCTAATACACACCAGTACCACTCTCATTGCCTCATTTTAAACTTTTTATAATCTTATCTACTTGTGTCTGTGACACTGTTAGTAGGCCAAGGCCATAATCTATGACAGATAACGCCATCACCTGTAGAAGCAGAAACAGTACCCATTGCTGCATATCAAATGTTGCCATAACCTTGATAACACTGATCCCCTTTTAGCCTTCTGAATCATATTTGTGATCTGTTTGTTGAATGAGAGACTTCTGTCAAAGGTTATCCCAAAATATTTAAGGTCCTGTTCTCTTTCAATTAATGAGCCCATGCAACTGACAGTGTGTCACTGACCAGATGACTTTTGCTTTCAAAGAATTTATCACAGCATTGTATGTTCTGCACCATATCGACAATTGATCTAGTCTACATTGTCAGTGATATCTGTTCTGTTCCTGTCCATGTTGTATAGTAAGATATCATCAGAGTATTTTTAGATATACCGTTACTCACCTGTGTATACATTTTCTCTTATGTTGTATATCCTCATTCTATCCTCAGGTACATGTGTTCATCAATGCAGCAGATCCTGAACAAGTAGACCTGCTGTCCCTCCAGCTGCCTCTGATGCAAGAGAATGGAGCCAATGTGCAGCTTAAGTGCAAAGCTCTGCAGTTCCTGGAAGACTATACAGCACGTATTACCAGTGAATCAGTTTAAGTTATGGATAACACAGAACCAGAAGTAATGGATGAATTTCTTATCTTCTTGTTGCTGATCTGATTATAAAAGGTAATGAATGCTCTACTTTGCTCTTCCATACGGCAAACTGTTTTGATAGAGCATATTTTGCAGACAAGATTAACATAGACACAGAGAATGTTAATTTCTTTACAGCAGATTTCTATTTACGACATTTAATTTTGAAATTCTGTTTCTGATGAACCAACAGTGTAGCTTTTATTGGTAAATAAAATTGGAATCTTCACGTTCATTAACATTTTAAATGCCAAAAATATTGAAATTGTTTTTCAATAGTTTCCTTTGGGAACCAAAATAATACATCTTTTCTTATGTCATTATTATTGTTTACTACAATATATATATATATAAATTGTTTTAAAAAATATTTTGATATGATAAGTTTGATTTTAAATACACAAAATTTGCAGAGGTTTGAATAAACTGACATTTAGTGGTTTGCAATTTAAATATAGGTAGTTCAATCTCATCATCATCAGGTGCGATGCCAGCTGGTGTAGGTCATCATGGTTCTCCACAGCTCTCTATCTTCAGTGTTATGTATCAGGATCGTTGTTGTTTCCCTGTCATGCCATGTTGTTAAACTGTTTATGTTTTCTCACATTGTCACCCTCTGTCTCTTGCCTGTTGTGACTATATTCTCAAAACCTCATTGGCCTAGTGGCCAAAAAATGAAATTGTCTTTTTCTTATATTATTCATTAAACTCTATCTACCATTTGACTCGTTCAACGCTTCCACATTAGTTTTCCTTGAAATCCATTTTATTCTCAGCATTCTTCTGTAGAACCACATCTCTACTTCCTCTAATTTCCCACTTTCCTGTTTGATTATTGTCCAAGACTTGCATCCATATGTTAGTATAGGAGTTAATAGCACTGCAGAACTCTCTTCTTCGTCTCTAATGGCAAGGTCATATTGCATAATATATTTTTAATTTTTCTGAGTTATTTTTGCCTGACCTATTCTGCTTCTTATTTCTGTTGAGCTTCTTCCATCTGTTGTAATCATTGTACCTAAATACTTGAATTGGCGGACCTATTTTAATGCTATATCATTCACTTTGATCTTGCAAGCTGTGGTATTTTGTTTCTTTGAAATTACCTTTACTTCTGTTTTCTTGATATTTAGGAAGAGGTCTTTCTCCTTACTTTCTTTCACTACTACATTAATTAATTCTTCAAGGTCTTCCTGACTTCAGTCTAAATAAAAGAAATAGTTTCAGAGTAACTCTATCCAAGTATATAGTACCATATATTTCTGAATATGAATAAGCCAATCTGTTTTTACGTCGCTGATGTAATTAATGTCCAAATTAGGACCAAAAAGTCGAAGCATGTATAGACGAAGATGAAAAAAATAATACTGGGGAATCCTATTATTATAAGAATGTAGGGACACGCAAAATATTGTTAAAAGGAAAATAAGGCAAATTTTAGCAAAGGCAAGACGCAAGGTCATTTCTTCCATTTGCCTTACCCTATCTGTACATACATAAAATACAACATGCAGGATAATACATTGTAATCTTTCCCCAGAGGCATTTGACGCCTCATAAATTCTGAGACCATAAAACATGTAAAATGTCCAGTATCTGGTTATTTCCCAACACCTGAGTTATATCTCTTGACCACCAGATATCAGAGTGTTCCAAGATATCAGATTCATTCAGTGTGGCCTCAGCAACAAAGATTAGCATCAGTCATTGCAGTAAATTCAAATCCTAGCCAATGAATGGATCGGGTCAACTTTTAGCTGGACATTTATATCTGCCTTCAGACCGCATGATGGAATGAAAAGTTGTGAAGACGGTTTTAGTACAGACGACGGGATATGAGAAGATGTGTTTCACTGTTGATTTAGGTTTTACAGCAAATGGGGCACATTGTCTCTCTTTCCCCCCCCCCCCCCCCCCATCTCGCTTGGGATGTTATTACCAGTGCCAGACAAATGCCCTTGACAAAAACACTCTTGGGAAAGATACATCATGTGAGATGAAATACCTGAGAAAGGCTATAAACATCACTGGAAGAGACCAAATGAGAAATGAAGACTTCAGAAAGATAGTAAAGATCATATCATGCAAACAGTATATAGAGAGACAACAGATCAACTGATCACAATCAGGTCAGGAATACAACAGCAGAAAGAATGGCTACAAAGCAAGAGGAAGAACAAGATGGAAAGATTCAATTGGAGATATTATTTTAAAACGCTGCCTAATCATGGCAAATGCAACAAAGACGGTCAAAGACAAAACTTCAAGACCTCATGACGCCTAACAGCACCTGTGGAAAGATGATAGATAGATCCCACCCGGGATCTTTTAAAATGCAAGACTATGTCTAAGCAGGCGAAATATGCTAGATATAAAGTATGGGGAGCAAAGAAAGGGGGCCACTATAATAAAAACCATCCTTACTAGTCTGGGACTCTTTTTGGGCACATCACAAAGTGGAGAAAATGATGCTATGAGATGTGGCTGCTTGTATCTTAATTACTGGGGGGTAGACATACTTCCCTCCTGCAGCCCCTAGATATCTCCTATAACATTTAAGGACAGAGATCGAGCAAAATGGAATTAATTATGTTACCCATTTAGCTATAGGTGGTAGCGTAAAAAATCTTGACATCATTGCAATCACTAAGTGGATCAAGTAATCATTTTCCGATATTCTATTCAAAATGATCATCCAATCTATTAAAACATGCTCCATCAATTCCATCATTCATACAATGGATGGAAGTTAAGACAACGCTATCTTTGAGCACATGCCGATGGTGACAATGTACTGGTAGACAGTGAGGTAGAAACGGACGATATCGACCCTGAATTTGAATGCTTTTTTTTTTTGTACCGATAAGTTCTTTCCTGTTACTGATGGGCCTATTTGACTGCATTCTGTGTTACTGGAAATAATTTTTTTTTAATTTGTAGGTTGTTTGTATATAAGTCGAACTCCCAGCATCAAATAACAGAAAAACAATTTAAAAATTATCAGCTTATATTCTGAAATATATGGTATGTTATATATAACTACACAAATAGCAAAAAACTTGTTTTATGTTGATCAGCAAACGCAAATGAAACTGTCAAAGAAAAAAACTGACAGATACTCCATGTTTCTTGTTAGAGTGTTGCAGGGAGGTGGTATTTGTAGCTTACCAACTTACTCAAATGTAGACACTTTGTAATATAAATCTGCTAAGTTAGTTTGCGTATTTCATTTTGTATGCCACATCAATACTGTGATGTATGCAAATGTTAACACATTTAGCTTCTTTTTTTTTTAAAGAATATAAAATGTATTTTTTGTGTAGTTGTTTGCCATTGATTTTTGTTTACGAATTAAACATTGCATCCAGTGGCAAGTTCATCATGTTTTAAGCAGTGTGTGTTGGCTTTATAATATTTTATTAAATAGTGGATAAATCATAGTGAAGAGATGGTAGAAGATAAGGAGTATAAATTGTTCTATCTATTCTTTTCTCTGCTTAAAGGCGTCGCAGGACTTAATGATGATTGGTTTTCGGGCTGTAGCACGTTTGGCTGCTTGATATGCAGTAATATCGTAACATCTCAGAATTTTGTAACTACTAATAATCCTCCTTTCTGGATTTGAAATAGACAGAATGATATAGTTTTCTTTGAGTAGTTTAATTGCAGAAATACTTGAAAATCTTATTTGTGATCTGCTCTGATGTCATAAACTTTGCTCACATGCTCATTTTTTCCTACTAAGCTACACAACACTTGTTGTAGAAACACTACTAACAGACAATGTGAGCATGACACTGGTGGATACAACCTTAAGACTGTCTTGTGCTCAAGAGTACAAAATAGGGGAATTTCATATTTAAATCATACAGTTGTATGATGAAGCAATCATGTGCAAATGAGGACTTATAATTGACTGTAAATATTAGAGGATCATGGTAGCCTAGTTGATAGTGAGCTTGCTTACTTTCACCGGGTTACAGCCTGCTAGGCTCTAAACCACATCCGGGTCATGATTTCTCCAGCCGACCCAGCTGTAAATTGGTACCAGGTGCATGTTAGGGGAAGTAAAGACAGCAATGAAGGAAACTGGCCACACCACCTAATAGTTGCTGCAGCTTAGTACATGAAGAGTTATCTTCATCCCTGACGGCAGGTTGCTACCATCCATAGGGCAACCTTTACTTTTGAACATCTTTAAAAATGTGTGTTGACAAATACTTTTGATGTACTGGGGTATATCGCAAATAAATGAAAATTTAAACCAATGACTGCATTTCAATGAATACTTTAATTCATATGGTCTTTACCATTTCAAATTCACACACAAAACTTCAATTTATATGCATTATATATTTGCTGAGCTACATCATTAAGTTTGGCAAAACTAGGGAAATGTGCTATAGTTGGGATTGGTAGGGTACTATTATTGATTTTACCATCAGTTTGAGTGTTGCTAGCTCTAATACAAACTCCTCGAACCCTCAGTGTTTTGCTGCATATTACACAAGGGTTAAACACTATGTAGATGTGTAACAAACAAATAAAAGACCACATTGTTTAAAATACATGTTGTAGAGAGAATAACTTAGTTACCTTTGTTGTGTATTATTAGTAGTAATCAACATTTTCCTCTTGCTACAAATAGCTACTGTACATCTTTCTTTATTTATCATTCCTACATCTGAGCTCAATTTTCTGTTATGGACCAATGCTACTAAATTGTTGAGATAATTATTTTACCTCTTTCCATTATTAAATAATATGTAGTCTATTGTCTTTCTCCAGGTGAAGGTTGTTTGATCGTATTCACACTTGCCGTTAAGCATAGGAGTGGGAGCTTAAGTTGTCATTCCAAGGCCAGATATGTCACCTTGGTTGCATTAAGTCCATGTTTGTTCAAGGCTATGTTTTCTATCCACCGTTTTCTTGGTCTCCTTTGGCCTTATGCCCGGATATTTTTTTGTTATATAATCTTATTGGTATTTGATTTGGGTTCATTCTCATAAGGTAACAGAACCATTTTATTTGCTGTCTTTCTATATGTTCAATACATGATATTATACCAGCTCTTTTCATAATTTCTTCATTTCGTATTTTATTATTGGTACAAGTAGATGACACCACGTTAAATTATTACCCTTGTCTATGTTTGTAAATTTCATGTTCATCATTTAATAATTGAAATTGTTATTTTTTTAGTGTTGGGGTTAGGGTCAGTTATGTAAAACACGACTATCCCAACCCAACCCCTAAAAATAAATTAATATTTAAATTATGAACATGAAATTTACAAACATATACAAGGGAAATAACTCAACTGTGGTTGATTCTACTTGGACTGTACCGTATAATTTAAAGATAACTTAGGTACATTAAAGATAACTCTTCATGTACTGAGTTGCAGCAACTATTAAGTGGTCAGTTCCCTTCCTTGCTGTCTTTACCTCCCCTAACTCATGCACCAAGTGCTCATTTACAGCTGAGTCGACTGGAGGAGTGGCCTTGTCAAGCGTGAAATCAAAACCCAGATTTTTTTGTCCGGAGGTGATTTCGAACCTGGCAAGTTGTAATCTGGGGATAGCAAGCAAGCTCACTATCAACTAGGCTGCTTCGCTACCAGATGTGTAGCTTTCCTATAAAATTTACCATGAATAACATGTGGATTGAAAACTCGGGTTTGCTAGTCAGCGGACAAATGACGTAACACTACACTAGCACAGCTCTCGTAACTCTACACTGACACAGTTCTCCAGATATGTAGCTTGCATATAAAACCTACCTTTGGTATGCCGTGTCATATGATAACCATCTTATATAATTTTATATCAGTTCTCATTCTTGGGGTTACGGTGTAAAATTCTTAGGACACTAAGAGTTAATAATATAATCATTAGACCACTAACTCTTGAGGATAATAGGGGTGTAACACTGTAGACATCAGTACAAAAGGTCCTCCAACCACCTCTGTCCTGAGCAGTTCTTTTAAGTGTTGAAAAAGTATGCGTGGATATTACTTGATGTTCATCTTTTGATTCTCAAACCCGCCGAAGACGGATGTGTCAGACCATTGGTGCAAATAAAACGGCGACACAGCGCATTTCCATTCTCTGGACTAATCCTTCTGGAAATCTAATAGGACCATGGTCCTGATACAAGAGATAACCAGTGGGAGTTTGAGAATGAACGCTGAAGAAGCAGAAGACTTACTTCTTGAATTTTTTCAGATTAGCAGGATATAGTCTGGAGAATAGAATATGTTGTGTCATGGTTTACAGCTTGCCTGTGATATCTGCACTTTTCAGTCTACCGCATGCTACTTTCACATGGGCAATTTGACCCTCTGGGATGAGGCAGTCAACCCCACACCCAAAACCATAGTCACCTTATGACGTGCGGGCTGGTAACATTATTACTATTATTTGCTCCCCTTTCTGGTCGACAGCACACTGCTGATTTGATGTTGTCAATCGATGATTTAGAAGATAATTGTGTCTTAATACATGTCCAAACCCAGTCAACTAACACTGTTTCACTGCCACCAAAAGTGATTCTTGACAGCCTGCAAGTTTGTCTATTTATTCCCATGGGAATAAAAACCTGAATCTTTTCTGTGTCTGCATTTTGTGTCCAAATCTCTAAGAATGAATAATAACAAATGTTGAATACTTTGTTGAAATCAGTGACAGCTATAATTTCAGTAGTAATCTGCTTAGTGTTTTAATCTTAGCAAGCCCTGCTTGCTGGTGTAGATTGGGAATTTCCACAGCTGACTTTCCCTTATTTTGTGGATCAATTCTGTTACTGACAACTCTACCATGTAAAGAAAGCGTCATTGTTTCCATGTTGTCTTCTGTTGTCTCCAGAATTTTTTTTCCTGTTTTCACAATGTGCTCTAACCTGTCATCTTATGCATACCTAAGAAATAATTATGTTTCATATAGTTGTGACTAACTTCATTTTCTTTCAGTTTTGGCCGTTTAACACCTCAAAGTTAGTATTAGCTGGTCATATAATTCTTCTGTAAGATAACTTTACCCTCAATTTGTTCTTATCTGTTTGTTGTCCAAGATTCACTTCATTATTTAAGAGTGGAATCTATGTAAGACTTTTATAACTTGTTTTCCAGTTAACAAGAATGTAATTCATACCCCTTCTGTGAAATGTTGCCCGTGCCTCACAGATTCTATCATCTTGGCTATATCTTCTGCCAGGTTTATAGGGGAATGTATGTAAGACTTTATAACTTGTTTTCCAGTCTCTCTTAACAAGAATGTAATTCATACCCCTTCTGTGGAATGTTGCCCCTGCCTCACAGATTCTATCATCTTGGCTATATCTTCTGCCAGGTTTATAGGGCACTTGGATATTTTGTATGATTATCTTGTTTTAATAGCGCTCTGTTGAATATGATGTTACCTCCAGGATTATGTTTCATGCATAAAATAAAATATAATCTATATCTCTAGTGTGCATTGTTTTCTTACAAAATTATCTTGCATTGTTTTCTTACAATATTATCTTCTTGTTGTTCAATTTGTATATCCATTTGATGGAGAGGTTAATCTGATTCCATACATTTCTAGATATTTAGAATGAATTGCCCGTGTAGTTGCCAGGGGCCCGAAAGGGGAGCAAAGAATAACAACACTGTTTACCTTTCATGCATGTCGTAAGAGGCGACTAAGGAGGTTGTGGGATGGAGTTGGCTGTCCCATCCGATATATGGCCAGTGACCGAAAGCCATGCTGAAGTCGGATGTGTCCGGCCGAAAGGCGCAGATATTGCAGCAATACTGTAAACCATGACACAATGCATTACGTTCTCCGGACTACATCCTGCTGATCTGCAGGAGTTTGAGAACGAATGCAGAAGAAGAATGAATAAATATCAGACAGTTGTGAAGATAATTTAGTGTAGTTAAAAATGCTGCATAGGTATGAAATGGAAACATACACAGAATATCTACCTGAGTAAGGAACATGTTAAAACAGTAATGTGCAGAAACTATTGACATGAACATCTGCTCGGGTGAGACAACGAACCTATGGGTCTACCTGAACTGCTAAGATGTTGATTAATAACAAGTAACACCTGAGAAAGATGTATTATATATCATTTTGGCTAACATCTGCAAAATAAAAATCAAAGCACAAAAATTCTTCAACTGACTACATTTGTTGTCTACAGGTATTTTTCATGGGGAATGTTGAAGACTTGACACCAATATTACTTTATGTAGTTTCCTGTTTGTTTGAGAACTCCAGGAATTGTGAGAGATTAGATTTTCCTGTGTGCAGTTGGGTGGTTTTTCTGTGCTTTTTTTCATACCCAGGAGACTTCAGCTTAGTGCAATGCCTATTGAAGGAGCATTCTACTCAAAGGGGGGTCTATAATTATATAGATGACACGCTACAAAGCTTCCATAAGAGAGCCTCAATATAACAGCATATCCTCTACTAAATTTTTTCTGGTGCGTGGGTGGTTTGTCTAGTGGGCCATTGGTGAGACTCACAGACACAATGACATATGTGTTTCCTGTTTAATAAAATGCTCTTTCCAAAATAGTTACACTTGTCAAATTTAGTCACAAGTTTATTCTAATGCTTTTTCTGCATTAATTCTCATACTCCTGCAGATTTGCAGGATGTAATCCGGAATGTGTTTTGTCATGGTTTACGGCTTGGCTGTGATATTTACTTCTTTTGGCCAGATATATCTGACTTCAGATTGGGTTGGCAACCAACTCCACGCACACACCCCCTCACCTCCCTCACCTCATTCGCCTCTTGTGATGTGCAATACAGGTAATAGTGTCACTATTATTTGCTCCACTTTTGGGCTCCAGCAACATACAGTTGGACTCGAATGCTTTTATTGAAATTGTTTTCAATACGTAAATAAATATTTAAAAATGAGCGATGTAGCTGATTATACTCGTCCAAAATGATTTATTGAGATACAGTATTGGATTATGATTCAAGTAATGATAGATTATCATAGATTCACAAGATATCTCTGGGTCCAGGAGCATGTGATGCTGTAGAGTACTACAACCAAAATTCCAGCAATTTTTCTATCTCCACAAACCTCAAAGTAGTAGTACATCCCTCTCTCTATAATTTTCCAATATTGATATGTATACTGAATGTTTACATTTTATGTGTGGCTGAAAGTCTCAATGTTACAACTTCATTTGGTTGATTGCATAAAATTATATCATCCTTATAACATGCCCACAAAATAATGTGACAGTGGCAATATTGAACTGAAATGATTAAAGCCAAATGATTAAATCAGGTGAACTAAATATAATCAACATATGACCAGGACTGAGTCTACATACTCTTGAATGGCTGCTGGAACGGAGCACTTATGGGAGTTTGATGCTGATTTCTAATCAAGAATGATCATGCACTTTAAAAAGAGCTGTTGTTAGCTGATTTTCCAACACTTCTATTCTTCTTCAGTGTTCATTCTCAGACTCCCACTGGATATCTCTTGTATCAGGACCATGATCCTATTTGATTTCCAGAAAGGATGTAGCCCAGAGAATGGAAATGCGTTGTGTCGCCGTTTTATTTGCGCCAATGGCCCGACACATCCATCTTCGGCGGACACTTCTATTCAAAAACTAATGTACATAGAAGTATTAGTTGAGCTAGATTTAATACTCAATTAGGCACTTTCCTGTTTGGCTGGCATACAATATAAACTATAAACACAATCCTACTCAATAGACCATTCACCAGTAATTCTTCTGCGTTCGTTCACAAACTCCTGAAGATTAGCAGGATGTAGTCCGGAGAAAGGAATGCGTTGCCATGGTTTACAGCATTGCTGCGATATCTGCGCCTTTTGACCTGGCACATCTGACTTCAGCATGGCTTTGGGTCACTGACCCTATATGGGATGGGGCAGCCAACTCCATCCATTAACATCCTTAGTCGCCTCTTACGACATGCATGAAAGGCAAACAGTTGCTATTCTTTTCTCCCCTTTCAGACCCGGCATCACCAGTAATGCATGTCAATATAACATTATTTTTTTTAACTGAACCAATCTGAGAACTGTGACCCTCTTTGGAATGGGATAGCCTCCTGAGTCACCTCTTACAACATCCATGACAGGCTGCGGTCTTGATATTCTTTGCTTCCCTTTCAGGCCCAGACATTATACAGGCTAATGGGGTTTTAAAACTGTATGCCTTTATGATACTATATGCTATGGCATTGCTTTTGTAAGCTTTTATGTAGTTCTTTGTCTTAACATATTCTGTTAATTTTATTGTATTCATTTTTAACATTGTTCAGTGTTTCTAACAGCTGTTTATCATTAAATTTTATTTCTGGGTTCAATTTTGTTGGGATTTTTTTTAAACATCTTTTATAATTTAAATAATATTAGATTTTTAATGATGACAAGTTTTTTTGTTTTAATTTTCTGCTCAAGCTTTTATTTGTTACCAGTATATAGTCCTGACAAAAGGGATGTACTGAAATATTTCAATTTTTCTTGTTTTGCTGGTTCTTGTGCATTCGTTCTCAAACTCCTGCAGATTAGCAGGGCATGATTTGGAGAACAGAATGTGTTGTCATAGTTTACAACTTTGCTGCAATATCTGCTCCTTTTAGGCTGACGCCTCTGAATTCAGCATGACTTTTGAATCATTGAAACCCTCTGTGGGATGCGACAGTTGACTCACACTGTTAAATTTCTTCAGTCATCTCATAGTATCATCGGCTACATCGCTCATTTTAGACCGAGTATCATCGGCTACATCGCTCATTTTAGGTATCATCAGCTACATCGCTCATTTTAGACCCGAGTATCATCGGCTACATCATTCATTTTGAAATGTTTATTTACATTTTGAAAATAATTTCAATAAAAACATTTTAGTCAAACTGTGTTGTTGGAGCACGGGTGAACAAATAATAGCAACACTGTTACCTACATTGCACGTCATAAGAGGTGGATAAGGAGGTTTCAAGGGGTGGAATTGGCTGCCACTTCTCTATGAGGAGTGAAACTAAGCTGAAGTCAGATGTTTTAGGCCAGTTATCGCAGCCACGCTGTAAATCATGACAGTACATATTTCAGAATACAACCTACGAACACAGAAAAAGAAAAGCATTAGAATAAACTTTTTACTCTAAATTTGACTATGCATGTAGCCATTTTGGAAAGAGCCTTTTATTAACCACTTATTTGCGAGGTATCTTTAAGGATACGATGAGAGGTTGCCGCCATTTTGCTGAGATTTTACTCTTCTTAGTTTCCCAAGGAAACAATTCATCTGGATACAAGCATCCAGATGGATTTTATCCCTGGGAAGCTAAGAAGAGGAGGATCTCTGCAAAATGGAGGTGGTTGTTCATCGTATCCTAAAGAATACCTCCGCAGCTAAGGCTTTAAAGCAGGAAACACTACATAAAGTAATATTGGTGTCCGATTTTCAATATTCCCCATGAGTAAAAACCTTATACTAACAGACAACAAAAATAGTCCGAGGAAGGATTTTGTACTTTGATGATATTTGTGGCAGCAAAGTGATGTGCATAAGTTAAAATCAGCAGCAATGTATTTTTTCACACGTCCATTTTTGGTGTCCCCCATGGAACTGTAGTATGAGCTATAATGGATATCTGCAAGTAGAGTGACTGCTCTATTAAGAGAAGTAGAGTATACATCTGTCAATCCGAATACACTAAGTTGAATCCTAGAAACCCAGTCATTTGTTGTGATTTACTTATGCCATTGCCAGTCACATGTATTCCTATGCTGTATTATCTTTCTGTTGTTATTGATTGTTCACAAACTCCCACGGGATCTCTCTTGTAGCAGGACAATGGCCCTACTAGATTTCCCGCAGGATGTAGTCCAGAGAATAGATACACATTTTGTCAGTTTTGTTTACTACAATGGCTCCACATATTTGAGTAATGTAATTCTCTTTCTGTAAAGTGCAACAAAAGTTGCATACATTTTTGTTGCTATTATCCAAGCATTCGTTCTTCCTTGATTCTCCACAGGGCAACATTTATTTGATATTAAAGGGGACTCTCCTAGACCATTACCTTCTACAATATACGACCTATTGTTTAATGGGAAATCCAACCTTCTAAAATTACTCATTTGACTATTCTGTTTATTTTCATTTGCTGTCAACAGAGTACAATAATATTGACCCATGAAAATCATGGGAATAATCAGTGAAAAGGCTTGATTTTCTATTAGCTAATAGGTCTTATATTATTTCCTGGGTACGTTTTATTTCTGTTAAGTGTACTATGTGGCTGTATTGAAGCCATGCAATTATATGAACTGTGTTTACAAAAGTGGCCAACATTGATGCAACCAATTTGATGCTGACTTTTATGTGATTAGACAGAATTACAAAAACTACTTAATGAACTGTCTTAACAGTATAGGATAACTATGCAGTGGATACCTTCTCACTGTGGAATACCAGGTAATGAAAAAGTGGATCAGCTGGCTAAGGAAGGTGCTGCCGAAGACCAACCAGATATACCAATCATCTACCATCAGAAAAAACAGATGAAGTCAATAAGAAAGCCACGAACACGAGATCATTATCACATTATGAAGAGCAGAACAAGTTATAATTCTACGCCTCAGAACGGGACACAGCCGACTCCGCAGTCACATGTACACAAAACACAAGATTGTCAACACAGCCATGTGGACAGGCAGCACAATGTGCCAAACATATACTTCAAGAGTGTTTTGAGTATGAAACGCTGACATTGGCCAGAGGAAAAAACACTGGAATCAAAGCTCTATGGGCCACTGTACGAACTACTAAAGATCGTGCGTTTTATTCAGGAGACAGAATTACAGATATAGACATGTTTAAAGTGACCGAAAGAAGAAGAAGAAGCGAGTACAGATGTTTGCATGCAAAATGGTAGATGTACCTTTCCATACCATAATATTTTTGTTGTGCTATAAGAAATATGATTGATATTACTCACAAAGATCAGTCTTCCACATTATGTGCAAGGAATCAGTGGCCCATTTATATCATGTGTTGTTCTGTCTTCTTAGACGTGCAGTCCTTGAACTAACTGCTATCACTTTGTCTGTACACCATTTCAGATCTGTTCTGTCTGTGCAACACGATCCATGACATCCTGTTCCCACAATTAAATAACAATGCCTGTATTATGCATATCTCATTTGCATACATTCTTGTGCCCAAGTATAGGTTGACCATGAGATTTCTTTCCCATACTAATTCTCTATATAAGTATAGAGAGTTATATAGCGGTTTCCTTTATGTCGTTGTGGATTCCTCACAATTTGTTTTGTTGGAGCTTATGTGGACCATGCCACGGCTCTCGTCAATAGATCTACAAGCTGACTCACAACAGTCCTGCATACGCAACTATTTTCTTTAAAACCGTGATTTTCGTTGGTCACTATGTAGATGTATAAACTTTGTGTCGTCGATCAACCAAATTCACAGAACTAATCGAAAACGATGTATAAAAGCATATTTTGATTCTGCTCGCATGCCATTTAGTGGCGAGAGTCACTGCCAGACTGGATAAAAACGTCATATTTGCCTATCAAGTTCACTGCGTATGTCCTAGAGTCTGTTCTGTATGGTAACTCTGCAGCTACAGAAACGTTGACTGACCAGAAGACCTGTGTAGAGCTTAAACAATGTGTTTTCCCCATTTCAATGAGTATATGCATGTGCAGGCTGAAGAACAATAATTATTTCGTACAACTTAAATGACAGAAACCAAAAAGGAAAAGTATCAGGCTGACGGTAAACAGCCAGAAATGTTCAAAACATAATGGCAAAATACTGAACATAATGTGTCAAAACATTATGACATACACGTAAAGACAGGAAAACGGACACAGCAGATAAGTGTACAGAAAGGATGTGATTATGCCTACATTCTACCTCAGATATGCAACCTGATAATTACGAATCATCATCAGATGCCATACCTGCTGGCGTAGGCGGTTATGGCTCACCACAGCTCTCTGTCCACAGTATTATGTATCAAAGACGTTGTTGTTTCCTTGCCGTGCCAGGTTGTCAAACTAATATTTTCTCACGTTGTCGCTCTCTGTCTCTGTTGCCTTCAATTTTGCCTGTTGTGACTATGTTCTCTAAACCTGCCTGTCTCATGAAGTGGCCACAAAAAAAAAGAACATTGCATTTTAACGAATATTGCCTTGATTACGAAAAGCAAAAAAAAATAAAATAAAAATGCAGCATTACAAATTTCAGTGATTGTAAAAGTTCATTTATGCTAAACAAGAAATTAGGCAAAGATCGCATTATTCAACTTGGGACAGCTGAGTGAAAAAGCAATCTTCTTTCTTTCGCTAATAATGTCTATCTATATCTGCAGTGTTGTTAAAAAACAATCGAATACAATCAAGATTTAAACACAGTATTTGTAGACCAGGAAAAGGCATTCGACAGAGTAGATAGAAATATTGTATGGGAAACCTTAGAAATGTATAACAACATCAGAGGACAACTGTTAGATAATATAAAAACGAGATATCAAAAATACCAAAGCTCAGTAAGAACAGACTGAACCTTTTGAAACAAGATCTGGAGTAAGACAAGGATGCGTACTTTCACCCCTACTTTTCAACATATACCTGGAAAGAATAATAAAAGAAGCTCACATCAACAAAGAGAAAAACATTGCAAATAAACCTGATGAGGAACTTAATAATTAAATCAACGAACTACTATTTGCCGATGATCAAAGTTTAATATACCAAGATGAGGAAAATTTGCAAAATCACATCAATGCATTGCTGATAGTATTTTGCATGTAGAACATTTCTGGCTGCTTACCGTCAGCCTGATACTTTTCCTTTTTGGTTTCTGTCATTTTCTTCTTCTTCAGCGTACATTCTCAAACTCCTGCTGAATTCTCTTGTAGCAGGACATATTCTACATGTGTCTACATGCAGAACAGTTACCATTGCTGATAGTCAATTAGAAGTACAACATGAAAATTAGAAAGTCTGCAATACCAAATGGATAGAGCAATAGATTACACCAAAGTGAAACAAGTCAGAGAATGTAAATATATGGGCAGCATTTATTCCGAAAATGGAAGACTAGACAGAAAAATAGAAACAAGGTGTCAGAAAGCAAACACAGTGACTTATCAACTTTCACCATTACTTCTTCACTCAAATATCAAGATGGAAATATACAAAAATAGATGCCTATCTCAAATTTGTATACCAACACCCTGCTACCAATGTCAAACATGGTCTTTCGCAGCAGAGGAAAATCATTACATGTAAAATGAAGTGTCTGACAAAAACTGCAATGGTCACTAAACTAGGTAAAATATATGAAGAAATTAGCAAAAGAGTTGGCATAATATCAATGTATTGAACATATTGAAAGACCGCAAGCAAAATGATTTGGTCACCATATGAGAATGAACCCAAACAAAATACCAATAAAGGCATATAGCAAAAGAATATCCGGGCGTAAAGCCACAGGGAAGCCAAGAAAATGGTGGATAGAAAACATCACGATAGCCTTGAATAAACATGTACTAAATGCAACCACGGCGACACATGTGGCCTGGGAACGAAAGCTTAAGCTCCTACCCCTACGCTTAACGGCAAGTGTGAATATGATCAACCGTTATTTACCTGGGGACATAAAATAGACAATACACTTGTATATATATATACTATATTGTAGTATGTGTGAAGACAATAATTATGCACTTCATTGCGGTCACGTCATAGGCCTACTTTAGAAATTGATCGATTCAGTATGGTCTAAACTGTAACGCGCATGTTCGCATTTACAAGCTCACGAGTATAGAACTGATAAAAATAGTGCACGCGGTAAATGTGCGCAGAAAAAGATTTGAGGGAAAGTTGTGACTGTGAGAATCATCCTATGATTAAATGTTTTCTTATTGATCAATATTAACTATCAATATTGATGTAGTTAGTATCAATGGAGCAGTATCAATGGAGCAGTATCAATGGAGCAGTATCAATATTAATCATCCTATGATTAAATGTTTTCTTATTGATCAATATTAACTATCAATATTGATAGTTACATGTAAAAATACCAGTGTATAATCAATATTGATAGTTAAATTTCAGCAACGCCAGTCAATAATCAATATTGATAGCTACATATCTAACTCTCTCAAATGTTTTCGGGACGAGAAAGAATAGTAAGAATGTGACCTACTATGCATGTTTTTGGAGATGACTAAGAACTACCATAACTCGTAGAAGACCAGTGTCACAAAATCTTGTACTGAAACCGTAAAGGACAGGCTCAGTTATCACATCGAAGCTGCAAAATAAGACACCGTATTCAATACTCTGGAACACACTATATTAATCGGTAAGCGTGAAAGTAGAAGGTGAATGGATTCTTGTCTGGAACGCGTGCCTACCAGCTTATTTTAGGGATAACTAATTTAAATATTAATTATTTTAGGGCTAGGTGTTAGGGTTCGGAGAGTTGTGTGTTAGATAACTAACCTTAACCCTAACTCTAAATAATTTTATATTTAAATTAATAAATGATAAACAAACTGATAAACATAGCCAAGGGAAATAATCAAATAGGTAGGCACGCGTTCCAGAAAGGAACTGTTGAATGATATTACCTATTCCAGAAATGTAATCATTAAAAGTAGTAAATATTTTTCCATGATTCGCGCATGCTTGATCGGAAGGAAAAGACACACGATTATGAGCTGTGATTTACCTTCAAGTAGTTTGCTATTGTTATAAGGTTGGTTCGGATAACCAAACAGACTGCAGCTGAAAGCCAACTATATACGCTGACCGTTCTAACACACCAAATTAAGTCACATAAATACTTTATTGGTTGGTTGTTGCTGATCCAGCTGTCCATGGGCTCATGCCCTTTTACCTAATGCCATTAAATGACATTATATTGCTGGGAAGTCTGTGGATTTTCGGCCCACCCCGGGACAGAGCCAGAGAATAACTATCACACCTCCAGGAAGGTAGGTTTAAACCTATGCACTGCGCCTAGCCACTGCAACCAAGATAGGGTTCACTGTGCTCATATCCCGCCACCAATTGACTACTGGTTATGCCGAACTTCTCTATTGCTCCAGGCATGCAACCAAATGTTCAAGTCAAAAGGATTGTCACGTCCTGAGTCACTGTGCCTCTATGGTGGGTTTCAGCCATAGGAAAAAACAGTGCCATCAGTTTCCTCCTCCCCAGTGCTGCACAGTACATCTCTGGCTCCCTCCCAACCACAGAATACATATATATTCATGCAAACATGAAACACATTTCAACAACAAAATAAAAGCACAATTGTATAGATGACGGGCCATGAAACTTCTCTAAGAAGATAACCTCAATATAACGGCATGTCATCCACTAAGATTTTCTGTTGCATGGATGGTATGTCTAGTGGGCCATTGGGGAGACCCACAAACGCAACCACATGCATAAATACTTTATTAAATTATCAATAAATGGGGAATCTTATCAAGAGACAAATAGCCAGGAACATAATTACATCACTTGAAATGATACGTATTACCGTGAGATGACGACGCAATAGATTTTTCCATGCCACAGTGACTACCCATCCAGACCTTTCTGTCTTTGTCTACATCTGTCTCTTCTCACTTTAATATTTCCGGTGGTTACTAAATGTTCAAGTTTTGCTCTTCTCTTAATATGCCCTAAAAATCTTGCTGCTTAGACTTTTTGCCATAGTTTGTCATTTTATTCCAGCATCTCTAAAGACTTTTACATTAGTTTTCTAAGCTGTCTATTGAATTTTCATCATTCTTCTAAAAAACCACATCTTAGTTGCCTCGACCTCACACTTGGCTATTTTGATTACCATCCATGCTTCATATCCATGCAAAAGAATTGGTTCGATATATTACATCATAGCATTCGAATTCGCGTATGCTTTGATTCTACTCCATTGATACTAACTCCATTGATACTAACTCAATTGATACTACTACATTGAACCTAACTACATTGATACTACTCCATTGATACTACTCCATTGATACTAACTCCCTTGATACTACTCCCTTGATACTAACTCCCTTGATACTACTACATTGATACTAACTCCCTTGATACTACTCCATTGATACTAACTGCATTGATACTAATTCCATTGATACTACTACATTGATACTGCTCCATTGATACTAACTCCATTGATACTGCTCCATTGATACTAACTACATTGATACTACTCCCTTGATACTAACTCCCTTGATGCTACTACATTGATACTAACTGCATTGATACTACTCCATTGATGCTAACTCCCTTGATACTACTCCATTGATACTAACTCCCTTGATACTACTCCATTGATACTAACTGCATTAATACTAATTCCATTGATACTACTCCTTTGATACTACTCCATTGATACTAACTCCCTTGATACTACTCCATTGATACTAACTCCCTTGATACTACTCCATTGATATTAACTCCCTTGATACTACTCCATTGTTACTAACTGCATTGATACTAATTCCATTGATACTAACTCCATTGATACTACTCCATTGATACTAACTGCATTGATACTACTCCCTTGATACTAACTCCCTTGATACTACATTGATACTAACTGCATTGATACTAATTCCATTGATACTACTCCATTGATACTACTCCATTGATACTAACTCCATTGATACTAACTCCATTGATACTACTCCATTGATACTAACTCCATTGATACTAACTGCATTGATACTAACTCCATTGATACTAACTGCATTGATACTAATTCCATTGATACTAACTCCCTTGATACTACTCCATTGATACTAACTCCCTTGATACTACTCCCTTGATACTAACTCCCTTGATACTACTCCATTGATACTAACTCCCTTGATACTACTCCATTGATACTAACTGCATTGATACTAATTCCATTGATACTACTCCATTGATACTACTCCATTGATACTAACTCCATTGATACTAACTCCATTGATACTACTCCATTGATACTACTCCATTGATACTAAATCCATTGATACTAACTCCATTGATACTACTCCATTGATACTAAATCCATTGATACTACTCCATTGATACTAACTCCCTTGATACTACTCCATTGATACTAACTCCCTTGATACTACTCCATTGATACTAACTGCATTGATACTAACTCCATTGATACTACTCACTTGATACTACTCCATTGATACTAAATCCATTGATACTAACTCCATTGATAATAACCCCATTGATACTAACTCCATTGATACTAACTCCATTGATATTAACTCCATTGATACTACTCCATTGATACTAACTCCATTGATACTACTCACTTGATACTACTCCATTGATACTAACTCCATTGATACTAACTCCATTGATACTAACTGCATTGATACTAATTCCATTGATACTACTCCATTGATACTACTCCATTGATACTAACTCCCTTGATACTACTCCATTGATACTAACTCCCTTGATACTACTCCATTGATACTAACTGCATTGATACTAATTCCATTGATACTAACTTCATTGATACTACTCCATTGATACTAACTCCCTTGATACTACTCCATTGATATTAACTCCCTTGATACTACTCCATTGTTACTAACTGCATTGATACTAATTCCATTGATACTAACTCCATTGATACTACTCCATTGATACTAACTCCCTTGATACTACTCCATTGATACTAACTCCCTTGATACTACTCCATTGATACTAACTCCCTTGATACTACTCCCTTGATACTAACTCCCTTGATACTACTCCATTGATACTAACTCCCTTGATACTACTCCATTGATACTAACTGCATTGATACTAATTCCATTGATACTACTCCATTGATACTACTCCATTGATACTAACTCCATTGATACTAACTCCATTGATACTACTCCATTGATACTACTCACTTGATACTACTCCATTGATACTAAATCCATTGATACTAACTCCATTGATAATAACCCCATTGATACTAACTCCATTGATACTAACTCCATTGATATTAACTCCATTGATACTACTCCATTGATACTAACTCCATTGATACTACTCCCTTGATACTACTCCATTGATACTAACTCCATTGATACTACTCCATTGATACTACTCGCTTGATACTACTCCATTGATACTAACTCCATTGATACTACTCCATTGATACTAACTCCATTGATACTAACTCCATTGATCCTACTCCATTGATACTAACTCCATTGATACTAACTCCATTGATACTAACTCCATTGATACTAACTCCATTGATACTAACTCCATTGCATAGAATAGTTTTCATTATTTGAAATGCTGATGTGACATGTGCTTTCATTTATCTCATGTGAGAACCAGCCATCTGATGTTAAAATGGTGCCGAGACACTTGACTTTATCCACTAGATGTAATTTTGCATCATTAATGCATCTTGGCGGTGAGTATTTCATTGTAACTTATGTTTTCTTCTTGTTTCGACTGAGGTCTTTGTCTTACATTTCAAGACAATTTCTTGTACTACCTTGTCTAACAGGGCGTGAAGTACTTGTTCGCCTCCTCCAATCAATACTACATCAACAGCATATCTCAGGTTATTCAGATTGTAACCTCCAACTGTTACTACTGACATGCGTTATATATTTTGCATATCTTCTGTATACAGGGAGCAGAGATCTGGTGACATGACATATCCGTGTCTGACGCTCATTTCTATCTTGTGGAATTCTATATTATCGTTCACTCTCATCGCAGATGTTTATTCCCAAATACATAGGCCCTATTTTTTTACTATCTTTAAATCTTTTCCATTAACATTGAATTTTTCTAACATTGTTATAATTTCTGCGCTAGGGAAGATGTGGTCAGCATCATACTCGACAGCTTTACTTTCCTAACCCGCCCACAGAAGCGTCATTGCCAGTTGGAAAATAAGTCAATAGGTTAAGATGCCGCTGCCAGGACAGTAACAATAATTAATCAAATATCAATTTCAAAGCTGACAACAGATAAAACAGTCACTAATTAATATCAATTACACTGAGAACCGTCGCTGATAACGCTGTATTCACGCAGAGCAGCTGAGATATTTGTGTGTCAGAAAGAGATGCGAGCAGAAATGGATGTTGGACACAGTGAATTGATAGTCCAAGTCCAAACATACATTTCAGGCCACAATAAGGTCAGCACTCAATGGCCACAATAAGGTCAGCACTCAATGGCTAGCAGTTCATTTATAGGACAACCAGGTGCTTTATACCAGGGTTTCTTCACCTTTCTTAGATTGCGCCCACCACCTCCATTTCAGACAAAAAATATCTTCCGTGGTTCCCCTGGGACATAAAAAATGCTTGTCAACTTTCTTCAAACATTATTATTACAAATATCGCCATATTACAAATTGTGCAAACAGTTTTATACAGTTGTTTTTTCTTGTCTACCCTACTTTTGGGGGTTTGTCCCCAAATTTCATCAAGAAATTTCTGCTAACTGTTTACCCCTTCCACGCCACCTTTTAAGCAACTGACAAGAATTCAGGGAGCCTCTGCTTGATTACATCAAAAGAATATAACCCAACCACAAACAAGAGCAAAAAAGTCATGATTTGTTTTATATTATAAGAAAAAAATATTTCAAATTCAAACATTTTAATTCCGGTATAAAAAGTAGTATAGTTGGCGTCAACTTTTGGCAACCGTTTCCTCTCCCACTTGTCAATAACTGTCAAACTTTTTTCATGGTTCATTCTCTCCCCCCCCCCAAATTATTGAAGTAATTTTTAGACAGCTCCTAGATTTGTACACCACCACCATATGTTATTTTTTTCTTAAAGAAGAAACCTATTGGGGGGGGGGGCATATTGCACATTTTGAGAACCGCTGCTATAGATGCAAGGTTATACTATCGCCACAGACAATTGTGCATCCCAATCGTTTAGAAAGCAATGGCAAACTATTTAACATATTTATATTGCATAGAAAATCACCGCAGCCAACAAATGCTGGGTTGATAACTAAGTCATGTAAAGGATATGCTACCAATTTTTTTTACGTCATAATAACGGCTGTAAACAAATGTTGCTGGGGCTTTTCTATAGTAGCTATTCTGGCAAAAATGGGTGCTCACTGTGGGAACTAAAAAGTCACTTTTCGTTATGATTATGGTGGTTTTTTTTTGGTTTGTCGCAGGAAAACAACCGCAGAAAGAAAAAACAAAAAACAATGCTAGTTCAGTTTCTGTGTTTCTATTAAATAGAAAATGTTGAATTCTTACTTTTTAAAGTTTAAATATGTTAATGAGACTCAAAGAATATGCAGATTTGATGATAAATAAATAATTTTTGTTTTTGCTTATATAAAAAAAACACAACGTTAATGGTAACAAAATCTACAAAGGATGAAAAAATACATTCTTCAGCCATGTATTTCAATACCATTATTCAGTGTAGCTTATTATTGAATGAATCCTACATGAGGAAGCGACATGAGCACCATTATCCAGCATGGCTCCATTGA
Organism: Meghimatium bilineatum; assembly: GCA_034231615.1. Lineage (NCBI taxonomy): Eukaryota > Metazoa > Mollusca > Gastropoda > Stylommatophora > Philomycidae > Meghimatium > Meghimatium bilineatum. The sequence continues at coordinate 37,122,819 of CM067322.1, forward strand.
TAGGGATAAATGTTCCAGTGTTGGGTAACAACCCTAAACAGGAAGCAGGTGGCTGGAGTAACACCGGGCAAATGTCAAGATAAACAAAAATAGGTAGATGTGTTACCAAAATAAAACATAACACAACCTAACAACGAGATACAGAGACAGACGACGTTTCGACTATTAAGCCTTCATCAGGACAAACGAAAGACAACGGTACAACGAATCTTACATGGAAACAAACGTGGTTGATAGGGAGGAAAGAGGAGGAGAGATAGTGAATAGATAGTGGAGGAAGTAAATAAGGAGCGGCATATTGGGGAGGAAGAGAGTATGGGGAGAAGAAGTGAGGAGAGAAAGTGCACGGAAGGAGGTGAGGAGCGAAAATGGATAAGGTGTGGTAGTAAGTAAAATAGATAAGGTTAAGTTAAGATACTTACCTCAAAATTGGCAACACGCAATGAGTATAACGAATAGATAGCAGAGGAAGCAGAGATGGAGCAGCCTAGCAGGGAGGAAGAGGGTATGGGAAGAAGTGAGGAGGGGAAAGAGCACAGAAGGAGATGAGGAGTGAAAATAGTTAAGGTGTAATAGCAAGTAAACTAAGATAAATGAGGATAAATTCAGATACTTACCTGAAATGGCAACAGGCAATGAGTATTAGCATACAGTCGTCATGGAAACGCAAAAGAGGATGGTAGGAGAGATCAGATGAGGGGGAGAGAGAGAGATGGAGATGAAGAATAAAGAAGAGAAAAAATGGAGAAAAGAAAGAAACGACCGAGCAGATATAGGCAGTGGAGAGAGACTATAAGTAGGAGTAGATAATGGTGGGAAGAAAATACAGTGATAATACAATGATGTATGTAAGTGAGAGTAAAATATAAAATATAGGTGATAATATATAAAAAAGAACTTATCTGATACGTCGAAACGTCGTCTGTCCCTGTATCTCGTTGTTAGGTTGTGTTATGTTTTATTTTGGTAACACATCTACCTATTTTTGTTTATCTTGACATGGCTCCATTGATAGTAGCGCTCAAGGACAAGTTTGTCGACGCTATGTTTAGCTCCCTGTATACAGAATACATTATGCGAAATATAGAAGATATGCCAGGAATAAAAGTGGGAGGATGCAATATAAGTAACTTGAGATATGCTGATGACACAGTACTGATTACAGGAAGCGAACAGGAACTACAAGCCCTATTAGATAAAGTAGTGAAACAAAGTGAAAACAAACAAGAAACAGAGATAATGGTTGTATCGAAGAGACATACACCACCAAGATGCAACATAATAATTAATGGCACAAAATTAGCACAAGTTGAAAAAGTGAAATATCTTGGCACCCTGTTAACATCAGCAGGTAGATGCTCAAGTGAGATAAAGAACCGAACAGAAGAATGATGAGAAGAATGATGAAAATACCATGGACAGCCAATAAAACTAATGCAGAGGTTCTCATTGATGCTGGCATAAAAAGAGCAATCACATCACAAATTAGGGACAGACAGTCAAGGATTCTAGGACATGTGCTGAGAATAACACATCTTGAATACGTAATAACCACTGGAAAGATCAAGGGGAGAAAGATCTATTGGTCTTAAAGGTCTATTGTCTTCCCCAGGTGGTTTGTTATCCATTTTTGCAGTTAAGCGTAGTGGGGATAGGAGCTTGAGCTTGTGTTCCAAGTCAGATATGTAGTTTCGGTTGTGATATGACCGTGTTTGTTCAAGATGTCCCTGACGTTTTCTATCCATCTTTTTTCGTGGTCTTCCATTGGCTTTGTGCCCTGATCTCATTTAGGTATATACCTGTACGGGCAACTTGTGGTAATGTATTCTCATAATGTGGCCAAACCATTTGATCTGCTGCCTTTCAATGTAATCTTTGCAAGGTATTATACCTATTCCTTCTGATGTCTTTATTTCGCAATCTATCAAGCCTGGCGACCCCCTGCAGCATAAAGGTATGAAACGAACAGAAGAAAGAAAGACTCAGTAGGTTCAAGAGATAATCCCTAGGGATCTAAAAAAAATCCACTTTATAAACCAGACATCGCGAAAGGAAAATGAACCCGCGACCTCTTGAGCACACGGGGAGCGAGTGACTTACCACTACACCACGATGATCTACAAAGCTACGATAGCACGTAACTGTGACCTTAAATATGTTTGTTTGATTTTTCTTTTCTAACCACACATGTGACGTTACCGGCTACCATAACTTAATTGTGGCTTTTCCTGGGACTTTTTTGACGCTTATTTTGCTGTGACTTTTTCACGATAATTAGCTCGTATTTCCTGTGAGTTTTTTGACGATTATTTTTCTTGTTATTTTTTTGACGATTATTTTTCTTGTTAATTTTTTGACGATTATTTTTCTGTGACTTTTTTGACGATTATTTTTCTTATTACTTTTTTGACACTATTTTTCAGTTCCTTTTTTTGACGATTGTTCTTCTGTGATTTTTTTTTACCTGTGACCTTGTTACCTGGCACATTATTACCGGCCACCGTCTGCACACATTCTCTCTCTTCTCTTATCCATTGCACACACTTTATAACACACACACACACACACACACATTATCTATATCTCACACACATTCTTTTACATACACTCTCTCGATATGTCTGATACACCATAACATATAGGTCTACCATTCCACACATGTACTGTCTCTGACACACACACATCGCGAGCTCGCACTTTCTCATTCATACATACGCTATTGCATACGCACACGCACACACATACTAATCTCACAAACTCTAATCTTGTATTTTTTGACATGGAACATTCCATTCCTGTAGTTAACGGTACTACCATCACCCCCACACATCACCCCCACACAATCCATCTATTCTTGTTTTCTACTCCATCAGGGAAATACTTTCTAGCCTTTTCATGACCCTACTACCGGAGCAAATTTGCCAGTGGTGCCTACAATTTATCTTTCATGCCCCACCTCTGTACAAACATGCAGGATTATTACTTTCTGTTTAAAAAAAATTCGTGTTGAAGGGCTGAAAAGGGGAGCACAGAATGATGATGCCTCATTCTGATGCCTCACAGAATGAGGGTGTCTCATTCTGATGCCTCACAGAATGAGGGTGTCTCATTCGCAAGCGAAGATGAGCATGTCATTGACAAAATCAGGTTTGATGTTTGTGAGTCCTAAGATGGCGCCGGTGAGTCCCCATGCGGACTGATAAACCTGTGACAGTGTGAACATGAATAATGCACGTCTTGATATGAGGGAAACCTTTGACAGTGTGAATATCAATGAAGAAAGTCTGGATAAGATGAAAAACTATCGAACTTCTTTCGTTTTTTTCTCCAAATTACGGAGATGCGTTATATCGTCGTTTAATTTTCGCAATGGCCCAGCACATCCGATCGTGCAGTTTACAAAAAATAATGAACGCAGAAAAGGCAAAAGTAAATTCTCTACACCTCGCTGGCGTCTGTATTTCATATGAAAATAGACAATAAAAATATTAACACAAATGTCCAGGTTACATGTTGACCTGCTTTTAAATGATTCAGCTTGTATACACCAATCTGTTCACTCTATATCATAAAGCAGTCTTGTATACCCGTGTATTTTCAGTTACATCCGTGTTCAATGTAATCATCCACGTCACCAACGTGTATATATCATCCACATTCATCTCAAAAGTAGAGAAAGGTCGTAAATATGGAGGAAAGAACAAGTAAACAGCCTAACACACATTTCCAGATCAAATATGATAGCAGCGCTGAACTCTCAATGCCCTTTACCCGATGTAACCTCTGACCTTACCTGTCTCGGCCTTGCAAATTTCTAAACGTAATATTCCACCAGTGCTGGAATTTCTAGCAAATATACAAATAGATAATTTACGATATAGACGTATGGTATGGAAACGGTGTAAATATGTATCAACGTTGGAATAAATCGGGTGTACACTTAAACTAACAATGGTAGACATCGGGTGTATGTTGGGAACTAACAGTGGTAGATATCGGGTGTATGTTGGGAACTAACAGTGGTAGATATCGGGTGTATGTTGGGAACTAACAGTGATAGACATCGGGTGTATATATGTACTAACAGTGGTAGACATCGGGTGTATGTTGGGAACTAACAGTGGTAGATATCGGGTGTATGTTGGGAACTAACAGTGATAGACATCGGGTGTATGTTGGGAACTAACAGTGGTAGACATCGAGTGTATGTTGGGAACTAACAGTGGTAGACATCGAGTGTATGTTGGGAATTAACAGTGGTAGACATCGGGTGTATGTTGGGAACTAACAGTGGTAGACATCGGGTGTATGTTGGGAACTAACAGTGGTAGACATCGGGTGTATATATGTACTAACAGTGGTAGACATTGGGTGTATGTTGGGAACTAACAGTGATAGACATCGGGTGTATGTTGGGAACTAACAGTGGTAGACATCGAGTGTATGTTGGGAACTAACAGTGGTAGACATCGAGTGTATGTTGGGAACTAACAGTGGTAGACATCGGGTGTATGTTGGGAACTAACAGTGGTAGACATCGGGTGTATGTTGGGAACTAACAGTGGTAGACATCGAGTGTATGTTGGGAACTAACAGTGGTAGACATCGGGTGTATATATGTACTAACAGTGGTAGACATTGGGTGTATGTTGGGAACTAACAGTGATAGACATCGGGTGTATGTTGGGAACTAACAGTGGTAGACATCGAGTGTATGTTGGGAACTAACAGTGGTAGACATCGAGTGTATGTATGTACTAACAGTGGTAGACATCGGGTGTATATATGTACTTGGGAACTAACAGTGGTAGACATCGGGTGAATGTTTGGAACTAACAGTGGTAGACATCGGATGTATGTGTATGTGCTAACAGTGGTAGACATCGAGTGTATGTTGGGAACTAACATTGGTAGACATCGTGTGTATGTTGGGAACTAACATTGGTAGACATCGAGTGTATGTTGGTAACCAACAGTGGTAGACATCGGGTGTATGTTGGGAACTAACAGTGGTAGACATCGAGTGTATGTTGGGAACTAACAGTGGTAGACATCGAGTGTATGTTGGGAACTAACATTGGTAGACATCGGGTGTATGTATGTACTAACACTGGTATGTGAAGTTAAGACTGACGTTATTGCACTTCGGGCAGATCCATAATTGCCCAGTCTCTTGTAGCTGTTGACGAAGGATATGTATGTTTACAAATCCTGCTGCACTGATTGTGCAACTAGACCCCTCCCTTCATTCCTTACCTGCCCAATGCTTTTTCTCAAATTACCTCAGTCTCTTCAATACTGTTTTCATTCTTTATTAGGCGATCCTGTATTCTTTTTAAAATGTCACCTTCGCCCAAAGTGACCACCGCAAGTACTCATGTAGCCAGAATGTTAGCTCCTTCCTTTCTGCGCAATCCAGCATAACCTGCATAGTAGAGTTCCTGAAGGGCAGAAGTATCTATGTAAGTGTTCATTCATGAAGCAGACATCAGCTGGGGAACTGTCGAAGCATTGAATGAGAGTCGGACACAATAACCGTCTTTTTTCAGCGTGGTTTCCGGGAGTGATCGTAAGGATGCTTAATACTTATAGACAGCAGTGTACGTACCGACACTTGTAGACAACAGTGTACGTACCGACACTTGTAGACAACAGTGTACTTACCGACACTTGTAGACAACAGTGTACGTACCGAAACTTGTAGACAACAGTGTACGTACCGAAACTTGTAGACAACAGTGTATGTACCGACACTTGTAGACAACAGTGTATGTACCGTCACTTGTAGACAACAGTGTATGTACCGACACTCGACAACGGTGTATGTACCGACACTCGACAACGGTGTATGTACCAAAACTGGTAGACAATGGTGTATGTACTGAGACTTGAATACAATATTGTATGTACGAACACTTGGAGACAAAGGTGTATGCATCGACTCTTGTAGACAACTTGTATGTACCGACACTGATAGACAATGGTGTATGTACCGAGACTTGTAGTAATGATGGATGTACGAACACTTGTAAAGTAGACAAAGGTGTATGTTCCGACACCTGTAGAGAACGATGTATGTACCGACTCTTGTAGAAAACGATGTATGTACCGAGACTTGTAGACACTGTACTGTGTACTAAGAAACAAAACTATTGTTTAGTTTTTAGTCTTCCGCGGACATTGTCATCATGTGTTTCGTCTTTGTCACGTCATCTTGTAACATCTTCATAACTACAAATGTTCTCACCTTTCACACCAGCTTATAATCAATTTCACTTCTTCAATAATTGGCTTATTCCGTATCTTCCGCCAACGAAGGATGTGTCGGGCCATTGGCGCAAATAAAACGGCGACACAACGCATTTCCATTCTCTGGACTACATCCTGCTGGAAATCTAGTAGGATAATTGAGAGATGTGGCGGGAGTTTGAGAATGAACGCTGAAGAAAGAAGAATTACGTATCTTATTGTCAGAGAAAAGCTAAATCAGAACGGACTTGCAGTACTAAACATTTATTCCAAAGGTGGATAAAACCCCTCCCGTAACAATTTTTCGCAAACTTTTCACCAAATTTCTTTTAAAGAAAGAGGGAATTGCACATGAAATTGGACAAACGACAATTTTTTGTTGTAAAACTCCCATCCTTACTGAACATCAATCTACGGCCCTGAACAGAGACACACCCATAATTGTGACCATTATTCTATTATGGGGTCTACAGAGACACGCCAACAACTGTAGCCATTATTCTATTATGGGCTGCACAGAGACACGCCAACAACTGTAGCCATTATTCTATTATGGGCTGCACAGAGACACGCCAACAACTGTAGCCATTATTCTCTTATGGGCTGCACAGAGACACGCCCATCACTAGTAGCCATTATTCTCTTATGGGCTGCACAGAGACACGCCAACTACTGTAGCCATTATTCTATTATGGGCTGCACAGAGACACGCCAACAACTGTAGCCATTATTCTCTTATGGGCTGCACAGAGACACGCCCATCACTAGTAGCCATTATTCTCTTATGGGCTGCACAGAGACACGCCAACTACTGTAGCCATTATTCTATTATGGGCTGCACAGAGACACGCCAACAACTGTAGCCATTATTCTCTTATGGGCTGCACAGAGACACGCCCATCACTAGTAGCCATTATTCTCTTATGGGCTGCACAGAGACACGCCAACTACTGTAGCCATTATTCTATTATGGGCTGCACAGAGACACGCCAACTACTGTAGCCATTATTCTATTATGGGCTGCACAGAGACACGCCAACTACTGTAGCCATTATTCTATTATGGGCTGCACAGAGACACGCCAACAACTGTAGCCATTATTCTATTATGGGCTGCACAGAGACACGCGAACAACTGTAGCCATTATTCTCTTATGGGCTGCACAGAGACACGCCAACAACTGTAGCCATTATTCTCTTATGGGCTGCACAGAGACACGCCAACTACTGTAGCCATTATTCTCTTATGGGCTGCACAGAGACACGCCAACTACTGTAGCCATTATTCTCTTATGGGCTGCACAGAGACACGCCCATCACTAGTAGCCATTATTCTCTTATGGGCTGCACAGAGACACGCCAACTACTGTAGCCATTATTCTATTATGGGCTGCACAGAGACACGCCAACTACTGTAGCCATTATTCTATTATGTGCTATCCATAAATTACGGCAACAATTATCGCGTGGTTCTTTTTAAAAATTGTTTTAAAAGTTTAACAGTTGTTGGGTGGGGGGGGGGGTAAACATTTGTGTGAACAATACTGTTTTTATACAATAAAATTGTTGAAACATTTTTCAAATTCAAATTGGAAGGTAAGAAAATTGGTGGAAAATTGCTGATATAATATACTGACAGCACTTTACCAACTTGCCCATCCCTCCTGTGTTGGTATTGAACTCCCCCCCCTCTCTTGCATTCCTTGCATCTTGCGAGATTTCCAATGTTTTCTTATGCATTGTTTTCCTTTTCTCACGCATACAAATATTACAATTATTGAACGTAATCATATATTTTGTAGTGCCTACATGATTACCAACCACTGCTTGGCTCTTCCATGCATTTTGGAGTTTGGGAATTAAAGTCTCATTTTTACAGACACACTACTTTCAACCATAGAAAATAGTCCACAATGGATATATTTGTTATTCATCTTGTAAAATGTCATTGTGTTCCTACTAGTTGCTGGGACTCGAAAGGGGTAATAACAATACTATTACTTGCCATGCATGTTGTAAATGACGACTAAGGATGTTGTGAGGGTGGAGTTGACTGTCCAATCATATAGAGGATGAAATAGTTTCACAGACTGTGCTAAAGTCGGATGTGTCAGAGAGAAAAGCGCAGATATCACGCTGTAAACCATGACATAACGCCGTGTTCTTATCTACATTATACTGATCTACATTGAGTTATGATCTGCATTATAATAATCTGTGCAGTTTGAGAATGAATGAAGAAGAACAAGCAAGACTGATACCTGCCATGTATGTAATAAAAGGCGACGTACAGTACAAGTAGACGCCACCACATAGTCCTGTATTTCCTTGTCTATTTTGTAAATTTCATTTTCATCATTTAACAATTGAAAAATTTATTTATTTTAGGGTTAGGGTTAGGATAGTTGTGTTTTACATAACTAATCCACACCCCAATCCTAAATAAATAAATATTTCAACTATTAAGTGATGAACATGAAATTTACAAGCATAGATAAGGAAAACAATTAAACATGTGGGGGCATCTACTTGTACTGTACCAAGGCGATTTAAGGAAGCGTTGGTGATGGAGTTAGCTGTCCCATCCCATGGAGTAAGTATTAAAGTGTCATGCTGAAGTCGGATGTGTCAGACAGAAATACGAAGATATCTCAGCCAAGCTATAAATCATGATATAACGTATACTATCCTCCGGACTACATCCTGATAACGTGCAGGAGTTTGAAAACGAACGCAGAAGAAGGTCGAGCGTTATAGTCACCGAGATCGATGAAATAAAGTTATGCCCGTGAGTCCTTGACTTGTTTTCTTCTTTTTGTTCATGTTCTGCGTTCTCAAACTCTTGCAGATTAGTAGGACGTAATCCGAAGTGCGTTGTGCCATGGTTTACCGCTTAGTTGCGATATTTGCACCTTTCGGCCTGACATATACGACTTCGGCATAGCTTCTGGGTCACTTCACGCATGTTAAATAAGCATTATTATAGATCAGGGGTGGGCAAACTTTCTGTGCAGATGGCCGCATTGATAATTGTAAAGCTATTGGAGGGCCGCATATAATATTATGTATGTTTTTGTTTAAAATTCTCGGTAAGTAATAAATTAAATATTTTTATTGTAAAGAAAGGTAGTTTTACATAATGTAGATAACTTCTGAAATAAATTACATTTCTAACAGACTTACACTATAACAGTATATTGTCTAATATGGACAAAAGGTTTTGCAAATATTTTAACAATGTTCGTGTATTTAAAAATGTGTTTGAGGGCCGCAAAATATCCAATGGCGGGCCGCATGCGGCCCGCGGGCCGTAGTTTGCCCATCCTTGTTATAGATGATTCCACAAGCTTGGAAGAAAGGAACAAACAATTATATTTAGAATGAGTAAAGACAACAAGAGACTCAAACAACGCAAATATAGAAGTTATGGAATTGATGACACCGATATATTCCCTTGTGGACAATCTGTAGAAAACACAGAACTCATTCGACAGAGATGCTCAATATACACTACCACAAGAATAAAACTGTGGCCATCTGAAGCAGCTATGACAGATACACTCAGCGGCTCTGTCTCGGGGCTGTTGACCACAGTACAGCTCGCTGAAGAAATCCATATCAGCGTCTGACGTCGACAAGAGACGAGGAGGAAGATAGATCCATTTGTTATTGGTTATTATTAACACTGGACCAGGGACAGGTCCATATGTGCTTTCTCTACTAGCAGATGATAAAGTTAATGCATAATGAATGTTTCTATGGCTCGCTGTTAGCTTGATTATTGCGAACCATATTTCAGTAATATATTATAATCTTGTTTCTCATACTGTTAGAGAGAGAGAGAGAGAGAGAGAGAGAGAGAGGGGGGGGGATTTTTACTTTATATTTATATATTTAATTATATTTTTACTTCATATTTATATATTTAATTATATTTTTACTTTATATTTATATATTTAATTATATTTTTACTTTATATTTAATTATATTTTTACTTTATATTTATATATTTCATTATATTTTTAATTCATATTTATGTATATATCAAGTGACATATTCTTTCCAGAACGTTGTCTTCGCCGTGTATACTCTGAACGCCTCTCTGTTCCGGGCAAGCAGGCCTGCATTGGCCTAAGACGTGTATACATTCTTCAATGTCTCTGGTCCATTGTCTTCTTGGTCTTCCTCTTCTTCTCTTCCCCGGCACTCTGCCCTCTAGAATCAGCCTTTCGATATCATGTTGCTTCAAGTGTCCAAAATACTGTAGTTTCTTTCTTATGATGGTATTTAGAAGCCACCCTTCGTTTAGTTTCAGTAATTTCCAAACTTCAATGTTCTTCTTTTTCTCTGTCCATGATATTCTTTAACAGAACATGTGCATGTCTCCTTGGTATCCCATTTTTCTGTTTACTCCTTTAGTATTGTATCCATCACTATGCTCCGGATACCTCCTGATTTTAGATACCTACAGATGAAAATACCTACATTGATCTCAATTTCGTGTTGGAGTCCTTTCTTTACTTCCTTGCCCGCATTTCCCGGAAATACGACATTGGTTGGAATCCACATTACATTAACATCTGTACCAATGGTGATATAAGTTTGTTGTTAGGCGTAATATATCTTCTACTATATCACGTCTTTGATTATCTTGTTTTTATTGTGTATAGCCTGGGCTGATGATAATGAGTCAGTCAGGATTGTTACATTTTTAGAAGAGTAATGTTATTATTTCTAGTGCATTTAGTATTGCTTCTACTAGTTCAGCTGTGAATATTGATACACGTTCTGTTAGTTTAAAGCCCTTATTTCGATTATTTTCATTTTTAAAATATTCCATTCTTAATTTCTAATTTGTTCACTGCTGTTTTTCAAACGTTTATAATTACACTATTATATTTGATCAAAATTGAAATTCACTAATACTAAAAATTCAAACCATTTCAACAGCCGATTAATGACATAATATTTCAATAGTTCGCCACGACGCGTTGTCTATGGCTGTGAAAACGAACACGTTTAGAATTGACAATTTGGAGCTCAATATCTACATGTGTGTGTTCGTCCATCACAGCCCATCACAAGTCCATCACAAGTCCATCACCATTTTTTTACAACACTTTTGAAAATATAGTTATAATTATGTTCATACCTAGTAGTTCGTAGATGGCTAATGAGTCCTATTCGAGCTGTAAATGTCCTTGGACAGTTCGGGCATGGAATGACCACTGTAGAGTGATCTTGATCTATCCGTGACTTTCTAGCTACTCTCCGCTGTTGAGCTGCTGCATATTTCCTCTTTTCACAAGATGATGCGCTCTTTTTTTTTTTTATTGTAGAGCGCCATGTAGATATATTGTGTGCAAGTTCTTCCCATGTATCTTGGTCTTTTTCAAAGGTTTTTAGTGAGGTCTTCAACGAGTCCTTGTGTCGCTTATTTTGGTCACTTTGAAATCGTGTGCCCTTCTCCAGCTCACCATAGAGAAGCATCTTTGGCAGTCGATGGTTATACATAGTAAATGCTGACATACGTATTGATCAATTATATTTTTTTAATGTGACCCAGTGTTTATGAGATTGATTTACAATTCAAAAAAAAATTGTATAGTACTAACGTTAATCTATCCTGCCGTGCATGATGAGTTCTCGTGAATATAGGTGTGTAACGTAAGTGTATGTCCATATTTTGGTGCATATATTTCATCCAATAGGACAAGGAGTCCGACAAGGATGTGCGCTATCACCTGATCTGTTTAACTTATACAGTGAAATGATTTTTAGATCTATAGAAAATATGTACGGAATAGCTGTTGGTGGGTATAATGTGAATAACCTGAGATATGCTGACAACACGATTCTGGTAACAAAGAGTGAGAAAGTACTACAACAATTGATTACAACTATAGTAGAAGAAAGCGTAAACAAAGGTCTCAGCTTGAACACCAAGAAAACAGAGGTAATGGTTAGATCTAAAATATCTAACCCTTTTAAATGTAATATCAAGGTCAATGGGACAGTTCTTAAACAAGTAGACAAATTTAAATATTTGGGCACAACTATTATTTCAGATGGTAGATAAAAAGTCGAACAGCACATGAAAAAGCAGTATTAAAGAAGATGAGGAACATCTTGTGTAATAATTCATTATCAATAGAAGTAAGATAGAACATACTAAAATGTTACATAGAGCCCATACTATTATATGGTAGTGAAGCATGGACAATTGACAATATTGCAAGACAACATTTGGATGTCACAGAGATGTGATTTTATAGAAAATGTTGAAAATATTATGGACAGCAAAATAGAGTAATGATATAATTCTACAACTGGTCAACTCAAATTGAGAACTTATTAACTGTATTAGAAGACGACAATCACAGTTCCTGAGTCATGTCATGAGAAGAGGTCAGCTGGAGAACATCGTAACAACTGGAAAGATCGAGGGTAAGAGAGACAGAGGAAGACAACGTGAGAAAATGTTGGATGGCTTGACATCCTGGCATGATACAGAATCATCAGAAACTATATTTAAATGTATAACAAACAGAGGACTGTGGAGAGACATGATCGCCTACGCCGGAAGGCATGGTACCAATGAATGAATGTGCATCTTGTTGAGTAAGTGAATCGTATTATATACAATGTGTGTCTGTATGAGAGCTTGTGAGTCTTTGTGAGTGCACGCGAAACGTGTTGTGTGATTGTGTGTTTGTGTGAATGCAAGTTTGTGGACTACAAATAAAGGAACATAAATAACGAATATCGATTAGTCCATTTTACTAGAACACACCAAAAAAAAAATATTAAAAAATAGATGAACACCCCTGCTGTTATCTCTACTAATGGGTCTTCCGCATATTACGTGAACTTTTTACTAGACCATCATAATATATACTCCCGGTGTAATATTTTCCAGTTGGGAACACGTGCTCACCAGCGCGTGCACGACCTAATGTACTGTGAATATATTATCAGTTCTATTCAAATAAAATGTCTTGTATGGGGAGAGGGGGGGGGAACGCCCATTACGTCAATAATTGAAAAGGGGGGATGTTGAAAATGTTTGCCAGTTGTTGATAATGGGGATGGGGGGGATGTGGGTTGACACACGTTGTTTTGCAACATTTTTCTAAAACTGTATAAATCATGTGTTTTTGAGAACTTTTCTACAAAATAATTAATGAGATGGGAAGGCCGTTGTAAAATTTACCATTTACATAATTAAGCAGGAGGGGTCCATAAATTCTTGACAGTTATTGACAAAAGAGGGAGCGGGAAGGAGATAAAAAAAATCGACAAAAAAACTGCTGGCGTAATTTATGGATAGTCTATGACCATTTCTCATGTCAGATTTCTTTAAATGTCGTTAGATTCAGATATACAGTAGTTAACTATATCTTTCTTAAAGCAAGTAAGAGACATCAACCAACAATATGTTTCTACAACAATAATAAGAAGAAAAAAAAATTGGACGTATATCGGACATATACTTAGAATGAATGAAAATAACGCTACATTCGTTAAAATTGGTAGCAGATGGCAAAGGAAGACGAGGAAGATCCGGTGGAATAGTTAGAAGAATATTACAACATTGCAAACGCCTCACCCACAGATACTGCAAAACTTACAATCCCGTGCATTGAGAGAAGAACTACGGAAATTCCCACTACTCTCAAGGCAAAAACACTTAATCACTTATACACCCATTACCACAGTTCCCAGTAGATCCATGTTTTTACAGATGGATCATCAGAGGATGCAATAAAGAAAGGATGAACTGGGATGCTGCTACTTATACCAAGCACCCCAAAAATATAACTCTCAATCGATACTGGAAAATTATTAACAAACCACAGGGCAGAGTTACAATAATTCTCTTAGAAACAACAAATGCAATAGAGAAACAGATACTCTTCTTCTTCTTCTTCTTTCGTTCACTTGAAACATGTCTATATATGTAATTCTGTCTCCTTAATAAAACTCACTGTCTTTTGTAGTTCATACAGTGTCCCATAGAGTTTTGATTCCAGTGTTGTTTCCTCTGGCCAATATGTCTGCCTCAGCGTTTCATGCTCAGAACACTCTTGAAGTATATGTTTGGCACTCTGTGCTGCCTGTCCACATGTACACATGGCCGTGTTGCCAATTTTGAACTTTGTATACATGTGACTGCGGAGTCGGTTGTGTCCTGTTCTGAGACGTAGAATTATAACTTGTTCTGATCTGTTCATATTGTGATAGTCATCTTGTGTTGGTGTTTGTGGCTTTCTTATTGACTTTATCATCTGTTTTTTCTGATGGTAGGTGATTGGTATATCTGGTTGGTCTTCGGCAGCACCTTCCTTAGCCAGTTGGTCTGCTTTTTCATTTCCTGGTATTCCACAGTGAGAGGGTATCCACTGCATGGTTACCCTATACTGGTAAGACAATTCGCTAAGTAGTTTTTTTAAGTCTGTTAGTTTTCCAGACTGGAGAGCTTGAAGCACTGACCTTGCATCTGTCAGGAATACCACAGGCTGTAGGTCAGAGTTGGAGTTCAGCAGTTTTTTAGTTGCCACACTAATTGCCTGGATTTCTGCATCATAATTATTGCAGAATTTTCCTGTCGGTGTTCTGATTGTATCTCTAGGCTTGTGTGGATATTCTATATATACACCTGCACCTCCATTCCTCACAGCATTCTGTGCTGACCCATCTGTGTACACTCTGACCCATATATCTTGTGGATATTCCTCATCCAGGAAACTGAGGGTGATTGTCATTCGCTGCACACTGTTCTGTTCGTCCTCGCTTAGTATTCCTTTCACATGAGTCTGAATGTATATTGGCATTCCATGGCTTTCACTCCAAAACAGATACTCAAATGAGTAAAAAATAGTTTTCTTGTGTAACTGTATGTCATTTCTCCAGACAATCCAAAATTAGCATAAAGATCTCCTAACAAAAACAGCTATTGAACTTTTAAATTAACTGTCTACTAACAAAAAAGTGGTGATGTAGTGGATCTTTGCGCACTGCAGAATAGCAGGACATGAAATTGTAGACATACTGGTAAAAGCAGATTAAAATATAAAGACACAATTCCATCACATAATATCACGAACTGAGGCACTATTCTCATCACAACAAAGTACAAATACGTATATATGAAGTCAGAGAACAGGAAGCAAATTAGGACAAATTTCCATCCTACAGCTCGATTTCAGAAAACTACAATGTTTAGGTTCCGTACAGGACACTATAGACTACAAGCACATCTCCACAAAATAAAGGGTGTCTAAACTGACCAGTGTCCATGTCAAAAGGATCCCCAGACACCAGAACACATTTTACAGACATGTCCACTCTTCGACGACGTGAGGGCTAAAATATGGTCTAAAGAGACATATCTGGAGGTGAAGCTGTAGGGCAACCATGAGAACCTCCTGCAGTCGTCGTCTTCTTCTTCAACAGCGGTCACTCTCAAACTCCTTCTGGATCTCTCTTGTAGCAAGGCCATGGTCCTATTAGATTTCCAGCAGGATGTAGTCCAAAGAATGGAAATGCGCCGTGTCGCAGTTTTATTTGCGCCAATAGCCCGACACATCCATTTTCGGTAGATGCATACGACTGAATTCATTAATGCGGCACTCCTGCCCGTATAGACTTCTGAGCATAGGAAACTGTTCGAAGACGAAGATTTCTTTCATGATTTAGTACTTTGTGTGTCCACTTTTTGTCTTGATAACTGCTTGATTGCGTCGAGATATGCTTAAGACGACTATTTTCCACACATTTTTTAACATACCATGGATCTGTCTCTGCGCTTTACGGGTTAAGTCTTTGTGTCTTTATGCGTGAGGGGTACAAGAGTTATCTGGAAGCGGCCTTTTGTGTGCTTCATATATATTTGTTTTTGTGGTCTCTTTTATTTACGTAATCCATCTTTTGCATGGCCTAACTCTGGCGTTGCAACCATCATGCCTATATAGATTTTATTTTATTTGGGGGGGGGGGGGGGGAGTGGGGGGGGGACTATCTGGTGGTAGTCTGAAAGCATGTGAAAAACCACTTAATTTGTTATCCTCTGGTGTAATCCAGGACTGGGGATTTATTTGTTAGTCTTCTGATTCTTTTCATTTCTGATTTAGTCTATTATTGTTGCACCGAGAATTCTACGTAGGCAAGACATTTCTGTTGTAGCAAGTTTTCTTTTGCCTTGTATAGTTAGTGTCCACATTTGATATTGGTAGCATAGTGATAGTATGATGATCCGCTTCTATAGTACATTATTGGTGTTCCATGTTCACTTATTTATTTTTGAATATAGAGGGCATCTTTCCTAAGAACTGGTATGCTATGTTGCATCTATGTTGGATTTCTGTGGTGTTTTTCCATGGATAAATGTTCTTAATAGCTCTGTCAAGTGTCTTGGCACTGGAGGCTATTTATCGGCAACCATATTTATATAGACCCACACATTTTCAAAAGGCTGTAAGTTCGGACTATTTTCTACTCATTCCAGCGTTTCCGTCTTGATCTTCTAATGGTATTTGTGCTTCATAATTTGAAAACTACTTTTCACCATTCATAGTGTTTCTGGGTCCAATAGATATACGCCAGCATTTCTAGACTGTGATATTTATTACACCCCATATCATCTGGCTTGTTGGGTGTCTGTGTGGTGTATTTTTTTGTTTTCGCTTGAAGTCATCTTACGTGGAGTTGACGCACTGTACAATACTGAAATATTTGTCATAAAACATAACATTTCTCTGTTGCTCTTCAGTCCCATCTTTATACTTAAAAGTAAAAAAAGTAAATTCATGATTTAAAAAAAAATAATTGTGTTAATTTATATTTTCATGCAGGTTTGTTTGATTTCAGTCCAGACTCATGCACTAATCTGCGAGATGCAGTCCTCCAACTCATATCAATACAACAGATTGTATCGTCTTACATTTTTTTCTTCTTCTTTCGTTCGCTAATAATGTCTATATCTGCAGTGTTGTTTCTTGTATAAATTGGACAGTGTTTTCCATTTCTTGTTTTGTACCATAAAGTTTAACATTCATTGGTGTATCAGAAGGCCAGTATGTGCATCTTAATGTGTCATAGTTTGCACATTCTTGAAGGATATGTTCTGAAATCTGTTTGACTTGTCCACAATTACACTTTGCTGTTGTGCCAATTTTAAATTTTGTATACATATGGCTGTTTAGTCTATTGTGTCCAGTTCTCAGTCGAAATATGATGACCTGTTCTTGTCTGCTAAGTAGGTGGTAGTCATCCCGTGGAGGTAAGTTAGGCTTTCGTTGTGCCTTTATCATGGATTTCTTTTGGTGATAGCTGATTGGTACATCCGGTTGCTGCATGTTAGCACCTTCTTTGGCGAGTTGATCAGCTCTCTCATTTCCTGCTATTCCACAGTGTGATGGAATCCATTGCAGTATAACTCTACACCTATTTTGTACTATGGACAGTACCTCTTTTAACTCTGTCTTATATGAAAGTGTTGAAGTGTAAGAGAATTCATGAGTACGCATTTGATTAACTGGTCGTCCCTATCATATAGAATCATTTACATCACTCAAGATGCGGTGTGGTCAAATAGAGAACATGTATTGATGCAAGTTGCGAGGCGAACAGGTGCCAGCTGAACAGACCTGGTTCAAAACCCGTATCATCCTGATTGCCTTACGAGATTTTCCTACAACACCTCGATGCTATTTATATATTATTTGTTAACAATGAGCCGAGTAGAGTTATGAGAATTGAAAAAAAAGTCAGGGAAAACGTTTTATCAGTGTGCCCTTCTCAGAAAATGACAAATACGACTCCAAATAAGTGGTTTTCTAAAAGCTAACTGAGTAAATGTCGTGCTTGTCATTGCTGGCGTTGTTATCTTGAATGTCTGAACGTAGAACGTACACATACAGAGAATGTTTGAAATGGGAGTATCTAGAGGTGAGGGGAGGAAAAGTAAAATTTTTGGAAAGCCCTGAAAATCACACAATCAACACCTGACCGGAACTATGAGTCTACATACACTGGGATGGCTGCTGGAGCGGAGGGCGGAGCACTTATGGGAATGTCCCGCTTGCGGTGAAGCCAGTTTCTAATCAAGAATCAAGAAGAAGAATCAAGAATGTCTGGAACCAAAGCGTGTTTGCGAAATTTTGATTTTTGCAATAATTCCTGCAAGATTTCTGTTTATTATTTTTACCCTGCAGCGCTGTGACCCTACTAACGACTTAGGTCACAACTGTGATCTGCTTGAAGTAGCCGTTATTGACCACTCATAGTTCTTGACGATGGGCTTTTTTATAGCGCCGTAGCTTCCAGTGAAGACTGACATGTCTTGACCATGGGCTGTTTTACAGCACCGTAGCTACTACTGACAACTGATAAGGTTTGACGATAGGCTGTTTTATAGCGCCGTTAGCTTTCACTGAAGACTGATAGGTCATGGCGATGGATTTCTTTACAGTGCAGTAACCCTTATTGACGACTGATAGGTCTTAGCGATGGACTTTTTTACAGTACAGCAGCCCTTACTGACGACTGATAGGTCTTAGCGATGGACTTATTTACAGTACAGTAGATTTTATTGACTACTGATATGTCTTGACGATGGGCTGCTTTACAGCGCCGTAGTCTTTATTGATGACCGATAGGACTTGACAATGGGCTGCTTTACAGCCGGAGATGTTGGGATTTCTTAATATTCTAGTCACCCCCTCAATCCACATTTTCCTTGGTTTTCCTCAGTCTCTATTGGTTTCTACGTTCAAGCTGTAAGCTCTAGCAACTGGGAGTGTTCAATTCAGTTTATTTAAATGACAAAACCATTTTATTATTTTCTATCAAGTCCCTACTGTCCCAGCTGAGTTTCTGCTATCTTCCTAACTCTAATTTGTTCTAAGGTCGACAAGAGAATGCTGTGCAAGTAGCAAGCAGAACGAGTAGACAGGCCATAGACTTCAAGCAATAAAAACAAAAACATGAATAAATGTAATCAATGTGCATGGTAATTGTAACAACCATTTCATGTTTTTTTCACGTTCATGTTTTCCAAACCCATGCTTTTCCTAATTGTTTTTCTATTTAGGCAGAAAATACACACTAACTAAATTCGATGAAGTAAGTGTAGAGCAGGGGTCGGCAACCTTTTGCTAACTGTGTGCCAACTTAAGGTTTCAAATTATTCAGAGTGCCATCATCACATATCAATCTATTTAAGTCGAAGTCAATATTCTTATTTTGTACAACTTTATACAGGAAACGTGAAGAGTCTGCGTGCCATTTGAAATTGCTTGGCGTGCCAAGTGTGGAAAGGGGGCCATAGGTTGCCGACCCCTGGTGTAGAGGATTGACATCACTATACTCTGGTTTCAAGAAATAATTTCCAGGTAGTTCTGAAAAATTAATTTAGTAACAAGATAGACGTCAGGAATATGATTTTAACCCGAGATCTCTTCAGAGTAAGGTAAACTACTAAATCATTACGCCAGGAAGAACCACAAAAAATTCCGCAAAAGTAATCTCTTACTTCTGTCATCTTTTTCTGCGTTTGTTCTCCGGAGAAAGTAATTGCTTGTGTAATTGCTTACAGCTTGGTTGGGATATATGTATCTTTCAATATATGCACATCTTATTTTAACAAGGCTTGTGGATAACTTTGACCTATGGGATGTGACAGAAAACTCTTCTTCTAAATTTCTTTAACCATGTCTTACGACATGTATGACAAAAGGTAACTGTGTTTGTATGCTCCCTTCGGGAATCGACAACAGGCTTCTACTATCTCCAGAATAACAAGATACGCTTATGGGATTCGTGGGAACGAAATCATTCATCTGTGGCCATCCAGAATACACGTTTTAGTAAGCATCGACTATTATTTCAGTTGTCACACACAAGTTATGTGCTAACTAGAGCATAAATGTAATTGCATATATTAGATAGCAGATTACTAAACAGGTTGGAATGTCATACTAAGTTATTTACGGTTCATGAACAAAGGTCTGTTGTAGCGAGGAATTATCTTTTTTGTTCCCTGTTGCTGTACAGTTCAAAGTTGCGAGTTTGCGACCTTACTGGAAACATTTGTATCGAAGTCGTGTGACCTTTATGTTTGTATTAAGAACGGTGGGAAATGTAATTTTGTGGTTTCTGTTATAGGTGTGTTGACCTTTTGTCACTTTCGGACTGTCGTGTTGTATCGACATATCTTTGCGTTTCTGTCAGAAGCAACCATCACCAGCCCAGATTACTCTAGACTTGACTTGAAAGTTACAGTGTTGCCAGCTCGTTTAGTAAAAAACGAAACTCGCATATCATGTCAAAACTTGCATACTTCTAATATATGTGAATGGAAAGGGTGACTGCAGGCCCGTAGATAAGGGAGGAGTTTGGGATGTTCAAACACCCCTTCATTAGCAAATTTGAACATGTCTTTTAGTGATTGTGTCCCTTCTTCGCAAGCGAAGATGAGCACTGCATGAAAAAACAATAAATGTGATGAACGAGTAGAAAAACAACAAAACATTTTTGATTGTCTAATTTGGTTTTTGAGTTCGTAGATGCCCGATGAGTCTAATTCGTGCCAGGAAAGTTCTATTGCTGTACATACAGGAATGCAAAAAAATTTGGGACAGGAGAGTTTTCGGATTTGTCCTTCCGCTTCTGTCGCTTGCCACTGTGTTTTTTCTTGTTCAAATTTAGTGATGTCAGCAGTGATCTGGGTGTGCCAAGCTGAGCGATATAGGGCTGTAGTCTCACAGGAGCTAGGATCGATGCTGTAGTGCTTGAGAGAGATATTTAGGTGATTCTTGAAACACTTTTTCTGCCATCCGCTTGAACGTTTACCTTCACACAGCTCCCCATAGAATAATCTCTTTGGAAGGCGCTTGTCTGGCATAAAGACGATGTGGCCAGTCCAGCGGAGTTGGGACCTAGTCAGTAGGGCATGGATGTTTTGATACGAGACTTTTGAATGATTTCCGTGTCTGGTGCTCGATCCTGCCAACGTACTCCCATGAGGTTTCTTAAGCACCGAAGGTGAAAAGAGTTGAGCTGTCGAGCGTGTCTCGCATAGACAGTACTGAATCACACAGCATAAGGCAGTGTTGGTATAACCACTGCACTATACACGTTCAACTTAGTTGTCAAACTGAGACCGCGCCAATCCAGACATTGGTACGAAGGCTTTCAAATGCCGCAATGGCGCGAACAATACGCAGGTCAGCATCCTCGTCAATTGTCGCAGTATGCGATAGGGTACTACCGAGGTATACAAACTTATTGGCAGTACATGTATTGAGTTTTTGTCCCTCTATTGTGATTACTGATTCTGTGTAGGGGACACCTGGCGCAGGTTGATACATTACTAATGTCTTCGCAGTGCTGATGGTAAAACCGAACGCATCACAGGCCAAGGTAAAGAGGTCTATGATGTCATGTATGTCTTTCAGATTGGTAGCGTTTAGTGCACAATCGTCGGCGAACAAGAGATTGCAAACAATGTCCGTTTTAATTTTGGTCTTGGTCTTCAATCTACTAAGATTGAAAAGTCCCCCATCAGCTCCATAGCGAAAGCAAATTCCTGAACAGTTATACCGGAAGTCATAATGCAACATGACAGAGAACACTATTATGAAGAGCGTCGGAGACGCAACTTTGTTTGACACCGTTAGTTATTGGGAGCGGGTGTGAGTGTGCGCCGTCATCCTGCACACAGGATGAAACTGGGATACCATCATGAAACTGGTGAACCATGTTGGTGAATTTTTCGAGACATTCAAATTTGGCCATGATCTTCCACAGTCCTTCGCGATTTATAATGTCGGATGACTTAGTTAGGTCGACAAATGTGGTGTAGAGACCAATTTTCTGTTCGCGACACTTTTCCTGTAGTTGTCTGGGAGTGAATATCATGCCAACCATAGCTCTGCCCTGTCGGAAGCCACATTAACTCTCTGGGAGGAGACCTGTCTCTAGACGGGCTTGCAGTCTGTTTTTAAAAGAATCCTAGCCAGGATCTTTCCTGCTATAGAGAACAGGGATATGCCTCGGTGGTTGTCGCAAGCTAGGCGATTTTCTTTTCTCTTGTATAGATGTATCATGGAAGCTTCCTTAAAGTCTTGTGGTATCGCTTCCAGGTTCCACATGGTTTGGAAGAGCTCTGTGAGATTAGCAGTCATAACAGGTCCACTGACGGCGTAAACTTCGGCTGGAGTAAAGTCCGGACCTGGCGCTTTTCCTACGAACATATTTGAGATTGGTTTCTCCACCTTCTCAAGGCACGTCTTGCATTGCCTTGTCTTTTAGTACTATGAACTTAACCAAAAGGTTGATAAAGACTACTTCCATCGCGATTTTTCAAATAAAGGTATTCAAAATTAGGTACCCCCTCCCCCTTAAATTAATCATATCTACAGCTGTGGGTGACTGTAACAACCATTCATCAATTTGGTTGTCCTTTGCCTCTTGACTCGTTCATGTTTCTCGTGACACGATATATTTTAGCAGAAAAGACACTAAATTCAATGAAGGTAAAGATGTAGGTGTAGATGATTGATTCCACTGTACTCGGGTTTCCCTGCATTTTCTTCATGCCAATCGGAGAATACATAAGATTCCAGAAAATAAGTATGCAGATAACACCACCCCAGGACAATGCGGTAGATTTTCTCAGTATGATGCAGGTTTTTGAAACGTTGCACACCATAAGCAATTTTTCTTCTAAATGCTACCCCTTAAATGTATTTTGTTTCGTGCCGCCTGATACAGTCGCCTCTCTGCATCATAGCATGGCACGACCCTGCACCACCCTAACATGAGAATGTCACATTAGAACACATGATTACGTTAGTCAAACATCATAGCGAGGTATACAATCTTTTTCTGAATGCAAAAAGTCAAAAATAATGGATATTAGTAGAGATTAACTCACACCTACATTAATCATTGATAAGAACAGATATATAGAAAATGATAGTAATTTTGAATATCTCGGATCAACCATCAACACAACAGGAGATTGTTCAGCAGAGGTCAGAAAGAAATTAGCATTGACCCTACAAAAAAATCACAGATGAAAATTCTATGACAAGGGATAAACAGAAAAACAAAGTTACAGCTATTAAAAAATGTATCTTTCCAGTGGCAACATATGACTGTGAGACATGGACGATTACCTCCGCAATAGAAAATAAATTATCGGCATTCGAAATGAAATGATATAGAAAATTTTTTAACATATCATGGATAGAAAGATTAATCACCGCAGACGTTCCCAAAGACCTGAACATAGAAGAACACTGGTTTCTCAAAACTATTTTTTTTTTAAAACGCACGCTAAAATATTTGAGACATATTTCTCGTATAAAAATACACAAAGGTTTAGAATGATTAATCCTGGAGGGAAATATATTACAGGAAAGGAAACAAGAAGAAGACCACGACTGCAATGGACACATGTCATCGAAGACCTACACAGGACACTGGGTGGGATTGAGAGGCTTACAGAGCAGCAGTGAGGCTAACGTTCTGTAAAGAACATGTCATATAGACAGATACGAGTGGATATATTATGCCAAAAACAGTACAATACCAAAAAGCACTAGAATTTACGTGAAAGTACTAAAAAGAACAATAACTTTTAATTTGAAAACATTAGAAGGTATGGCACTTTAACTAATTGTTATCAATTAATATAAGAATAAATGTTATTTCAGATTTTAAAATTCCAATCCATACCACGTTTTTTCACTTTCTGTAGACAAGCATTTGCTCGAGATGAGGAATGGTGATGTTGGAGATAATTGAAATAAGCTTTAATACTAGTAAGATGTAAAATAATAAAGTAATCATTCAATCTTTGATGTAAAATAATCAGACAATACTTCAATTTTTGATGTAAAATATTAAGGCAATGATTCAATTTTTGATGTAAAATAATAAGGTTAGAACAGAGGGCGGAGCACTTATGGGAATGCCCCACGTGCTGTGAGGCCAGTTTTCTAATCAAAAATCAAGAATCAAATATCACATGGACGTCAACATTTGAGTGGTATCTGGAAATTAAAGAATACCTTTAATAAAAACTATGTACTGTCCCGAAATTTCTTATGAAAACATGCATTCATAATATATTGCTGATCTGCTAGTATTTGCAAATTTATTCAGAAAACGTGCATTCATTACAAGTGCTGATCTGCTAGTCTTTATACATTTTTTCATAAAACGTGCATTCATTATGAGTGCTGATCTGCTAGTCTTTATACATTTTTTCATAAAACGTGCATTCATTATGAGTGCTGATCTGCTAGTATTTGCGGTACAGTACAAGTAGACGCCACCACATGTTTAATTATTTCCCTTGTCTATGTTTATAAATTTCATGTTCGTCATTTAATAATTAAAATATTTATTTATTTAGGTTTGGGGTTAGGGTTAGTCATGAAAAACACAACTGTCCTAACCGTGAGCCTAAACCAAACAACCAAACCCTAAAATAAATAAATTATATTATTAAATGATGAATATGAAATACCCACTCCCATCACGCTCATTATTCTCACTGTCATCACTTCCATCACTCATCAATGTTACCTTTCATAACTCTCATTACTCAATACTTTCACCACTCTTATCCCTAATCAATCCCATCACGCATCACTCTCACCACTCGAATCAATCTCAACACTCTCATCACTCTCATTATTCCCATCACTCTCAACATTATCATCACTCTCAACATTATAAGAACCTTATCTTTCCTCACACATGTATGGGACATTACCTATCTTTTCCTCACACATACATGTACATCACCTTATCTTTCCTCACACATGTATTGACATCACCTTATCTTTCCTCACACATGTATTGACATCACCTTATCTTTCCTCACACATGTATGGGACATCACCTTATCTTTCCTCACACATGTATTGACATCACCTTATCTTTCCTCACACATACATGGACATCACCTTATCTGTCCTCACACATGTATGGACATCACCTTATCTTTCCTCACACATGCATTGACATCACCTTATCTTTCCTCACACATGTATTGACATCACCTTATCTTTCCTCACACATGTATTGACATCACCTTATCTGTCCTCACACATGGTGCACGTACATTTGAAAATAGCTGAAATGTTCTTACAATGATAAATATACAAAAATACAATGTTCTTTGATACTTTTGTTGTCACTAATGTGAAGTTTACATAGTTTTCATAAACTATCAACTGCAAGTAGTGACCAATACCGGCTATGATCAGAGACATGTCTCCTTTTATTGAGTTTCAAAGATTATGTCGCAGGTAACAGTTGAGGGCTGTCTCCGGCCGAGGAAGAATGAGTCGGACCATATGCACAAATAAAACGACGATACAGCCTTTTCTATTCTCATAGAGTACATCCTGCTGGAAATAAAGTAGGATAATTGCACTGCTTCAAGAGATATACAGCGGGAGCTTGAGAATGAACACTGAAGAAGAAGTAGAAGAGTCGAGGGTGGAAGAAGAAGTGACAGAGAAAATATTAGCTTGATAACATCACTGAATGGTCAAGACGTTATTTTACTACTCTCGGGCGCATGATCGAAGAAAAGAATGTTTGGCAGACTTTTTTGTGGTTATTGCTCCAATGTGGCACTTCTGCGACCATAATGGATTATTATTATTATTATTATTATTATTATTCTTATTATTATTCTTATTCTTATTTATTATTTATTATTTATTATTTATTATTATTATTTATTATTTATTATTATTTATTATTATTATTATTATTATTATTATTATTATTATTATTGTTATTATTGTTATTGTTATTATTATTATTATTATATTATTATTATTATTATAGTATTGCTGCATTCAGGTAAATAGTGTTGCTATCGTCCGTGTGTTGCCGGGGCCCGAAAGGGGAGCAAAGAATAGCAACACTGTTTACCTTCCACGCATGTCGTCAAAGGCGACTAAGGAGATTATGGGATGGAGTTGGCTGTCCGATCCCATATAGGGTCAGTGACCCAAAGCCATGCTGAAGTCGGATGTGTCAGGCCGAAAGGCGCAGATATCGCAAAAATGCTGTAAACCATGGCACAACGCATTCCGTTCTCCGGACTACATCCTGCTAATCTGCAGGAGTTTGAGAATGAACGCAGAAGAAGAAGAAGAAGAAGAAGAAGTGTTGCTATTCTTTGCTTCCCTGTCTGGTACTATCAACTGACGGGCGTTGGCGTGGGATTCATACTTACGATCAGGAGTCACTTTAAAGACTTTTCTAGATGATCGAACTTTTGACGTTTCTGGAGGGAGGTGAGTGTTAACCTCAAAACATTAAAAGAGATTGAAAAAAGCGTAGAGGGTTGACTTCATTGTAATCGGGTTAACCGACATAGACTGTTTCAACGAAACGGTACACAGCCTGCCAAGAGTACCAACCATAGCAAGTAGCGCAAGTAGCGCTGTAGCTTCAAGCGATAACCCAAAAGAAACTCAAATTATACTTTTATCTAGATAATACTTACATCCAATAGGATAATTACTAGATTAATGATAGAGGTGAGAAGTTGAATAAAAAATGTTGACGAGAAGACAGGTGAGTACCAGTGTTTCGTGTAGAGAAACGCCAGTGAGACTAAACAGATGGCACCTGTACTGCTTCTGAACAAATAAACACGATTTCAACATCCTCCATATGTTACCTATGGTATACACAAAAGATGGGCTGAAGTAATGACCAAGGGAAACTCAATGCGTATAGAATAAAAGTAGGCAATATTTTTGGATCCAAGGGCCAGATTAGAACTTTTACGCAATTGAGAGGTCCAACGACCTTTTCTTGCTAAAGTCCTCTAAAGTTGTTTCAGCGGCTGCCCATCAATTACGTCAAGTACGAAAAAAAATAACATGATGTTTTTAGACTGAAATTATTTTTTAAAACTTCTAGCAGTTTAGTTGGTGTTTGAAGAAGCAGTATTGATGACATCAACTTTTATCACATCCCCTCCATCACCTTGGCAACAACTGTCTAACGTTTGTTTTTGAAAATAGGGGACAATTGCTCTAAGATCTGGTATGCTATATTGCATCTATATTGGATCTATTTGGTGTTTTCTTTCCCCATTTCATGATATAATTCTTCCGAGATAAGTGAATTCTTTCATCCGTTTAACTTGGCGATTATTATGTCAACGCTGTGCTACCAATGCCAAACATTAACAACGAC
This sequence comes from Meghimatium bilineatum, assembly GCA_034231615.1. Classification (NCBI taxonomy): domain Eukaryota; kingdom Metazoa; phylum Mollusca; class Gastropoda; order Stylommatophora; family Philomycidae; genus Meghimatium; species Meghimatium bilineatum. The sequence continues at coordinate 37,150,313 of CM067322.1, forward strand.
AGCACACGACAAACTTAAATTTGTGACAGCTGAAATGGCATGCTTACGCAGAATCATAGGAATATCGTTAAAAAAATCGTTAAAAGTGAGGAATGAGGACATTGTAAAAAAAACCGGCACCATCCCAATCTTGGAATATATTAAGATACAACAGATCAAATAGAAAACGATGGACCACCGAGATAAAAGAGGCGACAAATTCCACAATATACTCAACACACAAGAGGTCCATCTCCAAAAAATTCTTCAACCACTGACGCTGAAAATCAACAAAGAATTTAGCAAATAGATAGAAGTTGTTGTTCATCGGTGAGTATAGTGGTGTGTCTTTCTGTTTTTGCGATTTACAGTACACCGATTTTTTTTTCTGTGCTTATCTTCATGTCTTTTTCTTTTTTTCGTTCTCAGTTTGACATGTTTACACATAAAGTCCGGTTTCCTTAATAAATGCTGCTGTATTCGAAAGCAAACTCCTCGCGCTCCCATACAGCTATCTGTGGATATCCATCTCTGTGGACAGTATTCTTCTCTTAACTGGTTTAGTGTATTGCAGTCTTGCAGAATATGTTCAGCGGTCTGGGCTGCCTGTCCACATGGACACAGAGGTGACAGAACTAGCCGTAGTCTATTCAAGAGGCTGTTTAGTCTGTTGTGTCCTGTTCTGATGCGGAAGATAATAACCTGCTCAGCTCTATTGAGATAATGATAGCTGTGTTTGGATGGTAGACTTTCCTGATAGTTTTGAAGAGGGTCCCATTTTTTGGTAGATGATATCTTGCTCAGCCCATGGAGATCGCACAATGGAAGGAGGAAAGATAACATAGTTCAAATATTCAAAAATATTTGAAAGTCAGCAAAGGCGTCAAAATGGGACGAATTTTGCCAGATCATTGCCAGATTGAAAAGTCGCTAAAATTGTTTAGGCACATACATAAATCCATGAATGATCTGAAAAGACGCATCAATATTGCCAATTTCCAGAGCGCTGATACGACCTGACAAAATACCGACGTTTTTAACTCTATCGAGCTGACGTTTTGAACTCTATCGAGCTGACGTTTTGAACTCTATCGAGCTGACGTTTTGAACTCCATGAGAGATATAGCACGCGAGTGGGACTAGTGTGGGTGATATTTCTTTTTCAATGCCCAGAATTAAAGATCAGGGTTTGAAATACGGTGTTGCTAAAAGTGAACATTTTGGAGGTAGCAGAAGAATGATGGCCAACCAGCAGACCACCGGTACTGTTAGGAGAAGTGTAATTATGAATATGCTCAAGGAGAGATCGGAACAACTATGGACAGTTTGCAGTGATTATGATTCGACGACTAACTCCTCAGGACGACAAGTTTCTTTCTTGTCTTTGCTTCTGTTTTTTCAATGTGCGACCTCCATGTCAGTCTCTTATCTAGTGTAGTGCCAAGGTACACCGGCTCGTCTTCTGTCTGGATACGCATATTTTCAAGTTTTATCTCTCCTGCTTTGTTCTTGTTTGAGATTGTGAAGAGTGTTGTTGAAGACTTTTCAGCATTGGTCTTCACCATCAATTATTCTGTCAATGCTGCTATGTAGTCTACTGCCTTTTACATTTTCTTGTTGGGGATCTTTAGATGTTCTTCTTACACACCACACCACCAAGTCATCAGCGTACATTGCAGCTCTTACACCTTGTGGCAGTTCGCAGATTAGATTCTTTATGAACACAAGAAACAGAGTTGGATACAGTACTGAGCCTTGAGGAACTCCATGTTTTGGAAGAATTTTTTCGCTGTTGTGACCTTCCATAGTTATTATTACTTTCCGATTGTGTAGGAAGGATCGTATTCACTTACTCATGTTACCGCTAACTCTATTTGCAGCTTTACTATCAGTCCATCTTTCGAGACATTGTCAAAAGATTTTTGGAGATCTATCCAAAGGGTGAAAACTTTCTTCTTGTCTTGAAAAGCATTTTCTATGATCTGGGACAGTAATGTTATTTGGTCTTCTGTGCTGTTACATTCTCTAAATTCAGCTTGTTCTGGCACCAATAGCTTCTCTGATTCTATATACTATTTCAGTCTTCTGTTGACTATCCTTTTCATTGTCCTGCAGACACAATTGGTTAGACTTATTGGTCTGTAGCTATCAGGCTTCTGTTTGTCCTTGCCTTTCTTTATAATAGGACACATGAGCACTTCTCTCCACGACTGTGGTACATTGCCTGTTCTCCAACTGTAGTTGTATATCAGTAAAAGATAATATTGCTAGTAAAACTGTATGCAAATAATATCCACATGGGAAACAGATAATGAAGCGTTACTGAACTACGACCAACACACTATCATTGTCGGATGTTTCACGTAGCTGCATGTCCTAGGTTCTTCAGAATTTCATTAGTGATGCCGCCCTCCAGGGCCAGATAAATGGAACACATTATATGGAACAAAACAACAGCTCACAAACACATGCATATATCATCCTGATGATTCTTATGGACTCATCATATATGAAAAACATCATAAATTCTTATGGACCATGTTTCGTTGCGTTGGTTATCAAGTCTTTCCACAGCCTTCTATGTCGTATACTGTCAATCATTTCCGATACCGATGTTCTCCCATGCCGCAATGCACGGTTGTCAAACATATTCTCTCTTGGTCTCTCCCTATCTCTCTTGCTCTTCAACTTGCCTGTTCTTACAATTTGTTCAATATGTCCTCTTCTCATGATGTTTCCAAAAAAATGTGGACTGTCTCTTTCTGATGCGGATACGCAGCGCTGTTTTTGAATTATCTTCTTTCAAGATATCTTCATTACGCTCTTTAGCTGTCCATGATGTTCTCAACATTCTTCTATAAAACCACATCTCAGTTGTCTCTATATAATTTTTCACTGTTCTGCTGAGCGTACAAAATTCACTTCAATAATACCATAATTGGTTCTATATAACTTCTAAGAACGCTCTTTCTCACTTCACCTGACAACGATATTATACATAGGCAAATGTACGCAAATGTTTGGCGTAGAAATGGCATTAACCTACAAACTAAGCTGAAAGTTTACAGAGCAGTGGTACTTCCAGTGCTGCTTTACGCTAGTGAAACATGGACTGTGTATAGACGTCATGTGAAAAAACTCAATCATTTTTATACAAATTGTCTCAGAAAAGTTATGAACATCAGATGGCAAGACAAGATTCCAGATACCACTGTCCTTGATAGAGCTGGTATCCCAAGCATTGACACGATCCTGATGCAGACACAGATTCGTTGGGCAGGTCATTTGGTGCGTATGCCAGACCATCGTCTGCCAAAGATACTTCTCTATTGTGAGCTACAGAAGGGTATACGATCTCAAGGTGGCCAAAGGAAGCGCTACAAGGACTCGTTAAAGAACTCACTGAAAGCCTTTGAAATAGACCACGATACATGGGAAGAACTTGCACAAAATAGATCTACATGGCGTTCTAAAATAAAAAATAGCGCATCATCTTGTGAAAAGAAGAGAAATGCAGCAGCTCAACAGCGGAGAGCAGCTAGAAAGTCACGGATAGACCACGATCCGTCTACAGTCGTTATTCCATGTCCAAACTGTCCAAGGACATTTACAGCTCGAATAGGGCTCATTAGCCATCAACGAACTCATAATCAAGGACATAACTAAAATTGAATTTTCAAAAGTGGATGTAACAAATGGTCATCATCACTTGTGATGGACGAACAACACATAGGACGATCTTCATTTTGTGAAATGTTGCCTTAGCCTGGACAATTTCGAGTTTGAATTCTTTAATACATCTTCCATGACTGATGCTATTAATGCACTAAATATATGAATATGTTGGAAGCACATGTAAATGGAGTCCTCGGTAACTAAAGGGTTGAGAACCGCTGATATAAATGTATACTCATTTTCATCAACATCTTCTTTCGCAAAATGTATTCATCTTCCAACATGTTTACCTCAAAATTCTACTTTTTTTTTCTTGATCAGACGACCACGTGAGCAACTTAGAAGGCCATGACCTCATCGTTCACCCCATACAAAGGTTGGGATTGGAGGAGGAAAAAAGAGAAGTCTGGGTTTTTAAAAAAATCGGTTGTTGACCAGTCTTGCTCGCTGACCAGCTTCAGACATGCGCACCCACGTCTTGTTGCAACAGTATGCCACATCTCAAGCTGCGTCTGGCAAGTCATGGTTGCCACAAGGTTGGAAATGTTTTTGTTGGTTGTTGTATTTTGGTTTTTTTTAGAACCCCAGGAAATACGAGCGATTGTCTCTTACTCCCTATGTGCAATGGTTTGGTTTCTGAGCGTTCTTTCACACACAGGAGACATTGTTGGTTAAAAATGACAACAAATATAATTAAAAAATAGCCAAATGGAAAAACTGTGTATAAACTATTAAAATAATTCTGAATTTTCAAGAATGTTACCTTTCTAAAACTTGTATTACCTCTATCTTATTATCAAAATTTATTCATTTTACAATGACACACATAATATTTATAACTTAATTTTAGTTCTGATAATGTTATTTGGACAGTCAGAGCTCTAGACATGAAAACAATGAGGATGCCGATTCCTAAAATTCGTGTTCACCCTAAAATTATACATCTTTCTTTTCTCTATCTGGTAACTAAATTTTAAGTTAAAATTTTTGTTCCAACTATTATCTAGTGTTTTTGCTAACACGAAAAATATGTTGTTATTGTTTACTGTATCAGGTCTCACTATAGTGACAACGCTTAGCCATTTGAGTAAAGTATTTGTGATATGCCTGTAACATCACTCTTTGTTCTATATTTATACATGAGTAAAATAAACGATCTTTACAAATAGTTAATATCCACACAAGAATATGTTATGCAATTTGCAGCCAAACCTAAACTAGGAAATAAATATAAAATGACAAATATGGCAACCTTGAGGCAAATGGAAACGTCTCTTTTTCTCTGTGATCACTCTCTCTTTCTCTCTCTCTTCTCTCTCTCTCTCTTCTCTCTCTCTCTCTTACATATTGTTTTCTACTCACTCAATTTTCTCTTCTCTTCTCTTCTCTTCTCTCTCTCTCTCTCTGCTCGTGCCATACCATCGTGGTAAGATAAAAATAGAATGGAACTCGTGCGCATGCGACAGTGATAAATTTGAACAAAAACGCGTCAATACACTAAATGACGTTTTCCTACCGAAATATTATAATATAAGTGTTATATTCCCCCCCCCCCCCCCCAGTATTGCTGAAACCTGCATGCGCGTGACAGGTCATTATAGATTTGCGCAACGAAAACGAGGAATACCTGTCCTCAGATCGCGGCTAACATTACCGTCACCTTTGACCTTTAAGTTTTTTTCTTCTTGCGTGCTGTTATTTACGCAACCTTGAGCTCTACGTCCAGCCGACCAATAGCAGACCGCTACGGTAGGCGTTAGCGTGTTAGCGGTTCAAAATGGACATGCCTTTGCGTGTCTGTTCTCAGTTCTGATTGGTTAACTAATTTTGTGTTACATTATTTCAAAGGGTCAAATTAAGTGCGGAAGGTTTGTGGAGTCAGTCGGGGTCAGACAAGGTGGTAAGCCATGCTTGGATTATACTGACAGCTCACGCCTGGATTATCCAACTGTGCGCGTAGATAGTTTTTAGCACATGAAAGATGATTTGATGTATCACAGCCGATCACATTGTCTTTCTTCCACGGGACATTACTTTACAGGTAAATATTTTACTTTTTGTTGGTTCGTATTGCGGAATTAATTGCAGTTTTCTGCCAAGGTAGATAAGTTATTTAATATTTGCATGTAACACTCAAGACAGTGAGTCATCGTCATAAAGTACCGTCTCCGCATCGAAGGTTGACTGTAACGGACCACCATTATCTATTATTGCATCTATAACATACACTATTGCCTTGGCAGTGCCGTTGCCAATCACCAGTATACGGCCTACCAACATTCAAAAAAGCCTTTTCGCTCAAGATTTTAATTATTTCCGTGATTTTGTTGGTCACTAAATTATTATTATACTAGTCACTGAATTTTCAAAAGTGAATGTATCAAGTGGTCATCATCATCATGTGATGGACGAGCAACATATTATATACGTTGTGCCACAATCTAACACCGACCAAAGAAATGCACGGGAGTAATCGACGTGCAATAAATTATATAGGCCTATACGTTGTGCCACAATCTAACACCGACCAAAGAAATGTACGGGAATAATCGAAAACATGATCCACAAGGCCTGTTTGACTTTTATTGCTAAGGTTTTTCTATAGCGAAAGTTCTGTAGTGCACTCTGCTAGACTGTATCATATACATCTCACGCCCGTGTGTTGCCGGGACCCGAAAGGGGAGCAAAGAATAGCAACACTGTTTACCTTCCATGCATGTCGTAAGAGGCGACTAAGGAGGTTATGGGATGGAGTTGGCTGTCCCATCCCATATAGGGTCAGTTACCCAACGCCATGCTGAAATCGGATGTGTCAGGCCGAAAGGGGCAGATATCGCAGCAATGCTGTAAACCATGACACGACGCATTCCGTTCTCCGGACTACATCCTGCTAATCTGCAGGAGTTAGAGAATGAACGCAGAAGAAGAAGATATACATCTCAAGGTTTCCCTCCCATTTGTATATCTGCCTACCTCTTTATCACAGCCCTTCGAATCGTCCTTCAAGTAAGGTCCTCAATAAGAAGTCATTTTTTTTAATATGTCCAAAATATTTAATTTGTATTATTTTTCTTTCCTCTAATAGTTCTCTCTTCTCCCCCCCCCCCCACTGTACTTATGTAAAACACAGGTTTTAGAACGTCCCACTTAGATACGACAGACTATCACTAAAGCTAGGGGGTTATGATATGGAAGCAAGAAAACATACAAATTTCAATACACAAAACTCACTCAACGTTTCGACCAAAAGGACTTTATCAAAATACTCACAAAACATCAAAAGACGACGAATAGAAATGATCACAATACGCAAATGTGTCCAACCGAAATATGGAAGTCTATTTGTACACATTCACTAGCTAGCTACCGAGTAGATACATATTCACAGATAGCTAACTTGCTACCTAACAGATACACATCCACAGATAGAGCTAGCTACCTGATAGATAAAAAAAAATTCCTCTCCAAAAAGGCTGTCCCTAAATTACCAATTTTGTATTTCCACCGCCCCTATTTCAACAACTGTAAAAAAAAAATCAGGAATCTCCCACAACTAATTATAAAAATAAACGTCTACCTCTCCCTAAAAAATGTTTAGCAGTAAAAGTACGAAAAAAATACTTGTAAATATTTCATTGACCATTTTAAGGAAAATGTTTCAAATTCCAACAATTTAATTATTTACAATATCGACATTTGTCCCCACTCCATGTTTGTCAACAACTTTTAAACTAATTCAGCCCCCTTATTCTCCCCCCACCTCCCCCACCTAATTGTTGATGTAATTGATGGGTAGCATCATATTAATCTATTTAAAACATTTCTTCTTCTTCTGCGTTCGTTCTCAAACTCCTGCAGGTTTAGCAGGATGTAGTCCGGAGAACGGAATGCCTTGTGTCGTGGTTTACAGCATTGCTGCAGTATTTGTGCCTTTCGGCCTGACACATCCGACTTTAGCATGGCTGTGGGTCACTGACCCTATATGGGATGGAACAGCCAACTCCATCCCATAACCTCCTTAGACGCCTTTTACGACATGCGTGGAAGGTAAACAGGTTTGCTATTCTTTGCTCCTTTTTCCGGCCCTGGCAATACACGGGCGATTTAAAACATTTGATGATATAGAAATCTATTTTGAGCTCAGAAAACATGTGATATAGAAGTCTACACCGAGTTAAGAAAACATTTAATATAAAAGTCTATTCGGAGTTCAGAAAACACACATTCTGAACTGTTATTCTGCTGGCTTCCTTTTTCAGGTGATACATGTTTCAATTTTCAGTTCAACTAGAAATATTTTCTAATCCCCAACGTCTCCCAGGTAGACCCAGACTAAGGAAATGGGTACCATATCTTCTGGGAACTGGTGTGGTGTTGACCACATCTTTCCAAGGTATGCCACTGGTCGGTGAAAATACGGGACTAACGCTGTATTCCTATTACGTCTCATTGGCGTGAAGAAAGTAAACTTTACTTACATAGGTTGCCACAGAAGGTAAACTTTACGTACATGGGTTGCCACAGAAGGTAAACTTTACGTACATGGGTTGCCACAGAAGGTAAACTTTACGTACATGGGTTGCCACAGAAGGTAAACTGACACCTCTGGATAGTAAGAAGAACTGTCTAACGTTTTGATATAACTAGCAATTGATATATGCCTGAAGTTAAAAGTACATGCGCCATCAACGAGAAGTTCTAATTCCCTACTACCAGCTAACCTGGATGAATAGTTAGACAGACAAATAAATATACATCACCATAGATACGACTTTAATACAAGCACAAAAGGAGGGTGTCCTAAAATAAAAAGATAATCATAAAAATTTAAATTATATATTTTTAGGAAAACCGTGGTGGGTGGGAGGCGGGGACTATTACTTACACTCCTGTTTTACTTATTTCTAAATACTTCTTCTTCAGCCTTCATTCTCAAACTGCTTATCTCACTCTCAAGATGGAGTTCTCTTGTAGCATGACATTGGTCCTACAATATTTCCAGTTGGACGTAGTCCAGAGAATGGAAGTGCGTTGTGTCGCCGTTTATTTGTGCAAATGGCCCGACACATTCCTCTTCGGCGGTCTAAGTACTTCAACAAGGTCCTCAATAGATAAAACAAAAATAGATAAAAGTGTTACCGAAATATGTCATGAAATAGATTCTTTACTTGATTTATCGACTTGATTTATTAGTCTTTGTAATTCATGTTCACTTTCTGCTAAAAGAAGTGTCATCGTCCTCTTCTTCCTCTTCTGCGTGCGCTCTCATATAACCACAACGAATATATCGTATGATTTCCGCCGGGGAGCGTGAAGTACGTTGTGCTGCAAGTTCCACAGTAGGACTGTGTTATTTGCATCTCGGTTGGCCACTCTGTGGTCTGGATGTCCGAGGTCCAGCACATCCGTTTTCGTCATGACTTTAACTCAGGTAGGCTTCTCTAGTCCGTGACAACAGAGTGTCGCCGGGCACTCGGGTGTGTAGTTCACATCTATCTCGCACGAGGTGCTCCACTGTCTATGAACTCACCTCGTGTAATTGGACGACCTGAGCCTGTGACCATCGGGTACTGAGCCGTTTCTCATCCGCGAGCCTGGTTCCGTATGAGGAAGAACTCGACAGATGAGTTGAACCTGACTCTTTCGCCTTCTTAGCAGAGGTGTCGTCCACAGACATCGTGAACCCCTCGCCCAAGTTCGAGTCTCACACCACGCGTTTGAGAGCAAGGCGTTCTCGAGCTAAGCGACATTGTCTCAATAGCACCTGAGCCACCGGGTACAGAGCCCTTCCTCTCTGCAAGTGTATTTCCGGTATAGGAAACTTGACAGTAGAGTTGGGCCAGAGCTAAAATCGTTGTCCCTTTTATGCCTGAGCCTATCGGGTACGGAACCCTTTTCTTTACTTCATGTTTCCGGTATAGGAAGGTTCGACATTAGAGTTAGACTAGTTCTTCTTGCTTTACTAGACGCCGTTGATTGGGTCTGGGTATTCGCCCATAAGGAGAACAGGTAACTAGACGCTCGTCTCGAGCTGACGGAGCTTGTAGTTCCCATTTTCTTGGAACGTTTTCACTTTCTATTTGTAGTTGGCGCTGCCCTTTGTCGCTGTTCTGCCCTTTCATTGTACTCAGTATGAAATATATTCGTCTCTCGCCATGCATCTACCTTTTCGTGCCTTTTTTCATTGGCCGCCCCTCCAATATTCGGACTGGACTGACTAGCATCACTGTATGTCGACAGTGCCGCTGCATGTGGTGATTCTGATGGTGTCGGAGATTTTGACTCTCTTGTGCAGTCAAATCTCTTTCCATTTGCTTCCTCCACATTCTCGGACATGATCCCCAAATGGTTTAGCCAGAATCAGCACGAGCCGCTGTATTTCTGTTTCTATGGTGCACCGCGAGGAGGTACATTTGGGATCATGGTTATCTGCTAAACCTGGGTCCGCCGAGAGCATTGCGTTCCCTTTGCACCCCGGTCTAAGTACTAATTCTCATGTTCTATTTTCTTAAGGGAACCTCTCAGCCGTCATCCCTTATCTAGTGGCTTGTAGATAATGAACGGACGGACAGACGGATTGCTTCTTTGATTCCGCAGAAATTAAGTGCAGTAAAGCTATTGTTTCATGTGTGTAATGGGTCGTTTCTCCAGAACTTTTTGTCGTAGACCCCTACCAAAAAGACTTGCAACTATAAGAAGTATTCAATATTTTAAAAATAAACCTCCTCTTCAGACTGGATCTATGTGTGTATGTAAGAAAGTATGTTCCGCCATTTTGTATTGAGACATTCAATATAGCCCGGTTGAGGGCAATCATTATTAAACGGGAGGGGGGGGCGGGGTCGGTTTGAACTTATTCTGTGTGGTATCGGGCCAATAACCCTTAAAAAAATTGTTTAGTCCTTTGTATCTCCGAGTAGTCTCGACCGGACACATATATAATACTTTTTGATCAGCCTGGTGGGAAAGATAAAAATGACGTGGCTAGCCGGCTTTGGCCCGCGGGCCGCGTTTTGCCCACCACTTATATAGACAGACTTTACTCCATGTTACAGTATTCCTTCATGTAAATATTATACATGTGCACTTAAATATTCTGCAGCTGTTACAAGTTGCGTTAGAATAAGTATTTATAGAACAGCACGCTGAAAATATGCCATAATTTCTGTGTTCTCGAATAATCTTGAATATTTTTGGGCTAATAATTGTCTGTGTTTAACTGTGATATAACCAAATTCTAAACTATCATTGCAAGTTTACCTACGACTCCCAAAACAATCTATATTTTGAGCCAAGGAACAACATAATTTCAGATAACGTCAATTTGACTTCACCCACTCGGGTCAGATGAATTGATTTTTATACCGTTCTTCTCGTGGTTATCAACTGTACTACAGACCCTCTAACTGAATTAATTTGGACCCAGTTATGAGATTTAAAAAAAATATTGTTAGGATTTTTATTGGTCGCTATTTACATACTTGGAGTAGTATATCAAATGTCAGAAAAAGTCAAGACAAACTAATAGATTTCATTCACAAAATAAAAAATAAAAACTAGTTCGTGTTTTACATTTCAGTTGACAGGTCTGGTATATGTTTTCTGTCACGGTTATTCTGTACCTATGGCCTGGAGACGTTTTACGCCTGCCAAGGGAAATAATCATGATATCTAGTTTGTTTACTTTTCTGTCCTTAAGTCTATAAAGTCTATATTCAGTCACCATGTGTCTATGTCTTGGTGCTAGTTTGGGAATAATTGGTAGATATTTTTAGCTGGGCAAAATATATGTGTGATTATATTGTTTCTTCGATCTCTAAGAGAGGTCAGAACGCCCATTTATCAACTGGCAGTTGAAGACGTCAGCGGGTTAACTTTGTGTCATTGTTTGCGTCTCATCTCGCGGTAGATTTTGATTGGAGTCGTATTAATTAACGGTGTCTTTTATAGAGTACGAAAACATGAGGATGAACGGGTTGCTAGAAGAATTATTATATTATTATTTTTATTTATCCTCATACTTCCTAATTGAATTTACCTGCTATTATTTGAAGCAAACGTGGCCATGTCTCTATGTTATTTATGTTTATAGTTAGGTCTATAAGTCCTTATTGTATATTAAGTCCTTATTTACTTGTATAAACAATTATTTGAAGCAAAATTGTATTGTCTATATGTTATCCATGTTTACAAGAAGACCTATCGGCCCTTGTATAACTAATACGAATATTATGTTATGTGTTTGTTGTTACTGAGGATATTTCAATACCCGTACGGGATGTTTGTTGTTGTTGTAATAGTCCTTGTCTGAATTGGTCTGTTCGGGTAACTTTGTGTGCACGATTTGAATGGCTTGATGAAATCGCATCTTTTTTTGGAGATGCGGTTAGTCAAGTACGGAAAAGCGCGTGTGCAATTGTTGCTAGTCGATTTGGTGCCGTAGAACGGACTGGTTCAATTCCCGTTAGTCTCAAGAATTTTAAAAAAATGTCCTCTGGCTTCCTACTTAAATTTACTTGTATAAGTCCTTATAGTACGAATACGTGTGTTATATGTAGGCCTATGTTCCTGAGGATATTTTCTGTCAGCCTGAAGAATTATTCTAATTTATTCTGATGCTTTCTATGTGAATTTAATTCTAAAAGATGAACGGGTTGCTAAAGGATGTACAGTTTGCCAAAAAATGGGAGGATTGCCAAAAGATGAACGGGTTGCTAAAGGATGAGCAGGTTGTCAAAGGAGGAACGGGTTGCTAAAAGGTACAATAATTTTTATTACATTGTAAAATTATCCCGTATGTGCACATTCACTCATGGAAATATTAGGTTAGGGATTGTCCATACATTACATCAACAATGTTGTCTCCAATTTGTGACCCCCCCACCCCCCACCCCTAAGTTCCTGGCCTTATCTAGATGCATAACATAGTCTGGGTTTATCTGGTGTTTTTTTCCGGGGCGATCTATTATTACTAAAACATCAGTGGCGATAAATAATGAATATCGAATGTCATGTTGTTTGCCACTGCAAAGTGACAATCATTCCTTCTACATTCAAATACTGCCCAATATGGGCTTTAAGCAAAGCTAGGTCGACACACGTACTTGACATATATTTGATATTTTTATCTGGGTCTACTTGTGAATAAATTAGTAGCGAATGTAACGTGAAGTTTGTACGGGTCGAAACTCTCCAGCCACGTCATCGTGACCTAGTTTCGCTACATCGCTGCAGGTAAAAGACAAAAACACAAAATCATTTTTTTTTACAAGAGTATGACATTACACGGCATTAAATTAAGCACACAAAAGTTCTAGCAATATGCGATAAGTCAGCCTCTGTGACAGAGAGGTTAGTTACCAATTGCGTAAGATAATCTCTATATAACTCAAGAGGTTGTGGTGACTGGATTACCAGAACTGCGACCCCCACATTTGTTGTGGTGGTTGCATAGCTCTAATATAATCCTATTGAATAAACGTGGTTATGGGATGGAGTTGGCTGTCCCATCCCATATAGGACAAGTGACCCAAAGCCATGCTGAAGTCGGATGTGTCAGGCCGAAAGGCGCAGATATCGCAGCACTGCTGTAAACCATGATACAACGCATTCCGTTCTCCGGACTACATCCTGCTAATCTGCAGGAGTTTGAGAACGAACGCAGAAGAAGAAGAAGAATATAACTCAATTGAATAAACGTGGTTGAGAAAAGAGTACCTAATTATAAGAGGTACATTTTACGTAACCAAGGAGAGGTTCGTTTGTGAATTTCGCAAACCGAACTAGCTCAAAATAGATGGAGGTTCGAAGCTAAGACAAATCTGTCGTTGGCATTACTTTGACATGCTACCGAGAGTATGAGTTGCCTCAGAAGATATAGGACATGTTTATATAAACAGAAATTATACATACAAGATGTAAGGAATATCGAAAATATGTACTCACTGTGCAAAAGTGAAATCCAACAGGTAAAGCGTGAAACAGGGTAATGAAGTTTTGATAGTAACATGAAAAAAACACGCACGCACGCACACACAAATCGACGTTTCGACCGAAATACCTTTATCAAGGATTTTCGACACAACTGGCGTTCACATGTCTAGCGATATGCCTGTACAAGATGCATATACAAGATGTAGCATTTTGTCATCTACTTTCGCTCTAAACATTGTGCCAGTTATCAGGATGTAGCCCAAAGAACGCAATACGATGCGCCATGGTGTACAGATAGGCTGCGATATATGTGCATTTAGGCCTGAAACACAAAACTTCAGCATGGTTTTTATATTTTAGGTAGTTTGACCAATGGAATGGAACAGCCAACTTCACCCCAAACCTTTTAGTCGCTTTATACGACTGACTGTAGCTAGGTTTCTCATCTTGTCACAAGAAAATATTACTTGCTATGTCAGCCATAAACGCATGCGGTTGCGTCTGTTGGTCTCACCAATGGCCCACTACACAAACCACCCATAAAACCTTAGTAGATGACATGCCGTTATATTGGGGCTCTCTTATGGAAGTTTTGTAGCATGCCATCTATACAATTACAGACTCCCTAGGAGTAGAAGGCTCATTCAATAGGAATTGCACTAAGGCGAAAGCTGAAGTCTCCTGGGTAGGAAAGCTCAGAAAAAAACAACCCCACTACACATAAGAAGTAAGAACTAATCGCTCGCAATTCCCGGGGTTCTCAAACAAACAAACAAACAAACAAACATGTCAGCCATAATGAGAATCAAAGAATCCATTCATAGCTAGAAATGTAAGGAGAAACCGCTTATAAGGAATGACAATGCACGGACCAAAAAAATCAATGAGTTCTGTCCCTTTAAAAACGCACTGCCCTCTCATCTCTGCGCGCTGTGGACTACTGTAGGTCACCACTGGACAATAACCGGACCGAAATACCATATCACCAAGAAAAGGTGGTGGTCTTCTCGCGTCCTTTATTATCCTTCCCCCCCCCCTCCCATTTTATAACTGTTTGGACGTTGCCCAGCTGTCTGTCGATATCCTATTCCGTGACTAGTTTAGCCGGAGTCGTCTTAGGTTAAGGATGTGACCTTACTGATGATAGAAAGTAAAGAACAATATTATTCATCGTTTACTTATCGTTTAGTTATCACAGTTTTCCATCTGTTTTATATGAACTTAGTTTTCAATAAATATAATGCGTCAGTATTAATCATGTAAGTTGATATTTTGTTTCATACAGGAAAATATCGTTTTACTGCATATAAAGAATGAATTACAGCTGATAGTTTTCTCACAATAGTTATTTATACTGTTACTATTCGTATAGTTTATTATGCGTTATTGCGTTTGTTATGTTTCCAGTTTCTTACCATTTTACACGCAGAAAAATCTTAAATATCTTTTAAATATATCAAAATATAATATATGTATAGGTATTTTACGTGTCTGTGTGAGATAAAAATGTGACACAAATTGCTTGATACAAGCTACCTGCTCACGGCTAGTGAGAGAGTTAGTCATCACAATTCAAACCTATCGGAAGGTTATGTGTCACAAGCCCTACATGTAATTAAAGTAACAAGGATTTGGGATATACATTAAAAGCAACATCAATGTATGTGAATAGGCAGCTAAAGTAATAGAAGTGTATGTAAATATATAATTAAAGTAACAGAAGATTATACGGCCATGTAATTTAGGTAGAAGTTTATGCCGCCTTGTAATTTAGGTAACAGAAGTTTATGCCGCCTTGTAATTTAGGTACCAGAAGTTTATGCCGCCTTGTAATTTAGGTAACAGAAGATTATACGGCTTTGTAATTTAGGTAGAAGTTTATGCCGCCTTGTAATTTAGGTAACATAAGTTTATGCCGCCTTGTAATTTAGGTAACATAAGTTTATGCCGCCTTGTAATTTAGGTAACAGAAGTTTATGCCGCCTTGTAATTTAGGTAACAGAAGTTTATGCCGCCTTGTAATTTAGGTACCAGAAGTTTATGCCGCCTTGTAATTTAGGTAACAGAAGATTATACGGCTTTGTAATTTAGGTAGAAGTTTATGCCGCCTTGTAATTTAGGTAACATAAGTTTATGCCGCCTTGTAATTTAGGTAACATAAGTTTATGCCGCCTTGTAATTTAGGTAACAGAAGTTTATGCCGCCTTGTAATTTAGGTAACAGAAGTTTATGCCGCCTTGTAATTTAGGTACCAGAAGTTTATGCCGCCTTGTAATTTAGGTAACAGAAGATTATACGGCTTTGTAATTTAGATAGAAGTTTATGCCGCCTTGTAATTTAGGTAACATAAGTTTATGCCGCCTTGTAATTTAGGTAACATAAGTTTATGCCGCCGTGTAATTTAGGTAACAGAAGTTTATGCCGCCTTGTAATTTAGGTAGCAGAAGTTTATGCCGCCTTGTAATTTAGGTAGCAGAAGTTTAAATGAACATGTGATTTAGGTAACATAATTTTATATTAACATGTGATTTAGGTAATATGAAGTTATGTGAACATGTGATTTAGGTAACAGAAGTTTATGCCGCCATGTAATTTAGGTAGCTGAAGTTTATTTGAACATGTGATTTAGGTAACATAAGTTTATGTGAACGTGTGATTAAAGTAACACGATTATGTGAACTTGTATTATTCAGTAACCCCTTTCTAGCACCTTATTCTTTCAATCCCTCTTCGTTAGTCTTCTAATTGTCAATGATACTAAAATAATATAAATTTGTACAAATAAACAGTTTCATTAATTCATTCATTTCTCTTTGGCGCTGAAGTTAGCTCATAGGGCAGAGGTCAGATCTCTCCAATTATATCTGTTCAAGGCTATTCTGTGCAGTTCTTGAATATTAGGCCTATGTATATTGATTGTTTTACTGTCGCTAAGTATTGTGTTTCTTTTGGTTACCCCTATATCTTTTGCCTGTAAAACAGCTTCATTAAGACATTTTTCTTTGAATAAACATCACACGAATAGTTTACACGCTGCTGGGAGTTACGTTGAGTGTCAGTGCTCAATTCTATGTTCATACTGACCGATGGTGTCATTATGTCCTGTCATATTGTAACCCGAAATATGTATTTGTTCTCTCTAATATCTGCGCTGCCTGCTTACAGGGTGTGCTTACAGGGTGTGGTCCATAGAAGAGCATGCGCTACACTTACACACACAAGCACATATACATACACCGTAGAGTGAGGGTGTTTATATTGGACGTGTTATTTTGTTTAAACAAATCGTTTTAATCTAGGTCACACGAAAGATTAAAATAGAACCGCGAGGTATGCGTATCATGTCAGGCGTTGCTTTAATCTTATTAAAACAATGGACCAGGTAGGATGGAATATTGTGCAACCAACTGTAGAGAGAAATGAGGAATACTTGTGTTTCATGTTCAGTTTATCCCTTGGCATCACTTTCAGCTTGTTTGGAAAGTTTGCGACAGAAAACAAACAACTTTATATTACATGATTAAACTTATGCTTAACTTGTCCGTTATATATTTGTGAAGCGGTGAGTTGAATGATATTTTTTCCAAAGATATGTTCTCATGTGTAGGGTTACCATAATTGTCAGATGGAAAAAGAGGATACGCAAAATTTTCATCAAATATGGCCAATATTAAGTGTTGCATAAATAAAATTAAAGTTAAACTACATAAAATATTGTTCTTATTTAATTATAAACTTGTATTAACTGAGTTTCGGCATTTTTAAAATCTTATTTAAAAAAATTTAAGTTCAATCTTCATTTCAAAAATTTATTAATAATTATCACTAACGAACTCGCGTTACCGTGTGCTACGCACAATGCGCTATGTTTACGAAAAATTGAGAATGGCTAACGGAACCAGAAGTTCTGATGGCTTAAAATAGCTGGCGAGCGTGTTTATTTCACTATACATAGTAGATTAAAGTATATAGCACAGAAAAGTTAGTAAGAAAATATCGATCGATCGGTCTGGGACAGAGAACAACCGGACAAAAGCCATTTTTCTGGAAAGCCGCCCGGACAGGGGCATAAAAAGAGGACGTGGGAAACCCGGACGTATGGGGTAACCCTACTCATGTGTCATCTACTATACTGCCATCACGGATATACGGCAGGCAAAGGCTAACAGATGCCTCTGCAATTGTCTGTATTTAACTAATTAAAGTATGATAGTATGCGCGGCTCTATTACCTGGGAGTTGATAGTACGCGCAGCTCTATTACCTGAGAGGTTGTCAACACCATTTTATATGGCCAAATTTCGGCTGCAAGCTATTGGACATCCGGACCGTTTTATGAAAGCAATGACAGCATAACATAACGTAAATATTGTCATATAGAAATCCTTATAGAAATGTTCACAAAAAAGACGATGGACTGACGACATTGCAGATAACATGAATAAGTCGTTGGAAAATGCAAGCCGTATCGCTTAAGATAAAAGGGTTCAGGGAAGTCTTTGGAAAGACAACGTTCTGGAGAGAATACGTTATACGACACATTCTGTTATAACAAATTTTCTTATATAACAAACCTTTTCATAATTCCCAATTATATTTATCTTATATTTTCTGTACTGTATATAGCACATTTCCGTTATTACATAGTTGTTATAACGGGATTTTACTGTGGTTATGTTTTTTTAAGCAGATGATATAAATATTGAATGCATGTAAACGTTATTTGTGACAAAATCATTTTGTGACTTTCTTTCTTTGTCTTCTACTACATAATGTTAATTGCTTTAGTTGGTTGCTTATTCATTTCTTTTAATCTTTTTCATATATTTACGAAGATATCTGATACGTATCTTTTTCATATATTTATTAACTTTACATAACAAGAAAATGGTGATCACTATTATACTTTCGTGTTACCGTTTCCAGGTAAGGGTCTGGCACCGTCACTCAATCAGGGCGGGAAGTTATCGAGATCTGCAGTAGAGTGCGACGTACTCACGTTTCGTGTTAGTTATCACACAGGGAGTTATTTTCCTTTGGATCCTGTTCTTACCAGGACACATCACTTTAGCTTATAGGATTACGCCCGTGTGTTGCCGGGGCCCGAAAGGGGAGCAAAGAATAGCAACACTATTTACCTTCCACGCATGTCGTAAATGGCGACTAAGGCGGTTATGGGATGGAGTTGGCTGTCCCATTCCATATAGGACCAGTGACCCAAAGCCATGTTGAAGTCGGATGTGTCAGGCAGAAAGGCGCATATATCGCAGAAATGCTGTAAACCATGACACAACGCATTCCGTTCTCCGGACTACATCCTGCTAATCTGCAGGAGTTTGAGAACGAACGCAGAAGAAGAAGAAGCTGACAGGATTTACATAATTTTAAGCTTCATGTTTTGAAATTTTAATCGCTCCAAAGACACATTATTGAGACGTTAGTAGACTCATGTGGTACTACATTGGGAGCATCTGCTGTTTCGTCCACCATTGTGACTTTTAAGGGGTTAAAAGGATTAGAATTAGTTTATAGATTATTTTGGGATGGGGGAGAGGGGTCATTCTCTAAGAATTCTTGTCTAAGGTGTGAATAGATATGATTGGTTTTTCATGGGAAATCCGTAACGTTATATATATAGCCCAATGGTGGACGAAACAGCATTTTTACCCTACATTGGGAGCAACGAATGTTTTATTGATAACTTTATCTGAATAACAAAATACAGCCGTTTGATCTTAGACCACGTTTTTTGGTCGTATAAATCTGTTCCAAATTAAGTATGAAGTTTCTATAACCTTTATCAAAAATATATTTCTACATACCAGATACATGCGGCTTCTATTGCTTTAATGTAGATTTGACCAGTGGTTTTATACATTTTTGGCATTGTTTGTGGCCGGTCTTCTGTACTTTGGTATGTGCACGGCGCTGTTCCGCATTGCCTGTGACCAATGATCTTCTACATCCTGGTTTGTAGTCAGTGATCGTCAACATTCTGGGTTTCAAGTATCGGATGTTGGATGAAAACAAACGTCACGTCATAATTTCGCGTGACACAATTCACAAAAGTGAAATATAAGTGGTTATGTACTCGTTTCCACGATGTAGAAATATCGTGTTTATTGTCTAACCTCCTACAGATTAACAAGATGTAGGACGGAGACATAATGTGTTGTGTCGTATTTTACAGTTTGGATGTAGTATCTGATCATTTGGGCTAGATACATCCTGCTTCAGTATGGCCACTGTCGTCACATTGGCCTATGTGGCAGCCAATTCCACATCCACAACTTCCCTTGCCGCCCCTTACGATATCAATAGCAAGTCACAGTGTTGATATTCTTTGTTCCCATTTCGGGCTTCACGTAATATGTTTACAGTTATGCGAGATATTCAATTCTATCACGAAAGTTAAGTTCATCATATTGTGCTATTCCATTCAGTTGCCATATATATTTTGCAGAAACTCAACTTTCCTTTGATACGATGTCCAATCTTGTGTTAGTGTAACCAAAAAATGAGTGGACAATGGGTCACAGGAACGTACTGGAACTCCTTCTTGAGCATCTGCTGGATGCATCTGCTTCTGCATCTGGATGCATCCAGCATCTGCTGGACATTGTGATTTATATCACATCCAAGGTGATATTTATGTTTGATAAAACTTGCAACTAGTAGACAGAATAAATGACGAGCTTATTCTTCTTCTTCTGCGTTAATTTTCAAAATCCTGCAGATTGAGAGGATGTAGTCCGGAGAAGGGAATGCGCTGCATCGTTGTTTACAGCTTGGAAGCGATATTTGCGAATTGTGGCCTGATACACCCGACTGCAACATGGCTACAGGGTCACTTTCATCCTCTATAAGATGGGAGGGCCAACGCTAAAACCTTCTTAGTCACATCATACGACATGCATGGAAGGCAAACATATTGCTATTCTTAGCTTCGTTTTAGGACCACGACAACACATTGGCGCGGGGTGTATTAAACTAGAGACCAACAGGACCTATTAGCATGGAGTATAAAAAATATTCTTCAACATTTACTGAGGGATCATTAAGCACCCAAGGATCTGTATAAGTGCAATGATGTCGTTCCATCACTCATAACTCATATCTAAACAGTTTTTATATTTTAATTGTTCTGGTTTCGGGTTCCAGAAGGTCATTGTTTGTGTACACGACCTGAAATGGTAGAGATAACATTTACTCTTCCTTAAAAAAAATATATCACATTCATCTTATAGTTCTATCTCAGATTTGAACCTTGTCATAAAATATTAGGTTTAGTTGTATCTTTCGATCCCCAATAATTACAAGCAATACAGTTCTTGTATCTTTTTGTGCTATGTAGTGGTTTCTCTAGTATCTTATTTCATACCCAGAAGCAACTTAAGTTGTTGTGATTCTTTGACAGAAACATACTCATAGGGAGTAAACCATAAGTGTATATACATGAAGTGATGCAGGGCTGTCATAAGCGCAAAGTCTCACTATTCAGGGATATCATGTGCAATCAAATGTCGTTATAACAACTGGTCCGGACCGACAAAATATGTATGTAATATCAGAAATTAGCTATATACAGTACAAATAATAAACATAAAATAACAATGGGGATGTTGAAAAGTGTTGTTAAATGGAACATTTTATTATAAAAGGATGCGATAAAGAGGGATTCAACTGCACTAGGTTTTTGCTTTTGCATAGTGGTTGGTTTGAGGAGTCGATGCCTAGAACTTCAGGTATGTCGGGAATGTCCACAACTCTGCTCTGCTTTATTCGCGAGAATGACAATCTCAAACACATCTATGAGGCCGTAATGGCATGTAGAAGGAGAAACTGCATAGTCTGCACATGATTTTGAAGATGGCACATTTGATGAAACGCCATCAACTTCTCTAGAATCAGATAACTGCTTGATGTTTCATGTTCATCTGTAAATAACAAACACAGATCTGCATGGCTTATCTTCGCTACTCTAATCATGTGAACTGCGCCGTATGTTCTCTTGAGCTTGTTTGTAGCAAATATGTTGACACATATAAGAAATATATCTTCTAACGATATGCGCAGTATAAACATGTCTTAGATCAGCGTTTCTCAAACTTTTCGCCCTAGAGGAACCTGTGAAATAACTGTCATGTCTCGCGGAACCCCTACACATACATGTACATATATCATATATAACACATATAAAAGCGCCAGTGTGGTGCTGCAGTGCTGTAAAGGAGAACACAGTATAGCAACACTGTTTATCTTCCATGCATGTCGCAAAATGTGGCTAAGAAGGTTATGAGGGTATTGGCTATACCATCCCATATAAGGTAAAAGTATCACGAGTCTCGCAAAAAGGTAAATGGCGTAGCACTACTAATGGTGAATAGTTTCACATACCTAGGTAGCACACTATCACAAAATGTCACTGTTGATTATGAAGAGTATACCAGACTCTCCAAGACAGTCAGAACTTTCGTCAGTGTGTGTGTAAATAAGCGGCATATACGTGTCATTAACTTACAGACTCAACTGAAACTTTAAAGAGCAGTGGTTCTTCCAGAGCCAGTATACGTTGGTGAAACATGGACTTTGTATAAATGACATCTGAGGAAACTCCAATCACTTTCACACAACTTGACTCAAGAAAAATTATAAACATCAGATGGCAAGACAAGATTACGGGTATAACTTCCTGACAGATCTGGTATCCCTAGCACTGACACTATTCTGATGCAGAAACAGATTCTTTGGGCAATTCATGTGCCTAAATAATCGCCTGCCAAAGGTACTTCTCTATGGTGAATTGACGAAGGGCATACGCTTTCAAGGTGACCAAAAGAAGCACTACAATGACTCGTGAAAAACCTACTGAAAGCATCTGAAATAGACCAAGATACATGGGAAGAACTTAAATTTAAAACGCTTGGCGCTTTACAGAAAAAAAAGACAGAATCTTGAGAAATGCAGCATCTCTACATGAAGAGTAGCTAGAAAGTCACCGGTAGACAAAAACAACAAACTATCTACAATGGTCATCCCAATGTTCGAACTGTCCATGTGACATTTGCGGCCAGAATATGGTTTATTAGCCATCAACGAATTGAGTCAAGGACATAACTAATAGAATTTCAAAAGTGGGCGTAACAAGTGGTCATCATCATTTGCGATTGACGAACAACAACGAACAAAGACCCAAAGTGATCCAGAACCCATGCTGGAGTCGTG
Organism: Meghimatium bilineatum; assembly: GCA_034231615.1. Classification (NCBI taxonomy): domain Eukaryota; kingdom Metazoa; phylum Mollusca; class Gastropoda; order Stylommatophora; family Philomycidae; genus Meghimatium; species Meghimatium bilineatum. The sequence continues at coordinate 37,173,124 of CM067322.1, forward strand.
TGTATCAGACCGAATTCTCCCATATCGATGTAAAGTTGTAAACTATTACGAATATGAAGTTAGACACAATAATACGTTTAAATGGATATGATTATCTGCTCCTCTCCATTTCTCGCGGAACCACTAGTTTTCTTTAAAAGAACAAAGTTTGAGATCCTCTCTTCGATATTTGGATTGAAAACACGGATCCTTTATTAAGAAGCGTAAACAGTTGGCTTAATGTGGTTTGTGATAGAAACATTTCTGTGAAAAGAAACGGAAACAAGTCCGTACAAGTGAGATTATGCAATGAGTATTCCATTTGTATCCGTGATCTACAAATCGAAAATGAAATAGTGACTGTAACCTGCCATTAATGTTGTAAGTAGCGACTGTTTGGTGGCGTGTGGAAGTGGCTATCCCATCCCCAAATAGTAATACACTAACCTGCCATTAATGTTGTAAGTAGCGACTGTTTGGTGGCGTGGAAGTGGCCACCTCATCCCTAAATAAGGCTGAAAGACGTAGAGAATTTACTTAATTGTACTGGGGTTTCTTCATACGTACCCAGTCCTAGTCAACAACCCGGTACGCCTCCTGTTGAGAATAACACTCGTAGCACGAAGCTCCCTTAGTGTGGCCTTCCCATAGCGGGTTATAGGGACCCAGAAGCGATGTCGGTGTTGGGTGTATTGGGGCAAAATGGCGCAGGACTCTCAGTTACGTCATAAACCATAAAAACGTACCCATCACTTCAGATTACATCCTATTGATGTCATGGAGAACGGAACACAGGAGGAAGCAGATATATTGAGCAAATATATGCCTGGTACTGTGGCTGAGTGGGACGGAGTGTGTCTGTGGCAGTCAAGGTATCGTGTTCGAAACCCGCCTCAGGCAATTGTGTATCCGGACCGTTCATAAAGCAACGGTCAACTACTAGTAGTAATTACTGCCAAGAAAATCACTACAGCCAAAAATGTTGGGTTGATTTCTACAACATGTATATAATATGCTACCATTTTTTAAAATATACATAATCGTATCATTAGGATGTATACACATACGGTTGCGTCTGTGGGTCTCACCAATGGGCCCACTAGACAAACCAACCATGCAACAGAAAACCTTAGATGACACGCCCTTATATTGAGACTCTCTTATGGGAGTTTTGCTGCATATCTATATAATTATATACCCCCTCTGAGTTGAAGGCTCTTTCAATAGGCATTGTACTAAGCCGAAAGCTGAAGTCTCCTGGGTATGAAAGAAAGCTCAGAAAAACCACCGCACTTAACATAGGAGGTAAGAACTAATAGTCTGCAATTCTTGGAGTTCTCTAACAAACAAACAATCATTAGGATGTAGCCATCAACACATCACATTGTGATTGTAGTGATATTCAATTTGTAGTATTCATGTTCATAATTCTTACAACTGACGGGAATTGAACCAGGTCTGTTCTAGCAGCACCGTATCGCTTTGCAACACAAGTAAACAGGTTTTCCGTACTTGACCAACCACATCCTTAAAAAAAACCCTTGTATTTACGTTCAGTAGTTTCTCATTGCTCTCTGAATTGTCCGAATGCAGAACTGGCTGTGTCTGAAATTTAACTTGGTATATTGTTCATCACAGACTTGATCCGTACCTCACCGACCCAGAGCCTGAAGAACTATATACTTATGTACATACAATATACGTATATAATTCTTACAAGTAGTGAAAGCTGAAATATAGTTGTCAGTGGAGGCAAGGAGGACAGAAGAGTAGAGATAAATGTACAAGAGGAAAGCGTGAAAGTGAGAAAAGCTAGTGGAAAAAGAGTTCGATAGTCAAAGGGTATAGAGCGGAATAGTCCGTGAAAGATAGATGTAGAAAAGAGGGTGAGAGGAAGTGAGTGTTTACTGTAAGAGAGGAAATAGTGGGAGGAAGTGAGAGGCGATATATAGATTTATGAGAGGGGGGAAAGGAAGTGAAATTTAATTGAAGAGGTATGGAGTGAGAGAGGAGATGTAATGAAAGACAAGATAATGATTAAAGAGAAGATAACACATCAGTTATGTAGAGGGGGGTATGTAGAGAGGCAGATGGGAGTGAGGAAAAGACAATTGAGAAGAACTTTAAATATTTAGATATATGTAAGAACACTGCAGGACGGAATGAGATGTAGTGTAGAAAAATATCTGTACACAGAGGAAGAAAATAGTAAGCTGGATAGATAATTCGGAGTGAATATGAGACACGACGAGTGAGAGACAAACGAAAGAGAGGGGAGGAATAGCAGGGTGTAAAAAAATAAGAGGGCAAAAAAAGAGAGTGAGAGAAATTCTTATTGCGCATATGTACTTGAACCCTTCGCTGTCAAGTTCAAGTCGTTACGAAACGTTGGCTGTGAACGCGTCAACTTTTCAGCACGTGTGGGTATATTTTCTTTAAAATATTATTATAATTCACTCAGCGATATAAAGCCGCTAGAAGGATTGGTAGGATTTGTTAGACGGAGGAAATTCCACCAGCAGCGTTATGTGTGGTTACAGTTAGTCATAGGCTAAACTAGCATACTTGAAATATGTGTACAGGATTGTTTTCGGAAATATTATTTTTCCGAAAACGGACCCGGATTAGTTTTTCTGTTTTTAAATTATTGTCGGTTATATAAATGTAGGATTTTCCCGAAGCAGAGCTCTTTTATTCATAACAAATCTAAAGGTGATTTAATTCTTGTTTTGTGTTTTTGTGTGTGTGTATTTGGTCATAATTGAATTAACAAAATTCGCAGTCATTGTTCAACTGGAAATTCGTTTAATATATTTTTAGAAGAATTATTGAAAGTTGAAAGGAAAGTTGGAAAATTAGAATGCCATTTGTTATCTTACGAGGAAACGAAACACGACATAGTTACTTCGAATACGCAACGGATTTATTCCATTATTGATTGTTTTACTAGCGGGAGATCGTGTCAGTATAAAACGGTGAATCATCTAAAACAGTTGATCACGTGAATTTACACCGATGAAATTAGATGTACACATCTGATTTATTGAGAATTGTGGTTCTTTTCTGAAAATACGTTTATTTACTCTTACTTTTACTAAATCCAGTATTTGAGATCAAGAGATTGTATACGAAAGAAAAGATTGTATAAGTAACAAGAGATTGTATAAGTAAAATAAGATTGTGCAAATAGCTTGAGTAATTAATCACAGGATTGTCACTTTTTTTTAAAGTGTGTTTTACTGATAACTGACACAGTATTGAAATAAAGTGATTAGTTCATAAACAATCCAAGTGTTTTCATTGATGGAGACATGATTTAGTTACGCTGTACTTCTCACATGTCTAGTCAGAGTCTGTAACTAGAGATCATTTATCAAATCACAGCCACAAGGCCTACGCAGTGTAGATCAATTGGCGCGCTATACTTATTTATTATTGGAACATTCCAACATTGTGTTCTGTACGTGCACACAAACGCTGGGGGGAATGGTTATAGAAGTTGAAAGATCACATGACAATTCTACGGACAATGTTTGCACGAAGACGGAATCTGATGACAGTTACGAAGGAGAGGATATGAGTGATCACACAACATCCAAGGATGTGTTGTTGCAGGTCAATTCATTCAATACTCAGGTATGTGGCGTATCAGGTGTTGTTAGTGTTATTATTTGTTTGTTTATATCTCTAAGAATTGGAAGCAATAGAGTTCTGGTATCCTTTAGTGCAATATGGGAGGGGGAGAGAAGGGGGGAATTTTCCAGAGATTTATTTTATACCCAACCCTGAGATGTATGCCCAACCATGACCTTCTCTAAAAAAAATCTTTCAACAGAGCTAATTAGGCCTTCATTCATAACGTTTTTGATTATTTTCGTCATTTCGGATGGTTACTGTTGCTATACTTGGAGTCGCCTTGGCTATTTTTGGCATGCGATTCCAAGTATACAAATAGTGACCAATGGAAAACACGAGAATAATCAAGAAAAGGAACAAATGAAGGCATAATTAGTTCTGTTAACAGGGTCTTCTATAGTCCCTAAAGTCTCGACCAAAACCTAAGCGGTGTACCAAACCAAACCCTGAGTGGTGTTACTCAACCCTGAGCGGTGTTAACCAACTTTGAATGGTGTTACTCAACCCTGAGCAGTGTGCAATGCTTTGAGAATAAGCCTCCTACTCAGTAGGGATAAAACCATAAATAAATAAATGAAGTCACGTGAGGCTATATGAGATAAATCATCACTATATAATCTTAGTGCCATCAACTACAAGGCTTACTGTTGCTTTGTATTTGGCGCGATCTGCCACTTGACAGACTTTTAGACCCTCCACATGTGGAGTCTTAGAAATAATAATAGCAAAAGTTTGAGATTCTCACAATTTCTTATTTTTCGTTCGTTCTCAAACTTCTGCAGATTAGCAGGATGCAGTTCGGAGAATGGAATGCGTTCTGGAATGCGCTTCTGGGTGTCACTTTGACTATCTATGGGACGGAACAGCCAACTCCACCCCAAACCTCATTAGCCGTCTCATACGACATATATGGCAGACAATAGTGTTTCTATTCTGTGCTTCCCTTGCAGGCCCCGCAGCACAAGGGAGTTTTTATATTTTAATATAAGACCACTTCTTCAGTTGGTTTTCCTGCAGGATATAAGGACCACTTCTCCAGTTTGTTTTCCCACAGGATATAAGGACCACTTCTTCAGTTGGCCTCCCTGCAGGATATAAGGACTACTTCTTAAGTTGGTTTTCCTGCAGGATATAAGGACCACTTCTTCAGTTGGTTTCCCCGCAGAATATAGGATCACTTCTTCAGTTGGTCTCCCCGCAGGATATAAGGACCACTTCTCCAGTTTGTTTTCCCACAAGATATAAGGACAACTTCTTCAGTTGGTCAATGTACCAGGATTGAATTCTATCTCTCCCCCCCCCCCCTTCGCACCCAAGCAGGCAATTGTATATCCGTACTATTCAGAAAGCAGTGACAAATTTATGACCGTATTTATATTGCCTAGAAAATCACTACAGCCAAAAAAACGCTGGGTTGATGGCTACGTCCTGATTGTAATATGCTACCAATATTTTTAAATGTAATTAGCCCTGTTACAAAACTGCAAAAAACATGATTTTGTTGTTAGTTTACACAACAACAATCGTTTACAATATAATCGTTTACATGATCGTTTACAATATAAGACTGTGAACCTCCTCACATAAGACACATGACTAATGTAAAATCACGGCTTCCAAAATGATATGGACTATTCCATTGATTTCCATTGGCTGTCACAGAAAGCATAGACATAGTGACCAATCAAACCATGAGAATAGACAAATAAGTCATTTTAAAAGGCCGGATTTCCTATTTACGAGTAGATCTTATATTTTCGAAGGTTTATCTAGCCAGTGGTTGACCAGAAAACCAATGACTAGTGTCACCATTAGTACTTAATGAGTAAAGTAGGTGGGATTCCACAAGCGTCTCAGATCATGATTAGTGGTACCCATTTCCGATTGGCTGTGTGGGCTACAGGAGTTATATTGGGTGTTTTTTTTTTCAATCTACGAGCAACGAGTGAACTTTAATTGACACTTTTAAAAAATCGTAAAGCAACTTTATAAACTTTCTGTATAAGAAACAAATATTATGTCTCGGCTATACGATACAAGGGATTGCTTGGTGAGTCTACTTTATTGCTGTGTCACTACTACACTGAACGATTAGCTATTTCGTGAGTCTACCTCTTGTTACTTTACCACTTCATAAGAGACGGGTCTGTTTTGTGAGTCTTCTCTATTATTGTGTAACCACTACACTGGAGACGGAACTCTTTGGTAAGTTTATTATGTTGTTAGAGAGACAAATCCTTTCAAAGGTCGGGTCGAGGATACCGTTAAATATATCTGCGCCACAGAAGACATAATACCTGACGAGGAACGGATACCTAATCCTACGGTCTTTCAAGAGGCAGTCAAGACCGTCATTATAGTCGATAGAGAGTGCAGGGAACACAGATCCGTGAGCGTGGATGCAGAGGTCAAGGCACTAATCTGAGAGAATACCGAGGACACAGATGTTGTGATTTACACAGACGGATTGGTCATCCGTCACCACCGATGCGCATGGGCTTTTATTGCCAGATCAAAGGAAGAACAGTACACGAAGCCATTGGTGCTTTTATCGCAACAACAAGCAGTCTAACAATGGTAGTATTCGCCGTAACGCAGGCACTTATCTGGCTGGAATCGCAAGCCTATTCCCATGCGTACATACTAAGTGACTCACTGAATATGATTCAGAAAGTCAAAATAGATACGTAGGGGGTGGGTGGAGCCATTATAGAGAGCTAAAATGCGGGCATCACTACGAAAACTCACTCTTATATATGTCCCCGGACACGCGGGCGTAGAGGAAAACGAACGGGCGACCAATGATCTAACCTCGTCATCAACATATGGTCAGACTTTGGACCGAGCAGACATACTCATTGCTTTTCGTGAGTCCTCACGATCAGAGGATTTTGAGATGAATGAGCATGAGTCAATATCGAGAATGCGCGAATTGGGAGTGAGTATGGGTGTGGCCCGTAGAGAACCCCTGACAAAGATTTCAGAAAAGAGCAGAGAACCAACATAGAACCGGAACCATCAGCAGTTATACCCTGAGAGATTTAACTGAGGCGTAAATTTGAGCACCCTTGGACGTGTCCGGTGTGCTAAGAGGATAATCAACAGACCTAATACCAAATTGTATTGTGTCAACACCACTCTGTAGAAGGAGCTGTTTGGTGAGACTACTCTCTTGGTGTGTCACCATTAAACGAGAGGAGGGACCGTTTGACGACTCTACTCTTTTGTTGTTACCTCAACACGAGAGGAGGTCTTTTGTAGTTTGATGAGTATATTGTGTTGCTCATACCGCTAATATATTCCCCAACTTACTTACTATAATAACCTAATCCCCCAACCGATCTACGGCCACTGTTGTAACGTAGAGGCAGAATTGGCATCCCAAATAACAACGACCCTTTGAGATTTTTTTTCAGTGTCCTAACCCGCAAGTTTACCACTTGTTGGACGTCTTTGGTTTAGATACCCCACCCTATGAAAGGTTTCAAATTAACCAAAAATGCCTTGCTGAAGCCTGATGTGTTGGATCGAAATGTACTGATATCGCAAACCACGACATTACACATGCTCTACATATTACATCTTACTAGCTTTCATAACTTTAAGAATAAGCGCAGATTTTAACTTCCCTATAACACATTCAGACTAACATGTCTAGAAGAAACACGTTCATATCAGCAAATAAATCCATATTCAATGACTCATTATTACAGGTAGAAAACTTTTTTTCTGGACTAATTTGTTTTCTGGTACACTTTTCGTTGGAAGAGTTTGACAGGTTTTGGAAGATGAGATGTTTTAGTCTGATCAAAGTTCAGACCAGGTGTGGCGTGTTAGGCAAGTTATTAGTCTTAAAATGTAATCCATTTTTAGTTTGTCTACCTTTTCCTATTCTCATATTACTTCTACTTATTGTTTTTTTCCGACTTGGTGTGGTTATTCTTTCTTGCAGAGGAAAATTGTTACACGTGAAATGAAGTGTCTGAGAAAAGCTGCAATGGTTGGTAAACTTGATAAAATAAGACATTAAGAAATTAGGAAAAGAGTTGGTGTAATATCATGTGTTGAACAAATTGAAAGACAGCAACTAAAATAGTTCGGTCACCTTATGAGAATGAACCGACACCAAATACCAATAAGAGCATATACCAAAAGAATGTCCGGGAATAAAGCCAAAGGTAGACCAAGAAAACGGTGGATAGAAAACATCAAAATAGTCTTGAACAAACATTGGACTTAATGCAACCAAGGCGACACCTGGCCTTAGAACGACAACTTAAGCTCCCACCCCTACACTTAACGGCAAGTATGGATACTATCAACCATCATTCGCCTGGAGATAGACAATATTCTTTCTTATATGTAACTGGCTTGACTATTCCTCCTATTTAACTTATTTTTGCTTTCAGCTGATAATATTGAATATTCAACATTGGCTGCAACGTCGGAAACGTCTTTGTTTTTATCAATTGTTTTTATCATTTTAATATTATTACTATGCTTATTTATTATTAGATGTGTACAAAAACTAACATTTTATTACTTTACCATTTTTGGTATCACTTTCAACACGTGTTACTGCCGCCCTCTCATCTATGTCTGATATTCTCTTGCATCTTGATTATTACACATATACATTACTCTTCATTGTCTATTCTTGTTTTGTTGTTGTTGTCGCTTCTCTAACTCCCGCTGTATCTCTCTTGTAGCAGGACAATGATCCTACTTACAGTAGAATGTAGTTCATAAAACGGAGATGGGTCGTGTCGTTGTTTTATTTGCGCCAATCAAATCCGACATGGGTTGTATTATATATTTACTCTTTAGTAATTATTGTGTTATTATCTTGTTCATTACTCTTCACTTTAAATGACACACGCCATCCTTTGCTCTCAATTTACTTCATGTCCTGACTGTGATTACCTTAAGGAGGGGGTTTTACCTAATTATGAAGACATTTTAGTGAAAAATCGCTAAGAGAGGGATATTTACCAATCTTTTGGTTGTTCCTGGTACTAAAAGTCATATTCACATTTGCTAACGAGGGGGTTTGAACACCCGTATCCCTTTCCTTATCTACGGGCCTGCGTCACACGCTTTGAATGATCCATCAAGGAAATATCGCATGAGTAAATAATTGTTTAGATTGCAGACGTACGTAGTCTGTTAGTTAAAAAAATAATATCATAGTCAATTGGATAGTATCAGGCTGGCTAGATAATGACGTAGTCTGTTAGTTTAAGAAATTGCAGTCATTTGGTTAGGTAGCTGACATAGTCAATCGGATAATATCAGGTTGGCTAGATACTTGACGTAGTCTGTTAGTTACAGTCAAATGGTTACATTGTTGACATAGTCAGATCGTTAGATTACTTGCGTAGTATCATTAATAATGGCGTAGTCAATTTGTTAAATTGCTGACGTAGTCAATTGGTTAGATTGCTGGGCGTAGTCTATTTGTTAGATTGCCGGCGTAGTCTATTGGTTAGATTGCCGGCGTAGTCTATTGGTTAGATTCGAGCAAAAACCAAAGTTAAATCACACACAATCAGGGATCTTCTATTTGCTGATGACTGTGCCCTAAATGCCAACTCTGAGGCTGATCTACAATGTATTATAGACAGATTCTCCAAAGCCTGTACCAACTTTGGGCTTACCATTAACACAGAGAAAACAGAAGTCATGTTACAACCAGCACTTGGTAAAAGCTATCTCGAGCCCTGCATAAAGGTAAATGGTGTAGCACTGAAAGTTGTGAATAGATTCACATATCTAGGCAGTACGTTATCACAAAATGCCAACGTTGATGATGAAGTGTATACAAGGATCGCCAAAGCAAGCAGTACTTTCGGCAGATTGTACGCAAATGTTTGGCGTAGAAATGGCATTAACCTACAGACTAAGCTGAAAGTTTACAGAGCAGTGGTACTTCCAGTGCTGCTTTACGCTAGTGAAACATGGATTGTGTATAGACGTCATGTGAAAAAACTAAATGATTTTTATACAAATTGTCTCAGAAAAGTTATGAACATCAGATGGCAAGACAAGATTCCAGATACCACTGTCCTTGATAGAGCTGGTATCCCAAGCATTGACACGATCCTAATGCAGACACAGATTCGTTGGGCAGGTTATTTGGTGCGTATGCCAGACCATCGTCTGCCAAAGATACTTCTCTATTGTGAGCTACAGAAGGGTATACGATCTCAAGGTGGCCAAAGGAAGCGCTACAAGGACTCGTTAAAGAACTCACTGAAAGCCTTTGAAATAGACCACGATACATGGGAAGAACTTGCACAAAATAGATCTACATGGCATTCTAAAATAAAAAAGAGCGCATCATCTTGTGAAAAGAAAAGAAATGCAGCAGCTCAACAGCGGAGAGCAGCTAGAAAGTCACGGATAGACCATGATCCGTCTACAGTCGTCACTCCATGTCCAAACTGTCCAAGGACATTTACAGCTCGAATAGGGCTCATTAGCCATCTACGAACTCATAATCAAGGACATAACTAAAATTGAATTTTCAAAAGTGGATGTAACAAATGGTCATCATCACTTGTGATGGACGAACAACATTGGTTAGATTGCTGGGCGTAGTCTATTAGTTAGATTGCTGGCGTAGTATGTTGGAGCAGTGAGTATACAATTGATTATTGCGGTCCTAATTGTCTCTAATAGATCTCTTCCTTCGTAATAAATAAGATCTGGATCACTGCGCAGTTTAGACACACTTTAGTCATGACTATCTGCAGTATAGTCTATTGGACATCTTCAGTAAAGCCATCTGATATTTGCATACCCAACTTGCGGACTTATGGAATAGAAACGACGAGAAACGGGATATCTCACATCTCACCTTTAGATGCTAGTATTGAGTAATGTAAGTTATGTAATGCTCTAGCAAGAAATATTTTCTGTATATTTTAACCGGGTCGTTCTGGACTTTTTGCCATGCGGATATCTCGGATTATCTTCTTTTGTGCGCTTGGAATGTGTTTAAATCTGAAATTTTGTCTCTTCTATAAACTTCACTATGTTATGTTACTAGTACAGAGTTTTTCTTCCAGGGGCGAATATGTTTCCCTCAACATTTCATATTTTGGGCATTTATAAAGAACATGTTCTGCTGTCTTAAGGTCCTGTCCACATGTTCCAACTCTGTAATTGAAGTATTTTCTCACGCTGTCATCCGTGATATTTCTTGCCTTCAATCTTGCTTGTTGCAAATGTTATTCAGAACAGCTTATCTTAAAATGACTTGCCCAAAATATAAAAAATGTCTCTTTCTGTTATTATTAAGTAAACCAAGTCTTGAATTTGAATCTTTTATCACTTCCATATTAATTTTCCTAGCCGCCCATGGTACTCTCAGCATTCTTCTATAGAACCACATCTCTATTGCTTTCATCACCTCCTTACTAATTTTTCTAGCTGTTCATGGTACTATAGAACATTCAACATTCTTCTATAGAACCAGATCTCTTTTGCCTCTAATTCTCCATTATCATTGTTACTTATTTTCCAAGACTTCCATATATCTGTTTGGGTGGTTATGTAGCAGTGTCTTCTTCATATTTAAGAATACTGCATTTACATACCATATTCTGTTTCTTATGTCTGTTGAACGTCTTCAATTTGATGTCATAGTTATTCCTAAATACTTGAATTCATACTACACCTCTTTAAGTATATATGTTGAACGTCTTCAATTTGATGTCATAGTTATTCCTAAATACTTGAATTCATACTACACCTCTTTAAGTATATATGTTGAAGGTCTTCAATTTGATGTCATAGTTATTCCTAAATACTTGAATTCATACTACACCTCTTTAAGTATATATGTTGAAGGTCTTCAATTTGATGTCATAGTTATTCCTAAATACTTGAATTCATACTACACCTCTTTAAGTATATATGTTGAAGGTCTTCAATTTGATGTCATAGTTATTCCTAAATACTTGAATTCATACTACACCTCTTTAAGTATATATGTTGAAGGTCTTCAATTTGATGTCATAGTTATTCCTAAATACTTGAATTCATACTACACCTCTTTAAGTATATATGTTGAAGGTCTTCAATTTGATGTCATAGTTATTCCTAAATACTTGAATTCATACTACACCTCTTTAAGTATATATGTTGAAGGTCTTCAATTTGATGTCATAGTTATTCCTAAATACTTGAATTCATACTACACCTCTTTAAGTATATATATACTAGGCAGATTGTAAGCAAATGTTTGGCGTAGAAATGGCATTAACCTACAGACTAAGCTGAAAGTTTACAGAGCAGTGGTACTTCCAGTGCTGCTATACGCTAGTGAAACATGGACTATATATATATATGCAATTACTTATATTTTGAGAGGTTATATATAAATATATCATTCAAACTCGGCATTCACTTTGAATCTAACATGTGCAATATGTGATATACATTTAAAAACAAAAATATATGCACGCGGTCCTAACTTAAAATTCTCCATGGGGACACTTGGCAAATTTCCTAACTTGCCTCTATTAAAAAACAAATTTTACAAATAAAAACTAATTATCTTACATTCAGCAAGAGTTGTTAGACTAAGACTGAACTCGGATATTCCCGGATATATGTACGTGGAATGTACGCTGAGGTAATGCCTACCATTTAATGTAATTTTGACAAACGTATGAAGCTAGGAGTTACATATGATTTTGTCATTGAGAATTTCGTACCAGTTAAAAGAAGCGCAGTTAAAGAAATACCGGCTTATTAGCGTCGGATTTCCCAATTTGCAACAGATGTCAAGCAGGGAAAGCACTTCCGGGTTTAACCTAGCTAATTGAATGGTTTTTTTTTCGTCAAATTTTACTTTGTTTAAGCTTTTCCTGGTATTGAAAAGAAAATTGTGTTCACAGTTTGCGAATTTTTTTTGACTAGAACATTTTAATGTAGATAAATTTTAAAAATATTTGAGGTCTATAAAGGAAAATGAAAATTCGCGATAAGGTGTTGCTCCGAGTTTGATCTCAAACTACTGCAAGTTATTGCGAAAAACGGTATGCATTGTGTCTCACGATTTACAGCTTTGTTGTAATATCTGCATCTTTCGGCCGGACATACCCGACTTCAGCATGTCGTCTGGCTCACTCTGACCCTATATGAAATGCGACAGCCAAACATAACCCCATGACCTCTTACGACATACATGGAAGTTAAACAGTATTGGTATTCTTCACTCCACTTTCGGATCACGACACACACGGGAGATCTGTGTTGTTAGATTCCCCTTCTTGTCACCAAATAAATTCTAAGCTATATCTTTCCAATCATTTTCGTGTCATGATGCCAGTTTACAGAAGCAGTCATCTGCGATGTGTGTTAAAGGCTTTTTTAAAAAAAAATTCATCCTTATCCGTAAGCTATTAGCCATTATCAAAGGTAGTAGGGGTACCATGTTTGTTGCATCAGCAAAGTCGTACTACGAGTTTATCATCAGCGACGCTGATGAATGAGCTACGGAGTTCTATCTTCAACGACGCTGATGAATGAGGAAAAATCTTGATATATCCAGTATTTTATGTTGCCTTTAGATGATTTTCTTTCCCCAACGCGCCTCTGACTATTCCATGCAGTAACATTTTAGATCAATAAATCATGTATACCTACATGCACATCTTTTGAATAGGGTAAAAGAAAACATTGACAATTGCTTTTTCATTATAATATAATTAAATACAACTTTTTTAAAAACTTACCACATATCAAATACAATGTGTACTTTGCGGAGGCAAACGTTCAAGCGGAGGGCAGAAAAGGCGCTTCAAGGATCACCTAAAATACTCTCTCAAGCACTGCAGCATCGATCCCAGCACATGGGAGACTACAGCACTTGACCGCTTAGCCTGGCACACCCCGATCACTGCTGGCATCACGAAATATGAAAAGGAAAGAACACTGCGGGCAATCCACAAGCGCAAGGAGCGGAAGGACAGATCCGAAAATCCTACCCCTAACATTCAGCACTCCTGCATGCACTTCAATAGAACTTTCCGTGCACGAATCGGACTCATCGGACATCTACGAACTCACAAGCCAAATTAGACAATTGCCAGTTTATTGTAATGTTTTTTTTCATCGCATTCATTTATTTTTCATGCCATGCTCATCATCGTTTGCGAAGGAGGAACACCACCACCACAATGTAATACAACAATTAAACACAATTGTAGCTCGTTGACAAGCTTTCAAATACTTAAATTTCCAGGTTCATTTTTTTTTATCGTTACTGACTACATTTAATCGTTCACAACATTTATCCAGTTACTTGTTTACGTTTTCAAACTTCATTCTTCGTGACGCCATTCGGTCTGCAGTGTACCTAACCCTGTCTTAGCTTCCTGGAACTAGGGTCTTCTTCTACTTCTGCGTTCGTTCTCAAACTCCTGCAGATCAGCAGGATGTAGTCCGGAGAACAGAATGCGTTGTGTCATGGTTTACAGCATTGCTGTGATATCTGCGCCTTTCGGCCTGACACATCCGACTTCAGCATGGCTTTGGGTCACTGACCCCCATATGGGATGGCGCAGCCAACTCCATTCCATAACCTCCTTAGTCGCCTCGTACGACATGCATAGAAGGTAAACAGTGTTGGTATTCTTTGCTCCCCTTTCGGGCCCGACAACACACGAGCGAAACTAGGGTCACATATATCATTTCGCTAAAAAAGGCGTTTCTAACAAAAAGAGTGTCGCTTGTTTCGATGAACTGTTTTGCTTAAGCCATGATATTTCCAGTAGTTTTACCGTAAAGGGTTAGGGCACTATACTTTTAGAACTTGCTTTTCAATAATACATATCATGTTCTATTTTTCTAGGATGGAAAGTTGAAACCATCAACTCCTTAGTCCACGTATCTACAGACTTATGCCGAAAACATTGCATAATCTTACTTCAGTTTTCCAAATCTATCGTTACTAGCTGCAATTTACCAAGTTCTACTAACTGACTGCAATTCCCGAATTATACTGCTACTAATTGTAATTTTATGATTTCTGCTGCATATAACTGCAATTTCCTGAATTCTACCTCTATTAACTACAATTTCCTTAATTCTACCTCTATTAACTGCAATTTTCTTAATTCTACCTCTTTTAACTGCAATTTCCTGAATTCTACCTCTATTAACTGCAATTTTCTTAATTCTACCTCTTTTAACTGCAATTTCTTGAATTCTACCTCTATTAACTGCAATTTCCTGAATTCTACCTCTAATAACTGCAATTATGCGAAAACTAACAGTAATTTTTTATGTTATGGGCCTCTGATTTATTAACATACATATTACATGCATACATATATGTTAGGGTCACAAAGGTATATACACATGCATACACACGCGCTATAAAACCATATTTCCGTTGCTGTAGTAACGGCTAAGACAAAAATATAAATTCCACGACACGTAGTCATAATTGACATATTTGCCGTTACAAACAATGCAGATTGACACAGCTATCGAATTAAGTGCAAGCCGTGGCTGAATTAATTTTAGGCCCGTTTTTGAAGATATTTTGAAGATACAAAATTATATGAAATGTTCTTACTTCTGAGCATAAATCGGTGTATGAGTTATCATTGCGTAGGTAAGTGAATATTCTTGAGATAATACTTTAATAAAGACAATGAAAATGTGAACAGGTCGGAATAGAGTAAGGGCCCTCTTAGTACTGAAAGGATCCGAAAGGGAGTAAAGTATAGTGACACTTGTTATCTGCCATGCGCGTCGACTGAGGAGGTTTTGGGGGTGAAGCTGACTGTCCCATCCCATTGTGGGTCAAGTGATGTGTACGTAATATGTACGTATCAATCAATCAAACAATAAACCCATAAACCTTCATGGTCGTAGGGGTACCACATTAGATGCTTCAGCACACAGTCTTCCAGCGAATTCTATCCTCAGCGATGCGAATGAGTGTGGAAATATCTTGTCCTGTCCATTCCTTAGTGTTGTCTGTCCGTGCCTTTATTTTCCCTCCTCTGCTTCTTCCCCTTCGACAGTTCCCTGCAGTATTGTTCTTGACAAGGAATCATGCCTGCATACATGTCCGAATCATGCTAGTTTTCGTCGTTTCACTAAGCATGCGTGCATGAGAATATTTCTGTGGCATCATCCATGAAAATAATTAGTCACCTCTTTTATCTCCATTGTAAGACTGCTCTTGGTTTTAGTAAAGACACCGATAGATTCTCCTTGGCAGTTTCGCACCGTGCAGACACATACCAAGTACGTCGTTGGTTTGTGTGCTCTACCCTGATCCGGTATATGTGCTCCTGCTACAGTCTGCACTGACCAGTTCTAAGTTGAAAGACGACGGTCTGTTGTTGCCTATGCAGATGCGACAGGTGAGTGTGATCGAGAGGTTTTGGCGCGTTTATACAAGGATTGCCTGCTCAAACATGTGAAGCCTGGTTATGGGGGGGGGGGGCAGTTCGGGGTAAATTATCTGATGCTCACCAGCTGAAAGGCACTTGCCAGTATTGAGGAACGGATATGCCTTTGTGAGATACGTAGAATACTCTGGCCATTCACTGCATCCTTACTCACTGCCAACGCATGTGGTTGCGTCAGTGGGTCTCACCAATGGCCCACTAGACAAACCAATCATGCAACAGGAAACCTTAGTGGATGACATGCCGTTATATTGAGGTTATCTTCTTATAGAAGCTTCATGGCATGTCATCTATACAATTATGCTTCTTATGCTTTTATTTTGTTGTTGAAATGTTTTTCATGTTTACTTCAATATATGTATGCATCCTCTGTGGTTGGGAGGGAGCCAGATATGTACTGTGCAGCACTGGGGAGGAGGAAACTGACTACTGTTTTTTCTATGGCTGAGACCCATCATAGAGGCACAGTGACTCAAGATGTGACAATCCTTTTGACTTGAACATTTGGTTGCATGCCTGGAGCAATAAAGAAGTTCGGCATAACCAGTAGTCATTTGGTGGCGGGGAATGAGCACAGTGAACCCCATCTTGGCTACAGTGGCTCGGTGCAGTGCATAGGTTGAAACCTACCTTCCTGGAGGTGTGATAGTTATTCTCTGGCTCTGGCCCGGGGTGGATCGAAAATTCACAGACCTCCTAGCAATATAATGCCCTTTAATGGCATTTGGTCAAAGGGCATGAGCCCATGGATCGCTGGATCAGCAACCAACCAACCAACTCACTACCAAGTTGTCTTGATTTAACTTGCCACTAGAATATCCGTTGGATCAGGAAGAGAAAGAGAGAGAGAGAGAGAGAGAGATGTTCACAATTTTAAGCAAAGTTCAGAGTAGTCATAACACAACCTAGATCATAATCTTGAGTTCAAATGGTCATCGGCGACTATGACGGACAAGCATACAGTCATGGTGTATACGATCTAGCACAAGTATTCTTATCTTTATTCGACTCTCTTCGCTTCCAAGTCTTCGATTAATTCTCACCCTCATCTAACAGTAAAATCCCTCACCATCTCCTGTCCTGCTCAATACATCCACAAATACTACATAAATAAAAACCGATAAATAATATAATTCTCTCTGTTTTTATCGCGTTTCAGCGCAATATATTATTGTTATTGCAAACGTTCTGACGTCTGCTGCGTGTCCTGATTATAAAATGAATGCAACTAGGTCAGGGCAGTTTGCAACGGTATCCAAAACGTATGCAAGCAGGTCGAGGCAGAACGAGAAAGCGGGAGTGTTTTTCCCCCCACGTATGTTTTATAGATAACAATATTGATTTGTGAAACTTTACTGACTCGTCATGTTTAAATTAGAGGGAAAAACATACAGACCAGAAGATTTGTCGCATAACAGTATGGAATGCTCTAGTTTTTGTGTTTGTTTGCCGGAGTCGAGGAAGACCAACGAATATCTTTGATATTGTAAAGATACAGTGAAATTAAATGCGATCTAAATTTGATCAATAGAGGAACTTAAAATATTCATCAACATTAATTGATCTTTATAGATCATTTATAGATAATCCACTGAGCCACAAAGATCATTATAATTCATCTGCTAATCTTGATAAATACATCAGAGTTCAGGGATATCTAAAGCACATCAACATCATTCATACATCTTGCATAAAATCCACCCACTCCTCAAGTCATCCACAAAGGACATGCCACGAAAAGGTGACTATATTTGAACAATATGTAGTTCGCACGTCTATTGGCGGGACTCACAGGAAAAGCAAAACATATAAGTGATTTGACATGCATGTCATTAGTAGAGGCTAGCATGGAAGTTTTAGGGGTGACTTGGCTGTCCCACCTCACATAGAGTAAAAGTGACCCTGAAGCCACGCTGAAGTTGGATGTGTCAGGCCCAAAGTCGCAGTTTACAGCAATCTGTCAGGACCAAAGGCGCAGTTTACAGCGAATCTGTAAACCACGATACAACACATTCCGTTCTCTGGACTACATCCTGTTAATCTGCAGGAGTTTGAGAACGAACACAGAAGAAGAGAGATATCTAGTAATATAACGATAATAAAAGAAGACAGTTAAATAAAAGAAGACCCTACTCTTAATGTAACAGTTGGCTACGGAGGCTAATTTTCCCTGAAAGTTGGCTACATGCTAAAAAGAAGGTTTAATTCTCAACAGAAAGTCTCGAACGAGACCAATGTCTCAATGAGACACATCTCAAATTCAGAGTTGCCATTATATTTCATCGTGTACGGGGTGACTGCTGCACTGCGGTTCGCCTATAATATTAAATACAAGGTAACTGTGTGAAACGTAACAACAATTAGACTTAAGTAAAACACATGTTTATATATCGCTTCAATGAAACACGACAGACTATAACTAAATTTGTGATAATTTTCCATTCGTTGTCTTTTGATGTTTTGTTTGTGTCTTGATAAAGACCTTTTGGTTGAAACGTTGAATATGATTTGTGTATTGTAATTTGTATGATTTCTTGTGTGCGCACCATTACCTACTAGTTTTAGTTATAGTCTGTCGTGTCTCATTGAAGCGATATAAAACCTGTGTTTTACGTAAGTCGAATTATAATATTAAATAGCGTTACGTATTTACAATAACGTCCGCCCGTGTCTAATTGGGACCAGAAAGGGAGAAAAATATAACGTAATTTTTACCTACCACGCATTTAGACATAAGAGGCGACTAATGGGATTTTTGGGCGGACTTTACTGCCCTATCTTACAGAGGATCAACATAACGCTGAAGCCTTGCCGTAGTCGGATAGGACAGGTCGAATCGCGCAGATGTCGCAACTGAAAGGGGAAATATTCATTTCTTGTTGTTCGTTTTTGTCCTGATGAAGATTTTTTAGTCGAAGCGTCGCTTGTCCCTGTTGACATCGTTAGTGTGTTCTGTATTTGACTGCAACACTTCCCACATATGCTTTTCCCCGTCATTACTGTGTTGCACCAGTCCTAACATTTTCAGTACCTAGTACTTCTTCTTCTGCGTTCGTTCTCAAGCTCCTGCAGATTAGCAGGATGTAGTTCGGAGAACGGAATGCGTCGTGTCATGGTTTACAGCATTGCTGCGATATCTGCCCCTTTCGGCCTGACACATCCTACTTCAGCATGGCGTTGGGTTACTGACCCTATATGGGATGGGACAGCCAACTCCATCCCATAACCTCCTTAGTCGCCTCTTACGACATGCATGGAAGGTAAATAGTGTTGCTATTCTTTGCTCCCCTTTCGGGTCCCGGCAACAACCGGGCGAGTACCTAATACTGTTTCCTAACATTGAGGATTTCTCCTCTGTCGCAATTAAGCTGTAAACCATGGCACACGGATGTTCTCCGGACTAAATCCTGCTAATCTGCAGGAGTTTGTGAGCGAACAGAAATTAAGAAGATGATAAATACGATAAGATCACCGTTATGAAGATGCCATTTTATAGTAGAATAGCGAGAATACTGGACCAAAGCCCACTAATCTACAGGAGTCTGAGAACGAACGTATAAGAAGAAGAACAAAAATAGATATTACCATGGGAACAAGAAGAAGATTGTGATTGGTTAATACACAGACTGAATTTACTAATGGAATATTTAATTATGTAGGCTCTTAGAAACAGGATCTCATATCGAAGTAGCGCATATGTGTTGCCGTGGCCCGAAGATGAACAGAGGATAGCAACACTATGACCCGCCATGCTTGTTTTAAGCGGTATCTTTCCTATTTTTCACGTGAAATATTACAGTTACAGTCATGAAGTCAGATTTTTGTGTCGAAAGGAGCAGATATCGCAGCCAAAATGAAAACTGCGACACATTTTATTATCCGGATTAATTTCTGTTTACCTACGGGAGTTTGAGAACGAGCATTGAAATATCTCAGGTTAAAGAATTGAGTAACAATTGAATAAGGGATTCACTTTCTTTATGTTCAGCTGTAAGCATGTGTCAGCTGTAAGCATGTGTCCAGCTGTAAGCATGTGTTCTACTGTAAGCATGTGTCAGCTGTAAGCATGTGTCCAGCTGTAAGCATGTGTCAGCTGTAAGCATGTGTTCTACTGTAAGCATGTGTTCTACTGTAAGCATGTGTTCAGCTGTAAGCATGTGTCCAGCTGTAAGCATGTGTTCTACTGTAAGCATGTGTCAGCTGTAAGCATGTGTTCAGCTGTAAGCATGTGTCAGCTGTAAGCATGTGTTCTACTGTAAGCATGTGTCAGCTGTAAGCATGTGTCCAGCTGTAAGCATGTGTCCAGCTGTAAGCATGTGTCCAGCTGTAAGCATGTGTCCAGCTGTAATCATGTGTCAGCTGTAAGCGTGTGTTCACACGGACAATTGCACAATATACAATTGTAATGTGAGATATTTATCATATGCGCGAACATTGAATTTAGACAAGTAAATTTGTAACGGGATAAATAACGAATAATCTAGATTATTCTAGACACATTGCTTTTTGTATTTCGTCTTGATGAAGGTTTTTAGTCGAAACGTGGTCTGTCGCTGTGTAGTTGCTAGTATGTGATATTTATTATTCTTCGTCTTCTGCGTTCGTTCTCAAACTCCTGCAGATTAGCAGGCTATAAACATACGTAACACATATACATATTTCCGTTTAACTTGATACAAGGACTAACATCGAGAACTTCACGTCACGCTAAGTGGCGGTTGTAAACAAACTGTCTGCATTTACTTTACATTTAAATAAACTATTAGTTTTATACACATTTGTCAGCGTTAGTAATGGTGTCAGACGGGTATCACGCCCTTGAACAAATTTTCATCAGCATGGATAAAAAATGCATTTTCAGTAAGGGACATTCAAAACAAATTGTTGTTTATAGCCGCCCTCTACTGTGACGTGGCTGATCTAGTAGTTTGACATTCCATGTACCTAGATGTTCGTGGTTAAAATGTAATCACTGAGGCTGATTGGAGAATTACCTACTGAAACCACAACGTGAGAAATATAAGACACACATGTAATTGCATGTAGTCGAATTGTAACATGAGATAAATGTAAGAATGTCTGTGTGCAAACGATGAAATCGTCTCGTTTTATATTTTTCCCCCCGGCTATGCCGTGCCTAGAATGCAAACACCAGACTACAAAGAGACTTCCGGCGCCTATTCTATAACGCGCTTCATATACGAGTTTGTACAGCTTCTAGTATCTCTGCGGTCCATCTCGATTGCGTGGGCGACCCTTGGTCTCCCATCAGTTTTTTTTTCTGCAAACCGGCAATGTATTTTATTTTCATTATAACATTCTGCGGGTATTAGTTATATAATCGTATCCTATCATTTGTAGCTTTTAATACGTGCATAAATGCTAGTGTTATGCTGTGCTCACTTCTCTTCATTTCTAGCCTTGTATTTCTTATTTCCGATATTATTCGCATTCACTTATCTGAACTAATTTTATTTGATCAATTCCTATTTATCGGTGTTAGATTTTGGTTCTTGTAGTTTTAGCACAATTGTAGGGTGAGAGAACGTGATATATGAAGTTGCATGAAAGGTGGCTTTTTGGATTGTAAATTGCATGCGTCTCCATGACCTGTGAATACAATGCTATGCAAGTCGATAAATAAGGTTAAACACCCTCACCCCCCCCTCCTCCTGTGAAATCGGTCCATGAATCATGATCTTTAGTACTAGAAGTTTAGCCAAAAGGTGTGTAAACACACCGGCCCTACTTTAGAAGTGTTTTTTTTTCTCTCTAAAAGTTCACTAAAAGTCTTATGAATGTTAAAGAGATGCACACGAAAATGGACGGATGTCTTTTTTTTAGGTACCCCCCCCCTTCTTCCTTACTGAAGAAGTATCTATGACAGTGTCTGTGACAGTGTAGTTCAGATCGCGACTGTGACGGCATAGGTACCGGTTTCGAATCCCGCCACAGGCAGTCGTGCATCCGGACCGTTCAGATAGCGATGGCAAACTACTGAATGTACTTATATTGTCTAGATAATCATTTACAGCTAAAATAAATTGCTAGGCTGATGGCTACGTCCTGAAAATGATATGCTACCACTTTAAAAAAAAATACTGATGACTGTACGAAAATATTTCATTTCTGAAAGCTTTGATATTTGATAGGATATTTCTGCAAATATTTAGTTTACTATTTGTTATATATAACATTTGTCAGTGTTACTAATGGTTTTATAAGTGCAATAGAAGCGTACGGAGACGGGATGGTTCACCATTTACAAACGAGAATTCCCTCGTTTTCGTGAGATTTTTATGAATTTCATTCTACCATTCTTCCGGTATCTCACTACCATATTTCCCTCGGACACGCTTGTTGTGGTGTATTCATTTCTACTTGTGGTATTTTTATGTTTGTATGTTATGTGCATATCTTGAAAAAGGCCTTTTGGTCAAAACGTCGATTATGTCCTGTGTATTGTCATTTGTATGATTATATTTTGTGTTTTGTTGTGTATACCATATTAATTCGTGTTGACATCCGTCAGTGATAGTGTGTTAGTCATCATCAAGTAGAACTCCATTACCTGTCTACCACGTGAGTATTATTTTCATATGGCTCATAAGGCTGATTTTTCGGTGGTCTTCACATTCTACTACACTAGGTTTCTTCGGTTCTATCTTATCTTATCTATCTATCTATCTATATATCTATCTATATATCTATCTATCTATCTATCTATCTATCTATCTATCTATCTATCCATCCATCCATCCATCCATCCATCCATCCATCCATCCATCCATCCATCCATCCATCCATCCATCCATCCATCCATCCATCCATCCATCCATCCATCCATCCATCCATACGTTGTGGCCCTTGTTTGCTTTGCGGCGTTAAGGGTGGAAGAGTTCTCTGGATATGGCTTTCTTGTGTGCTGTTTGTAAGCTTGTTCCTGTGGCTTCTTTGATTTCTTTATCATTTTTTTTCTGTTAGGCAATGAATATTGATTGCAATAAATCAGATAGAATATCGCCACTATTATAGTTGCCATTTAGCATTTTGGTGATTATTTCTATGACATATTCCCCCAGCACTTCTATTTCTTCCTTTGTAATATTATCTGGTCCAGGAGATTTATTGTATTTGAAGTGTTGTATAACTTCTTGAGCCTCTGCAATTAATACAAATTGGTCTTCGTTGTTGTATTGTATGTCTGCTTCATTTCTACTATCTTTGTAAAGTTCTTTAGCGTATTCTTCCCATCTGTTTATGATTTCATTTTCTCCTATTATTTTCTCCAATTTTGTAAAGATTTTTTTTTCTTTTTAAAATCCAAGAAGCCACAGGAACAAGCTTACAAATAGCGCACATGAAGACCATCTCCAGAGAACTCTTCCACCCCTGACACCGCAAACCACATAAGGGCCAGATATAGATAGATAGATAGATAGATAGATAGATAGATTTTCTCCACTACCTTACTGTCACCAAATTGTGTCTTACAGGGTTAACTTAAATGATCGACAGCACGTAGCGGGGACAGTGTCCAGTTGCAAACAAACATATGCCTACTTTTGTCACTTGACGTCATTCCTGTGTGTGAAAGTCTTGCATGTATTTCTTCCCAAAATGATTCTTAAGCTGTCTTATGTTGTGTTATATTAGCATCTCTCTTAATATCTTTGTTCTTCTTCTTACGGTTCGCAGTTTATCAAGTCTAGACACCTAGTGGATGTATTTCAATCTCCCCGGTATTGAATATTTTATCCGCCGAAGACGGATGTGTCGAGCCATTAGCGCAAATAAAACGGCGACACAGCGCATTTTCATTCTCTGGACGTACACTGATGGAAATCTAGTAGGACCATGGTCCTGCTACAAGGGAGATCCAGTTTGAGAATAACGCTGAAAAAGAAGAATATTTTCTGTATTTGAATACTATTTAGTATCATTTAGTCTCTTTCTAATCTTATTAGCCATTTCAAAAATCTCGAATCAATGAGACACTATGTTCTTAAATGCCGATGATAATTATTGCCCATAATCAAACTACCACAAGGGTACCTGTTCAATTAAATGGTGGTGCAATCATAGCGAATATGCTATAACAGAAGTCCATGCTTTATCATACGGTAGCAAAACATTTACACACTATCGACTGTATTGTAAGTATACGCTTGTGTGACCGGCTTCAAAACTTTTGCCTGGTAACGCCCGATGTAATTTAGTCACCACACACTCCACTATTACATATATATAATCATGGGCTGTAAACAGGGCCGTAGATATGTTGTTAGTAAGGTGGGTTTTACCTTAAAAAAGATCATTTGCCCGTTTTCGTATTTAATTCTTTCATTTTTAAATGAAAAATATGATGACGTTTTTGCGAAAAAATTTTAAGGGAAGGGTTTTATCCATATCCACTTTATGGCTACATTCCTAGTACTAACTAAAAGTCGAGTTATGTTTTGCTAAGGATTGGGGGTTGAAATCCTTCGCTTATCTGCGGACGTGGATGTAAGCATACAGACTTAAAATGAACTGGAAGCTACTGAGATGTGTCTGATTTGAGAAGAATGATGAAAATACCATGGGCAGCTGAGAAAACTAATACAGGGGTCTTCAAATATGCTGCAGTAAAGAGACAAATTATAGCACAAAAATGGAGACATAGTCAACATTATAAATGACATGTGATGGGCATGTATGATAAACATGTAATAAGCAGTGGAAAAATTAAAGAGAAAAGAGACAACGGAAGACAGTGCGTAGCTGCTGGATGGGCTGTGATCATGGGAAAGGATAATTTTAAACACTAAAATTATTAACAATACGACACAATAAGACATGAACCAGGGAGTTGTAAAAAAACTTGATCGTCTCGGTACGGCACTTGATTTAGAGGCGTGAATGTTTTCAGATCGCAACGGCTCCCTGGTCGACCAAGCCTTAAATGGGTACCGGATTAAACCGGGAAGTAAAGACTGCGAGGGAGAGGAGATGGCTACCGCCCTCATGTGCAGATCCTCTGCAATGTGAGATCGCTAACATCTCACACCCTTACGGCATTCATAAATGATATGGGTTACTTTCCTTTTTACTTACTTGATTGATTGACAGTATATACGATAATGAAAACTTCAGGAAATAGGCCTACTAATGATTGACGTGCTACAATGTTATTCTACATCGAGGGTTCCCAACTCATTGGCCGCAATCATAAATGGGGGTCACAAATTACTCCTATGGGGTCGTCGGATGAAATAGTAAACGAATAAGATATTGATTTTAAAACAATTATAATTTTTTATCAATGTATTAAAGTTGGAAAATCATCTTCTTCTTTGCTCTTTATTCAACTCCTGCAAATTAACAGTATGTAGTCCAGGTAAAAAAGCGTTTTGCCATGGTTTACAGTTGTACTGCGATGTCTCCGCCTGTCGGTCTGACAAGTCCGACTTCATCATGCCTGGGTCATTGACACTTTATAGGGTAAACAACAAACTCCACCCCCCATCCTTTGTCCCCCCCCACCTACATGCGTGAAAGGTAAACAGTTTTGCTATTCTTTGCTCATTGTTCAGGTCACTGCACTACGCGAGCGGGAATATCATAATTGTATTTATACTGATAACCTATGTTCAGTGTGTTATCTTCAAATAATTGTTAAATGTCTAGGGGGGGGGGGGGGGGTCGCCCAGGTCACATTGCTTTTATAAAATGGAGTTGCGACTCGAAAAATATTGGGAACCTGTAGACCAGTGTTTCCCAACTTTTTTTTTACCCTCCCCCCCCCTTAAGTCTTTCGAGAATACTGATTTCCCCCTATTTAACATGTACATATTTTATTATATTAAAAAATTGTATTATTTCCCTCTGAATTGCCCCTCTGAACAATCAAATTCCCCCCCCCCCCTGTGGGGCGTAGGGCGCCACGTTGGGAAACACTGCTGTATACGTTTTGTAACTGGCATGCGAATTCGTGCGCTGTGAATCTACACTGTTGGTAATAGTTGCGTGGTTGCCTGGATACATGACCTGAATAGCTTAGCAATCTGAACCACGTCAGATCCATGGTGAAACGAAAATGGGAAGGAGAGCAGGCGGTGAGTTCAAGCTGAGGTCACAGGTTAACCTGGTGCCGTGTCCAGGCTCGTTTGCCGGTAACAGATGTAGGTCACGGTGTTACACTTTAGTTCTGCCGATGTAACGTTGTCGTTGGTACATTTGATTAACAAATACGGTTGTTCTTTTATATTTTTCAAAGTATGGTAGTAGGAGGTGCGCGCGGCGGGTGGTACTATGGTAGTCATAATCTGAGGGGCGAAAAAGGAGTAGGGGTGAGGTAGTATCTTGACAATATTTGTAGGCTAGAGTCAGCAGGTCAATGGAAGTGTCCGTGGTCGTCACGTGATCTCATCGGAGAGGACACATCTGCATATTGATGTGCAACTTTATGGTTATCTAGCCTCTTGTAGTGATGTCATGTCATCCAGAATAAGGGATTGTCAGAGTTGTAGTGTTTCTCTAGCTTCTTGTGATGTAACAGCTATGTCTTCCAAAATACGGGCTTGCCACAGTTGTAATGGTTCTCTAGCTTCTTGTGATGTCACAGCTATGCAGGGCCGGTCTTAGGCCATTGCAACCTTTGCGGCGGCATTGGGCCCCGTACTTCATAGGCCCATAAATTAATATTAAAATTTATTTTATTATCCTCTTCCCTACCCAGACTGGGCCCCGCGCAATCCGTTTCGCATTGGGCCCCTCAATTGTTAGGGCCGGCCCTGCAGCTATGTCTTCCAAAATACGGGCTTGCCACAGTTGTAATGGTTCTCTAGCCTCTTGTAGTCATGTCATCCAGAATAAGGGCTTATCACAGCTGTAATTTTTCTCTAGCCTCTTGAAGTGATGTCACAGCCAAGCCCTCCTCCAAATATGGGCTTGCCACAGTTGTAATGATGTTTCTCTATGCCGTGTCACGTATCTTGGTCGCTTGTGATGTCACATCTGCAGTTGTTCTTTATGCTCGTCCTTTATGTTTTCTTTATTATTTTCAATTTTTTCTATGCTGTCTTTTGTTTTTTGGTTCCATGTTTTTCTATGTTATTTATCTGTACTATATTATATGTCTGTTGTCTTGATGGGCTAATATTTTTCGTTCTTTGCCATATACCGCTAAATCATTCTTCCATTGTTTAAAGCTAGTATTATGTATTTGAAATGTTCACTGATTTCTTCTTATTCTTCTTCTGCGTTCATTCTCAAACTCCTACACATCACCAAGATGTAGCCCGGAGAACGGAATGCGTTGTGTCCTGGTTTACAGCATTGCTGCGATATCTGCGCATTTCGGTCTGACATACGACTTCATCGTGGCTTTGGGCCACTGACCCTATATGGGATGGGACAGCCAACTCCATCCCATAACCTCCTTAGTATCCTCGAACAACATGCATGGAAGGTAAACAGTGTTGCTATTCTCTGCTCCTCTTTCGAGCCCGACAACACACGGGCGTCACTGTTTTCAATATTTTGAACAATATATTTCACATACTAAACCGCTTAAAATATGTACTGATGACTTTGTGAGTTGGATATTATTAAGCATTGCCACGTGAGCTGCTTTTTAAGCTCTTTATCAGCGACACTTTATCGGCGACGTATCTCTGAGCTGTGGTTCTATTTTGGTACCGACGACACTTTCAGGTAGCTCTAATATACTTTTCCATTTCCTCTATTGATGACTCATTCAGGTAACTACACATTCAGGTAGCTTTAAGCTACTTTTATATTTCCTATGTCGATGACACATTCAGGTTTCTTTAAGATACTTTTATATTTCCTATGTCGATGACACATTCAGGTAGCTTTAAGCTACTGTTCTATTTCCTATGTCGATGACACATTCAGGTAGCTTTAAGCTACTTTTATATTTCCTATGTCGATGACACATTCATGTAGCTTTAAGCTACTTTTATATTTCCTATGTCGATGACACATTCAGGTAGAGCTACCTGAATGTGACATCGACATAGAGGAAATAGAAAAGTATGTACTGTTGTATTTCCTCTATCGACGACACAGTAACAGTACTTGCAGGTTCAAGTAATTATTCGCAGTATACACATTCATTGCAGGTGAATATGTATCTGAAAATAATTTCGCATTGTCTCAACGTGAACCGGTTTATGACACAAACTAGTGATGGCAGTTAAATTTTATATCAAGTGATTAATCAGGGACATTGTTGTTTCTTATCATATATCAAGATGGGTGATTAATCAGGGACAGTTGTTTCTCATCATATATATCAAACTCGTCAGGGACAATGTTGTTTCTCATCATATATCAAGCTTGGAGGTTACTCGGGGACATTATTGTTTCTCATCATATATCAAGCTGGGTGATTAATCAGGGACAGTTGTTTCTCATCATATATATCAAACTCGTCAGGGACAATGTTGTTTCTCATCATATATCAAGCTGGGTGATTAATCAGTGACAGTTGTTTCTCATCATATATATCAAACTCGTCAGGGACATTATTGTTTCTCATCATATATCAAGCTGGGTGATTAATCAAGGACAATGTTGTTTCTGGCACATTATCTCATATAAAGTGTAGAATATTCCCTAATGTGCAACTTTCGGGCAGCTCTATAGTACTGCGGCACATTTTTGAGAAACCTACACTACCATCTCTAGTTTAGATCAGATTATAGAACCGTTAAATCAGGGATGGACTAAATAAGGCCCACGGGCCAAGGAAGACCTGTTACGTCAATTTCACTGGCACGCCAGGATGATTTGAACGTAATATATGCACTTGTCCCCGCGGTAGCAGAGTGGTTTTGATAGTGAGCTCGCCTCGCGAATCCAACTCTTCGAAGTAGGTGTCAATGCCGACCATCCACGTTATGACATAATTAGTGTATTATAGTTCCGCCTCAAAATTCATTAATAGTTGAATAGCAATGACCAGGAGAGGATACGATTCAATTATTATTATTATGATATTTTCGCATCACCAAACTCAGAATACGTTACTTGGACACTCAAGGGACTAATAACGCCAAGCGTTTTGGACTTCCCCATACCACATGAGAAAAAACTATATTCAGCCGGCCGATCTATAATGGTTGTCCTGAACTGATCTAAGGGTGTATATTCAGGCATGGTCTACAGTATAGACCCCAGTATATATACATATAGTATATGTCGTTAATATCAAGATTTGTTTTTGTTCTAGTACCGATAGGTTTCAGTCAGTGCAGGATTTACGTATAAGTTACACAAGCTATAGCTTAGCCCCCCCCCCATTCTTGCGCCGTCCTCCCTATAAAAAAATTATTCGAGTGAGCAATTGTCATATATAAAGAACGTATCTTATATCTAAAGAGCTGATGTTACGAACTTTTATTTTTCCGGTTACAACATACGGCTGTGATACATGGACTCTAAGTAAAACAGCGGCAAAGAAGATCAACGCCTTCGAGCTGAAATGCTACAGAAAGATACTTAGAATATCATGGAAAGATAAAATCAGAAACTCAGATATTATAAACACACTGAATATTCCAGAGTGTTGGTTACTAAACACAATAACAAAAAGAAAACTACGCCTGTTTGGTCATATAAAGAGACATAACTGTTTAGAAAGACAAATAATGGAGGGAAGAGTACCTGGGTAGAGGAGAAGGGCAGACCAAGAAGACGATGGACTGACGACATTAAAGATAATATGAATACATCGCTAGAAAATTCAAGCCACATCGTCCAAGACAGAGAGAGGTTCAGAGAGTTCATTGGGAAGACAACGTTCTGGACGGAATACGTCACATGACACTATCTTATATCTCAAATAGCTTAGGGCCTTATCAAGTCTAAATCCGGCCCTGGTTTCAGTGATTAATATCAGGATATGTTTCTTCTTCTGTGTTCATTTTCAAACTCATATCCGGTTAGCATTATGTAGTCAGGAGAGTTGAATGCGCTGCATTGTGGGTTGTAAAGCGCCTATACACCGGCCATACATAATCGCCTTTAGTAATCAACTTCAGCATAACATATATGGGATAGGTTGACCTTCTATGAGGCTGAGTAGTCAAACCCACAACCAATCCTTCATAGTCTCTTCTTACGTTATACATAACAGATGGTAAGGTTACTATTCATTGACCCTATTTCAGACCTTTACAATATTCAGGAAATGTTTCTTTCAGTCATTTCTACTTTTATAGCAGAAGTACACGTGTCAACAAACATCACCGAAACTATGCAGGGGCGACTAGAGTGGCCGCGCTGGGTGGCAAAAACGCCAAAAAAGCAATATCCAGGAGCGCCACAAGCGACATGAAGTTAGTTTATGTAAATAGTGAAGGCAGAACTTTCATATGGTGCCAGAATCCCTAGTATTGGGGCTGTAAACTAAGGCAACATGGTTAAGTTGTCAACCTTAAGCCAGTCTGAAACAAGCTCCCATTTCCATGGAGACGTAAAATCAGAATAAAGAAGTAATTACAATTGCAGAAACATACAAAATTCACACACAATTTTCTTGGAAATGTATGTTTTATTCGTGGGGTAGTTTTATTATGTTGATGTTTTTTTTTTACTGTTTTCAACGCGTAGTTTATATCATTGTCTCATGTTTTTTTCCTAAGAGTTCCTGCTCACGCTCAAATCTCTCTATCCTAGCAGGACAATTGTCGTTCTTAGTTTTCCAGCATGATATATAGTCCAGAGGGCGGAGATGAACTGTGAAACAGTGACCAGGCACATCCGAATTCGTTATGTTTTTATGTCACTTGAATGTTTGTCTTTCATGGAATGTAGCATAAATATGACATAAAGTGAAATATTTGTTTTATCTTACAGGGAATGCAGCACAAGCTAAGTGACTCGTGGAAGCACTCATATAACACCGGGTACCACCAAGCAATGGCCGAAGATGGAATAGAAGCAGTCTGTAGAACAGCACCAAGTGGTATAAACAACGGCAGTGCTGGAAGTATCGTCAGCAGTCTTCTACGGAAAGCTAGTGGATTTAGAGATGGGATGTACGTCGGTGGAGTAGGTAATGGATTAGAGCAGAAAATTCAAGAACTTCGGGCTGAAAGGGAAGCAGGGGAGATGGTCAAATGTCCCTCTTCTATCCGTAGCGATCAGGACAGTCCAATAGACTTTTCCGTGAAACGAAGGTCATCATTCTCGGGTAGTTTGACGGACGACTCTCAGACATCATTATGCAGCCCAAGCAACGTGACGGATTATAACGATATGTCTCCAGTAATAGATTCTGAATCTGCCAACCATAATATTGATATCAGCAAAAGAAATACACCAAGTCCTCATGGATTCGACCAACAGAAACGTCATGCTCACCTTGACGTTTCGACGTCTTCATCTTTTACAACTTCACCATTATTTAATATGGGAACGTTATCAGGCCTGAGCGCAAATCTTTTATCCAACAGTTCCACTATAAATACGTTCTCAAAAATGACTGTAGCAGCTGTTCTTGGTGACCAACGCAGTAAGAAAAACACACGCCCTTTCAAGGCATATCCTAAAGAAGCATTACAGATGCCACTTGGCTTTTTGGGCATTCCTGGTATGAATACAGCAGCGGTTCAAAAGGGAATGGAATCTGGGGTATTTGCTGGAATGAATAGTGAAGACATTGTGAACATGTATAATCACAAGCTTCATCTTTTCAAGGAAAGACAATTGCCAGGACAAGAAGGAAAGATGTCCCCATTATCTCAGGTATCTACATCTAGCAGAAATCACATCCCTCAGCATCATCATCATCATCATCATCAACAGTCTCGAGATTACAATCATCAGCGCACGAACTCGCCATCTATTCCATACCCAGTATCTACAGTCAGCATATCTCCACCTCCTCTCACACCAGATCACATTAAATCAAACCAAAGCTCTTCAAATTATTCCGTCCAAGTCACAAGCAGATCGCTAAACGCGACACTTGTCTCCAGTACATCGTCTTTCTCTCACTCCAACTCCCGTAAACGTCCACGCTCCTTGCCCGATGACCAGAAAGACTCTGCTTACTGGGAAAGGAGACGGAAAAACAACGACGCTGCAAAGAGGTCACGAGATGCAAGACGCGCAAAAGAAGATGAGATTGCCATCCGAGCAGCTCTTCTGGAGCAGGAGAACATCAAACTCAGGGTAGAAGTTGCTGCACTTAAAACAGAGACTGCAAGACTCAGATGTTTGCTTTATAACTAAGATCAGGGGCGCTTTATATGTAAGCGTATAGTCCCCTATCCATTACTTCTAGTGTATTGTTTTGCATACCTTTTCATTTTAGATTACATGTTATTTATTTATTTTTTTTGCCAAATTTTTTCGAATATTTTAAAACCCTGCTTACCAAAGACGAAGTGTTTTACGTTCATCACATATACCGTGGTTATAAAAACAATAACAGAAGTATGGTTTATGCATAATATCAATTTATCGAGTGACCATTCTCATATCATCTACAACTAAGGAGAAGCACAGCTGGACTCCTGTGTCTGGGACGCTTGAGGCTGCGACTTTGGTACGTAGAAGACCATGGGCTATACTTAAAAAAAACAGGTTTGAATATCTAGCATTACCATACGCAGAAGACATATGCTTTTCTTCCCATTGTCAATGTCAATTGGCAGACATACAAAGCGACGTTTCATGAAGAATTTAAAATCAAGATACTTGAAAGAAAAGATAAACAGTGTAATTTTTCTTTTCATTCATAGTTTACTAATATCTAAACTTCCCGCCAATAATTTACTAACATCTAAACTTCCCGCTAATAATTTACTAACTTCCAAACTTCCTATCCCTAGTTTTTAAAAAAGGCGTAGAGGATTAACTTCATTGTACTTTGGGTTCTTCTTATGTACTCATACCTCTCAATGAAGTGACACGCCCCTCCTCCCTGTCGAGAGTACCACTCATAGCACGTAACTCCATAGCTTCCAGCGATCTGGGATCCAGGGATATAAGATAAAATGCACTTTATAAACAAGACACCCCGATCCGGATTCGATCCTGTGACCTCATGAGCACACGGTCAATTGACTAACCACTGTGCTAAGCAGATCTAAACTTCCCATTCATAGTTTAACTAACATCTAGACTACACATTCATAGTTTACTAGCTTCTGAACTTCTCCTTTTTAGTTTACTAAAATTTACTTTACATTCCTAGATTACTAAGAACTAAACCAGGGATGGGCAAAATACAACCCATCGGCCAAACACAGCCCGCCAAGTCATTTTACTGGCCAGCAAGGATGATTTGAAAATGACCATATACACTGACTTTTCAGCTGAGAAATTACACAAACTAACTGAACTTGGAGAATTTTCAGAAAAAATGTTTGTTGGCCTCCATTTCACTCGAGATATGCGCATTCTGGCCTGCCGACCCAAGAGGGTTAATCATTTAACAAACTGTATATTTTTTTATCTTGATATAAAAGAACATTGTTTATTGTTGGATGATTCAACACCAAAAAATCACAAATCAACCGCTCTAGAAATGTCTTATTAATAATCTCCATACTTAAAATTTATAATATTTTAGATCTCAGACTTTTAGATATATCCTAATGCAATCGTTTTAAATATATCCTAATGCAATCATTTATTAGATATGTCCTGATGCAAAGGATTTAGATATGTCCTAATGCAATCAATATATTCGAATGCAATCTACACCTTTTTGATGTGCCGGAAAGGTGATTACGTTGTTAGAAGATGAAGAACTATGTTCTAATATGATTTATGGTAAAATCTTGTCGTTTAATGTGTACTGCTTGTGATGAGAGACGCTCTTATCAACCACGGCGTGAATGCAGTTTGGGTATATCAGATATAACCAAATAAAGACCATCGAAAATAAAGGAGGTCGTTGTTCATGTAATCCTGCTTCAACGGCCTCCGAATATATTGATATTTACGGTAAAACAAATCACGAATAATCATTTATTGATTACTGTAGGTCTGCTCGGATTGCTGTTTACTTGTAACATAT
Organism: Meghimatium bilineatum; assembly: GCA_034231615.1. Lineage (NCBI taxonomy): Eukaryota > Metazoa > Mollusca > Gastropoda > Stylommatophora > Philomycidae > Meghimatium > Meghimatium bilineatum. Next base: position 37,207,222 of record CM067322.1, read on the forward strand.
ATGTATTTTTATATAGATTTATATATGTATATTTTGCACTTTTACAGTGAACAAGATCTCAGGATTTTCAGGGAGTTCCATGTTTGATTAATGATATTAATCACATTATCAATTACCATTTGCTCATTAGAATTGGGAATTTCCATAAATTTCACCCTTGCAAAAAAACTGTCAAGAATTCAGGGACTTCTGCGTAATAATGTTAAAACAAACGACAAATTTCCCTCCTAAAAAGGTGCCAAAAGTAAATGTTTTGTGTCACATTGGTGTATAAAAACAGTATTCTTGACGTCAACTTTTTAAACCCCTATTGTCGACAACAGTTCAACTTTTTCAGATTCCCCCACTTAATTGCTGATGTAATTTATGCATATCTTCCTATATGATATAAATATCAGACAAATTTGTCATGAGAAGTATAATCACTCACAGGAAACCATGTTGAAGCTCAACTTCAAAACTCAGGTTCCAAATAATATTTTCAATACATGTTTATTTGGCGTTAAAATTCCCGTGCTGGTTGATAATTTGTGTAGTATTTGAAATATACAAACACATCTCATTTATTTAACACTTTACTGACTCTCAAATCAAGTTCCGTGAGCATTGAACATATGCGATCAAGTTTCTCCACAACTTCATTGTCGCTTGTGTTTTTTTTTAATCAGTCGGTGACTTTCTAGCATTTTATGATGTCAATCCATCCAGCAACTTCTCTCTTTGTCTTCCTCTGTCTCTTCTTACCCAGATCTTTTCTGTTGTTGCTAAATGTTCATATTTTGTTCTTCTCATCACATGACCCATTTAAAGACGTATCAATATTGCGTAAATGCCTTCTTGACATTCTTGTCTTGTTTTCATTATATTTTATTTTCTAATAATCATACTCGTTTTCCCATTTATGCTGGATTATTAAAATGTACATCATTCTATGTAGTTTCTAACTATATTAGTGCTCATTTCTGTATTTGTTTGTCCATAAAGTCTGAGATATCAAGGGGAAATAGTCTGAGATAAATGCTGGACAGTTTGTTTGGACATCCTCACGATTTCACATGCTCAATGTGTACATCTGGAACGTATGCAGAATGAAGGCATGCATATAGTTCTCGGCTGTACTATGGATGCTCCCATAGTCTTTTTCTTCTTCATCGTTCTTCAGTCAGATATCAGGTTACAGCACCAATAGCTTTAATGAATTGTGTGATTCGCTTCAGGTCATCCTTGGAACCCCTCAAGTCTGGAAGCAGTGCCGTCTCAGTAGGCCATATTTTCTCCCTCTCTTCTTGGAAGAACTAGCAGTATTAAAACTTAGGAAATCAACTGGCCCAGATAACATACCAAATGAACTATTAATTCACATCGGACCATCAGCAAACAAGAAATTAATTTTTAAAAATTGTAACAACTGTGGGGATAGAGGTCTAGTGCCACAGGTGTGGAAAACTGCCATACTGATACCCATCCACAAGAAAGGCAAACCAAAAAACAAGGTGGGCAGCTATCGCCCAATAAGTCTGACCAGCTGTGTTTGCAAACTAATGGAGCGCCTGGTAAGCTCCCATAGTGAAAAATGAGATATATATTAGGACAATTCACACTTACGTTTCCGTCACGGTCTCATACTTGCAGAGCGTATACGCTTGTTACTGTAGATTAAAGGCAGCCAATATATAAGAATAACAATGATCTCAATGGTAAGAGAATCAGGCGTAGCATGTCGTGGATGGCTCAGTCTGAACAAAAAATAGAAAAAGCGAGGACCGTTGCAACTTTTGCCAAAAGGAGAAGAATGTCGTCAGATTGAGGAAATGATGGTAAACTTTCACAAGTTGATAATTACGATTAACAGAAAATGCAGATGTTAGTGCAATGTAAAAGAGAACAACGAAATTGATATATTTATATCTCATAACACCAGGGACAGGGATGTGATATATTTATATCTCATAACACCAGGGACAGGGATGTGATATATTTATATCTCATAACACCAGGGACAGGGATGTGATATATTTATATCTCAAAACACCAGGGACAGGGATGTGATATATTTATATCTCATAACACCAGGGACAGGGATGTGATATATTTATATCTCAAAACACCAGGGACAGGGATGTAGTGATGTTCACCGACGGATTGGTACGTCGGGATGATAAATCTGGCTGTAACTTCACCACCATCGCTGGAAGTATGACCATCTAACCATCGCTGAACGCATCGTTGTGCTCTCTACTGCACATTCAAGATATTTTAAATCATTTTATCCTCCGAAAACGGATGTGTCGGGCCACTGGCGCAAATAAAACAGCGAAACAACGCAGTTCTATTGTCTGGACTACATCCTTCTGGAAATCTAATAGGATCATGGTCCTGCCACAAGAGATATCCAGTGGGAGTTTGAGAATGAACGATGAAGAAGAAGAGATCATTTTACAACTCAAAGACAAGTTAAATTATGACTGTGCTAGTGTGTGTATTGGAATTATGACCGTGCTAGTGTGTGTATTGAAATTATGACCGTGCTAGTGTGTGTATTGAAATTATGACCGTGCTAGTGTGTGTATTGAAATTATGACCGTGCTAGTGTGTGTATTGAAATTATGACCGTGCTAGTGTGTGTATTGAAATTATGACCGTGCTAGTGTGTGTATTGAAATTATGACTGTGCTAGTGTGTGTATTGAAATTATGACTGCTAGTGTGTGTATTGAAATTATGACTGCTAGTGTGTGTATTGAAATTATGACTGCTAGTGTGTGTATTGAAATTATGACTGCTAGTGTGTGTATTGAAATTATGACTGCTAGTGTGTGTATTGGAATTATGACTGTGCTAGTGTGTGTATTGAAATTATGACTGTGCTAGTGTGTGTATTGGAATTATGACTGCTAGTGTGTGTATTGGAATTATGACTGTGCTAGTGTGTGTATTGAAATTATGACTGCTAGTGTGTGTATTGGAATTATGACCGTGCTAGTGTGTGTATTGAAATTATGACCGTGCTAGTGTGTGTATTGAAATTATGACCGTGCTAGTGTGTGTATTGAAATTATGACCGTGCTAGTGTGTGTATTGAAATTATGACCGTGCTAGTGTGTGTATTGAAATTATGACCGTGCTAGTGTGTGTATTGAAATTATGACCGTGCTAGTGTGTGTATTGAAATTATGACCGTGCTAGTGTGTGTATTGAAATTATGACTGTGCTAGTGTGTGTATTGAAATTATGACTGCTAGTGTGTGTATTGAAATTATGACTGCTAGTGTGTGTATTGAAATTATGACTGCTAGTGTGTGTATTGAAATTATGACTGCTAGTGTGTGTATTGAAATTATGACTGCTAGTGTGTGTATTGGAATTATGACTGTGCTAGTGTGTGTATTGAAATTATGACTGTGCTAGTGTGTGTATTGGAATTATGACTGCTAGTGTGTGTATTGGAATTATGACTGTGCTAGTGTGTGTATTGAAATTATGACTGCTAGTGTGTGTATTGGAATTATGACCGTGCTAGTGTGTGTATTGAAATTATGACCGTGCTAGTGTGTGTATTGAAATTATGACCGTGCTAGTGTGTGTATTGAAATTATGACCGTGCTAGTGTGTGTATTGAAATTATGACCGTGCTAGTGTGTGTATTGAAATTATGACCGTGCTAGTGTGTGTATTGAAATTATGACTGTGCTAGTGTGTGTATTGAAATTATGACTGCTAGTGTGTGTATTGAAATTATGACTGCTAGTGTGTGTATTGAAATTATGACTGCTAGTGTGTGTATTGAAATTATGACTGCTAGTGTGTGTATTGAAATTATGACTGCTAGTGTGTGTATTGGAATTATGACTGTGCTAGTGTGTGTATTGAAATTATGACTGTGCTAGTGTGTGTATTGGAATTATGACTGCTAGTGTGTGTATTGGAATTATGACTGTGCTAGTGTGTGTATTGAAATTATGACTGCTAGTGTGTGTATTGGAATTATGACTGTGCTAGTGTGTGTATTGGAATTATGACTGTGCTAGTGTGTGTATTGAAATTATGACTGCTAGTGTGTGTATTGGAATTATGACTGTGCTAGTGTGTGTATTGAAATTATGACTGCTAGTGTGTGTATTGGAATTATGACTGTGCTAGTGTGTGTATTGGAATTATGACTGTGCTAGTGTGTGTATTGGAATTATGACTGTGCTAGTGTGTGTATTGAAATTATGACTGCTAGTGTGTGTATTGGAATTATGACTGTGCTAGTGTGTGTATTGAAATTATGACTGCTAGTGTGTGTATTGGAATTATGACTGTGCTAGTGTGTGTATTGGAATTATGACTGTGCTAGTGTGTGTATTGGAATTATGACTGTGCTAGTGTGTGTATTGGAATTATGACTGCTAGTGTGTGTATTGAAATTATGACTGCTAGTGTGTGTATTGGAATTATGACTGTGCTAGTGTGTGTATTGAAATTATGACTGTGCTAGTGTGTGTATTGAAATTATGACTGTGCTAGTGTGTGTATTGAAATTATGACTGTGCTAGTGTGTGTATTGAAATTATGACTGCTAGTGTGTGTACTGAAATTATGACTGTGCTAGTGTGTGTATTGAAATTATGACTGTGCTAGTGTGTGTATTGAAATTATGACTGTGCTAGTGTGTGTACTGAAATTATGACTGTGCTAGTGTGTGTACTGAAATTATGACTGTGCTGGTGTGTGTATTGAAATTATGACTGTGCTAGTGTGTGTATTGAACTTATGACTGTGCTAGTGTGTGTATTGAAATTATGACTGTGCTAGTGTGTGTACTGAAATTATGACTGTGCTAGTGTGTGTATTGGAATTATGAATGTGCTAGTGTGTGTACTGAAATTATGACTGTGCTAGTGTGTGTATTGAAATTATGACTGTGCTAGTGTGTTTATTGAAATTATGACTGTGCTAGTGTGTGTATTGAAATTATGACTGTGCTAGTGTGTGTACTTAAATTATGACTGTGCTAGTGTGTGTATTGAAATTATGACTGTGCTAGTGTGTGTATTGGAATTATGACTGTGCTAGTGTGTGTATTTGAATTATGACTGTGCTAGTGTGTGTATTGGAATTATGACTGTGCTAGTGTGTGTACTGAAATTATGACTGTGCTAGTGTGTGTATTGGAATTATGACTGTGCTAGTGTGTGTATTGGAATTATGACTGTGCTAGTGTGTGTATTGGAATTTATTACAGTTAATGAGGGTATATCTTCTGTGTGTGTGTGTGTGGGGGGGTGTGATGTAATTTAAGAATATGGAATGATAAAATTACAAATCACGTTTGACCTAATCTTAATCTCATATGTCATCATGTGTATTTATTGTCCAAGATGTGCATCCATATATTAGAAGTGGTGTTACATATTAGTATTGTAGAACAATCTTCCTCGCTCTGACGACAAGGACACATTACACAATATGTTCTTCATTTGTTTGGAAGGCTGCTTTTGCATGTCCAGTTCCACTTTTCATATCTGTTGAACTTTTCCTTCCGATATTATCATTATTCTTCTTCAGCTTTCATTCTCAAACTCCCACTGGATCTCTCTTATAGCAGCATCATCATCATCAAGTGCCGTCTCCGCAACGAAGGTTGGCTGCAACGTATCTCCAACATCTTCTGTCTCTTGTCTTGGTGGTGCACTCTGCTAGACTGTAACCTGTCCATCGTGTAATGTTACTCTCCCACTTGTATCTCTGCCTACCTCTTGCTCGCTTCCCTTTGACTTTACCCTCAAGTAAGGTCTTCAATAAGGTGTCATGTCTTTTAATGTGTCCAAAATATTTTATTTGCCTGATCTTTATTTCTCTTAGTAGAGATATAGCAGCACAATGGTCCTACTAGATTTCCAGTAGAATGTAGTCCAGAGAATGGAAATGTCCTGTGTCGCCGTTGTAGCTCGACACGTCCATCTTCGTCGGTACACTGTTCTCAAATAATTGAAACGGTAGAGCCAGGCCCATAGATACGCCTTCGGTACGCGACCGTTTCCATAGACCTGGTATCTAAAATTGTCACGTAACCGGACAGGGTCCTTTGTTGGCATTTTGGTTGGTCACTATTTATATACTTGGAGTCGTCTTGGCTATTTTTGGCATGCGATTCCAAGTATGTAAACAATGACCAACCGAAACATAACACTACTCAAAAACGTAACGAATGTGGGTCCTAATTAATTCAGTTGGATAGTCTTTATTGAAGACAGTTGTACTTCCGTAAAAGGCGTGGGAGAGGTAGGGCTTTCCTAAAAAAAAATATTTATTTGGAAATTAATTGATGGGGGGGATTGGTGTTACCCTCTTATTTGTATGCTTCATGACATTCTCTGATTTGGGGACGTTTTTAACACGTGAACCTGTTCCCCCTTATCGATGGACTTGGGTGAACCTGTTTGAATATTGGGCCATTCACGATGATCTTGCTTGCTGAGGGATTTTTGCTTCTTTCACTGACACGACTATCATTTCTCACTTATTGTTATTAAAGATAAGACATCTTCTGCATATCTCAATGTTATTTTAGTCCACCCTCGGGTATTCCTGAAATATAACAAATTAATTGCTTGCAATATGTTTCGCAATAGACAACAATAACACTGAATGTGATGTCATTGTATGCTGCATGCTATAGCAGCAATGTTATCTACTTGTACTCGTGTTTACTAGCTTATTTGATCGAAGTTGCTGCAAGTATTTTGTAGGTATAATTCAGTGTGGTATAAAAATGCATGTCTTCACCGTGAGAGAAATCATCCAAGTAATCCGTCACATATTTTCTCAGTAGAAGGTTAAGAGGTCACTCGCCTATCCCAAGTTCACTTGCACAACCAATAGAACAAAAATCCTATTTTTGTGTTTCAATACAAACTGGGATTTAGCCTCTGGTATCTACTTGTCACACGAGGCGCACCTACGTGCGTCATAGCTCCGCGGAAATAGCGCATACTCGCTGACAAACGCAGCCTACGTGATATAAATTTAGAATTGGATTCGAGTACGCATTATTGCAAATATTTGTCTGTCCTGAGATTTAAGTTTACGACCGTTTCCTTTTCGATCCGTGACCTAGAAATATTTTGTATGTCAATGATTCTCATGTTTTGGAGTCGGTAGCTTACACTGCTATATCTGTTATACACTAATGTAAACTCAGAGAAAAAAAATACACATAAGTTCATCCAACACCACATTATGGGAGGGGGGCGACTATTGAAGAAAATAAAATCAAATAAATAAAATATTTTAGACATCAAAAGACATAACATCTTGTCGAAGACCACCTTACTTGAAGATAGTGTGGAGGTGATGGAAGCATGAGGTAGGGAGAGTAACAACTGGGAGGGAAACATTGTGACATGGACAAGATACTGAGGCTTGATACATAATGTTGAGGTCCGTTGCAGCGAATCGTTGATGAACGACGGCACATGATGATGACGAACTTTCTCCGGTCTGATAAATAAACTTATCATCAACGCTAAGAAATTATAAATCCGTTTCTATTTGTCATTCAGCCAATGAGAATTTTTAATTTCAAAATTCATATGAACTTCTGGCAATCACACAAATTATTTTTCAATAACTAGATATGACACTATCTGCGGAGTAGCTAGTAATGTAACTAATAATGTAGCTAGTAATGTAACTAGTAATGATACTATCTGCGGAGTAGTTAGTAGTGACACTATCTGCTAAGTAAATAGTAATGACACTATCTGTGGAATAACTAGTAATGGCACTATCTACCGAGTAGCTAGAAATGTAACCAGTAATGTAGAAAATACTGTAACTAATAATGACACTATCTGCGGAGTAACTAATAATGTAGCTAGTAATGACACTATCTGCGGAGTAACTAGTAATGTAACTAGTAATAGCACTATCTGCGGAGTAGCTAGTAATGTCGCTCTGTGGAGTAGCTAGTAATGTAACTAGTAATGTAACTAATAATGTAGCTAGTAATGTAACTAGTAATGTAACTAATAATGTAGCTAGTAATGATACTATCTGCGGAATAGTTAGTAGTGACACTATCTGCTAAGTAAATAGTAATGACACTATCTGTGGAATAACTAGTAATGGCACTATCTACCGAGTAGCTAGAAATGTAACCAGTAATGTAGCAAATACTGTAACTAATAATGACACTATCTGCGGAGTAACTAATAATGTAGCTAGTAATGACACTATCTGCGGAGTAACTAGTAATGTAACTAGTAATAGCACTATCTGCGGAGTAGCTAGTAATGTCGCTCTGTGGAGTAGCTAGTAATGTAACTAGTAATGACACTATTCGCGGAGTCCATGTTGAAGTTAATATTAGAAATGTAGATTTATGACTAACTACTGACCAGACAGCTGACCACAAATTAGTTAAACCAAGTGATAAGTCGCCGATTTATAACTTCACACCACGCCAGCAACATACCCCTAATTTAATTTGAAATCTTTAAAAATAATGTTGGTGTTCCATTGCATGGCCAAACTTTAATTTGGAGACAGCACTTGATGATGATGAGTAAAAGGGAGATTAAATGGTTACTATTAGGGATCCCTACTATTTCTATGTCAGAAAATTGTATACACTACATATCACATGATGATGATGATGTACACACAGGGCCGCCCCTAACAATTGAGGGGCCATATGCGAAAGGGATTGCTCGGGGCCCAGTCTGAGTAGGGAAGAGGATAATAAAATAAATTCTAATATGAATTTATTGGCCTATAAAAGTGCGGGGCCTACTGCGGCCGCACAGGTTGCAATGACATAAGACCGGCCCTGTGTACACATCAATGTATTTCATGTGAGTTGCCGAAGGCTAGACTAAAATAGGAACCGTAGACGATCATGTGTGTAAGTAAAACACAATTGTGTATTTATACTAGGATGTCTGCGCAGGGTGACTCTGTGTGTCAAATGTGTCTAAGATGACTACGACACGAATCTGATGGATGAGAAAATCATTAATCAAATTCCATTATAACAATATCCCATTATAACAACTTGGTTCCAACTGAAGAAATATTTATGTAATAACAAATTTGTTATTTTTAATTCTGGATTAGAAACTAGCGGAACATTCCCATAAGTGCTCCGATCTCCGTTTCAGCAGCCATTCAAGTGTTTGTAGACTCAAAGTCCCCGTCAGGTGTTGATTAAGTGATCTTCGGTTCTTTCCAAAAAGAGTACATTTTCTTCCTTCACTTCTAATCATTTCCATTTTTGTCATTCTTTGTGCATGTTCGCTTTCAGTAAATTTGTTATATTTAATGTAAGTAATATAACTTCATTATTTATATTATAATCAATGAAGCATGCAAATAATTGGGAATTTTGAAAAGTGTCGTTAAATAGAGAAATGTTTTATAAACGTATGCACTATGGAATGTATAAATATTCTTTAACCAAGAGTTATCTTCCAGCATACATAGAGATTACAGCATAAAACATTAAAATAGAGAAATGTTTTATAAACTTATGCTCTATAAATAAAGGTTATAAGTTCCAGCATTACTCCAGCATGTATACATTTTCTTTAACCAAGAGTTAGCTTCCAGCAATGGAACTGTGGAACGATCTACTGGGCATAACAAGGATAGTTTCAACTAAGACTTAAAGACACCAAACGTTATTATACCAAATTGTGAAAATCATTCTAATGATAGATGTCAATGGAAGAAGGCTATCAGATCTGGTAGTTAGACTAAGTTAAGAGCATTCTAATGATATATGTCACTGGAAGAAGGCTATCAGATCTGGTAGTTAGACTAAGTTAAGAGCATTCTAATGATAGATGTCACTGGAAGAAGGTTATCAGATCTGGTAGTTAGACTAAGTTAAGAGCATTCTAATGATAGATGTCACTGAAAGAAGGCTATCAGATCTGGTAGTTAGACTAAGTTAAGAGCATTCTAATGATAGATGTCACTGGAAGCGGGCTATCAGATCTGCTAGTTAGACTAAGTTAAGAGCATTCTAATGATAGATGTCACTGGAAGCGGGCTATCAGATCTGCTAGTTAGACGTGAGTCAATGATATTGACATGGGAAGGAGCTCACTCCCTAGTTCTATAAAAAAAAATTCAAAAGTCGTAGTAGATTAACCTCATTGTAATCAGGTTTTCCCACATCTACTCTCTCCGTCTCAACGAAGCGGCGCCTGCTAAAATACAAATATATAATAACAAGAGGTCCAGCGGATTTTCAACAAAGTGGAGAGTGCACAGCAACACAAATAGGAAGTGTTTCCTGCGTGTGATCACTGCGTAAAGTACCACTCATATCAATTCCGTAGTTTCAATCGAAAATTTACAGGGATTTACCGATACAATTCACATTATATGTTTACTAAGTCAAGAGTAGGATGTGAACAAGCTACCTCTTGAGCACATGGCTAAAGGTTTCAAAACTATGACAGAGAAATCTCCTTCCATTACTTTATTATATCTATAGAACGAGAAATGCGTTATCTTACTATTAAGTTACAATCACTCAGGACTAAGATGGATTACTGATTTTTTTAGCCTTTAGCAAGTAGCAGCCACGACCAATCATTGACGATTGGTCAAAATAGCAACAGTATCATTAAAGACAATAATAATAAGAGAGACTTTTGAAGACATAGTCATCATCAAGTGACATTCTTTCCAGAACGTAGTCTTTCCTATGGATCTCTTGAATTCTCCTCGGTCTTGAGCAAATTGCCCTGCATCTTTCAGTGACATGCGCATGCATTCTTGAATGTCTTTTGTCCAACGGTGTCTTGGTCGGCCTTTGCTCCTGTTGCCTTCTATCATCCCCTCCAGTAACACTCTCTCCATGCCGTCGTGTCTCTTAATATGACCGAAAAAACTAGCTTTTTCTTTAATATGGTATTCAGAAGCCAGCCTTCCTGGGCGTTAATTTTTCGTACCACCTCCTGGTTTGTTTTCTTCGCTGTCCATGGTATTCATAGTGGAACATAGGAAGACATAGTGTCACAGTGAAATGCGAAAATTATGCTCAGAAGAAAAAAAGTCATAGAGAAAGTCTTAACACATATAAGAACACACGGAATATATTTTTCTTTGTACGTTAACAAACTCCAGAATGTGAGCTATTCCGAAGAACATAATGTGGTTTGGCATGGGTTATAGCTTGACTGCGATATTAGCCAGATACATCAAACTGTAGAATATCTAATGGGTCACTGATATATTGAATCGAACGCTAAGTCCACTCCTAAACATCCTTAGTCACCTCTTATAACATTCATCGTAGGTCACAGTGTTACTGTTCTTTGTTCCTCATTGGGGCCCAGCAGCACCGGCGATTACTACAATATACACATGCATGTCTAATGTTGAGAATAATATACGTCACCACCGACATAATATATTAGTATATGTTAGCTTCATACAATAATATACGTCACTACCGACATAATATATTAGTATATGTTAGCTTCATACAATAATATACGTCACTACCGACATAATATATTAGTATATGTTAGCTTCATACAATAATATACGTCACTACTGACGTAATATATTAGTATATGTTAGCTTCATACAATAATATACGTCACTACCGACATAATATATTAGTATATGTTAGCTTCATACAATAATATACGTCACTACCGACATAATATATTAGTATATGTTAGCTTCATACAATAATATACGTCACTACCGACATAATATATTAGTATATGTTAGCGTCATACAATAATATACGTCACTACCGACATAATATATTAGTATATGTTAGCTTCATACAATAATATACGTCACTACCGACATAATATATTAGTATATGTTAGCTTCATACAATAAGAACTGCACTTTGAGACTGTCCCAGTTTATTAGCTATACAATCAAGTTAGAGATCGATAAATTATATCGCCCTCGCTGCTTTATTTACCTATGACCCATCTCTTATCATTTGGTCATGCCAGTGAAATCCCTTTATAGAGCATCATTTTATAACATATTTCACTGTTTAATAACGCTTGCAAAAATCCCCAATGTATTACTTCAACTGAATATAGCGAATGCCTGTTATTACATCAATATTCATTGGTCCAGTTGAAATTTGACTTGTTAAGCACATCGCGGTGAAAGTTTTCTATTTGTAATATTCGCATATATATATATATATATATATATATATATATATATATATATATATATATATATATATATATATATATATATATATATATATATATATATATATATATATATATATATACTTAGCTGTGAATGAACAGGACTATTATTCAAGCATATATAGAAGTATTGTTTCTCAAAACGGTTATTCGTAAGGTCATGGGGATCAAGGCTTGAGCTTCGGAGTAACTTGCTCAGAGTAATATGCACGACAGGCAGCGTACTGCTCAGTTAAGATGGGCAAAGTACTTATAAGGAAACTCTATTACAATGAAGTCATTTTACTTGCCCCTTTTGACTGGTTTGTAAATCTCCGCAGTGTTCTAGACAAGGGGTCAGACACCTTCAGAAGATATTATACAATAAGAATCTGTCCAGATGTGTCAATAAGCCAATAAATCTTCCATTTTCATAGCGGCTGCTAAATATATTAAAAAGGTAGAGCAGGAATACAAAATGAGTGAAACACTATGGTTCAACAATAAACAAATTGAAAAACTACATTTTATGTTGTGCATAATAAATAAACTAATAACCCAATGGAGTCGTTGAGGTAATACATTAAAGAAATCAGCATAAACCCATAAACCGACCTCTAACAATCCCTATTCAATGTTATGAAACCAAGATTTTCAATTCTTTCAACACCTTTTTTCCTTCCACCTCAACTCTTTCTTGAAGTATAATCTTTCCAAAAAAAAAGATGTCTCGTTACATGCTCAAAGCACGCACGCTTATGCAGTTTCATCACTCTCAGCATTGCTTCCTCTCAACATTGCTTCATCTCAACATTGCTTCCTCTCAACTAGCAAGTTGCGATAATTTGTGTCACACAAATACATACGCTTTTGACTTCTCAAACGAATTTGTAATTGGTAAACGCAAGAATAAAACCTGAATTCAAACTCCAGGTGAAAAAGAGAACTAAAATGACTTCAATAATAGTTTATTTTCATTTCAATAAATAGATGTGTTCAGTAAATTAAATCATGACCGTCTTCATATAAGACCTTCCAGCAGAATTAATAAGGACCCTATTCGTTGCGTCTTTTAATTATTGTTTGGGTTTCGGTTAGTCACTATTTACATACTAGGAATCGCATGCTAAATATAACCAAGGTGACTCCAAGTATATCAATAGTAACCAACCGAACGCCAAAAATAATTAAAAGATGTAACAAAAGGGGTCCTAATTAATTTTGTTGGAAGGTCTTCTACAACCGACGATGGTCTCGATTAAACAGACACTGCCAGAGTACCTGTACATGTATGGGGCTGTCTATAAATTACATCAGAAATGGGGAGGTCTGAAAATGTTTGACAGATATTGATAAGGAGGCTGAGGGGGTAGTTAAAAAGTGGCAATAATTGTTGATATAATATATGGACACCTCTATTTTGGCTACCTACTAACACACTATTACAATTACTGAATCACAAAACTCCATATTGATGTGGTGATTATGAGATTATTTTAACTCTACTTGTAAAATATGAATATCTTTATTTACGATTGTATTTTCACATTTTCCTCAGGCTTTGCATGTACGGGTACTGAGATTGTATAATATTGCAACTGAATATAATTCTAAATAATTTTTGATCTGGTAACTATTATATTGCCTGTTTTCTTATCAAATGTGTTATAATATGTATATATTTCTAATATTAATAGTTCTAAATATTTTCTATGTTCTAGTTTACAATATTTCTTGTACATGTTTTTAACTGTCAATTATCAATTGTCATCTTCTATATATTTCAATTTATTATTTTTCTCTCAAATGTGTTATCTATCATATATTCAAACATTTTCTATATTCCAGTTTGATATTTTCTCTCTGAAATGTGTTATCTGTCAATTATCAAATGCCCCAACATTTTCTATATTCCATTTTACTATTTGTATTCCTCTCAGATGTATTTCTTGCATATGTGCAAATGTTTTCTATATTCCATTTTACATTTTTTTCTCTCTCAAATGTATTTTCTATCTATGTCCAAAAATTGTATATTTTCCAGTTTACAATTTTTCTCTAGCAAATGAAAGAAGGCATATTCTCAAATATATTCTCTATCATATGTGAAAACATTTTTAATTATTCTAGTTTGAATTTTTATTTTTCGATGTCAATTTCAGTCACCGTTTTTCATTGTCAACTTTTGCTAATTTTAATTGTATAAATTAAGGGTTTATTAATTTCCTTGGGTGTATGTGCCTCGCATTTCACTGCGCAGAAAATGATTATGACAGGTCATTTGCTTTTAGTTGATAAGCTCATAATTATATCATAATTTATTCCAACAAAATTTTAACGTTGGGTTGAGAGACATCCTCACATCAACAATTGTAATTTGTCAAATAATGTATTCCATTGCCATTCGCATATACTATGATTACGTACCTAATCATCTTCTATCTCTGGGTCTAAATTGGTGGGGGGGGGGGGGGGGGGGCAAATACAGCTCACGGCACAAATCCGGCCCAACAAAGCAATTCCTTCTGGCACGAAAGACTGATTCAATATTTACTATATACGTTGGTCTCAGCTCAGAAAACACAACGTGGATAGGCCCAAAATTTTTTTAAAATTTGGTAGCATATTATATTCAAGATGTAGCCACCAAACCAGCATTTTTGGATGTAGTGATTTTCTAGGCAATATAAATACGTTCAGTAGTTTCCATTATTTTCTAAACGGTCCGGATGCATAATTGCCTGTGGCGGGATTCGAACCCGCTACCACACCGTCAATTCTCCAAAGAACTTTTAACGTAAATCTGTTTCTTTTGCGTTTGTTCTTAGACTCCTGCAGATAATCAGGATGTAGTCTGGAGAACAGAACGTGATGTGTTATGGTTTACCGACTGGCTGCGATATATGCGCCTTTTATTCTAACACATCGCACGTGTGTTGCCGGGGCCCGAAAGGGGAGCAAAGAATAGCAACACTGATTCCCTTCCACGCATGTCGTAAAAGGCGACTAAGGAGGTTATGGGATGGAGTTGGCTGTCCCATCCCATATAGGGTCAGTGACCCAAAGCCATGCTGAAGTCGGATGTGTTAGACCGAAAGGCGCAGATATCGCAGCAATGCTGTAAACCATGACACAACG
Source organism: Meghimatium bilineatum (assembly GCA_034231615.1). NCBI lineage: Eukaryota > Metazoa > Mollusca > Gastropoda > Stylommatophora > Philomycidae > Meghimatium > Meghimatium bilineatum. The sequence goes on from CM067322.1 coordinate 37,222,529, forward strand.
CATTCCGTTCTCCGGACTACATCCTGCTAATCTGCAGGAGTTTGAGAACGAACGCAGAAGAAGAAGAAGAATTCTAAAACATTCAACTTCGGCATGACTTTTAGGTCTCTATCGCCATATATGATGATGATGGTGTTCCTCCTTCGTAAGCGAAGATGGATATGGCATTAATGTCATAATCTCCGCGATGCAATTTGGTTAAATTGATGGCAAGTTGGGCAATGCAGTCAACCTGACTCTCGCCCTTACACCCACACTCTCTTGCACTCAATCTCCCGCCCATATTGTCTCGCTCTCACGAATCTACTCTGAGTGACATGACAAAGTTAAAATTACGGAGTATACACAACATATACACTATATGGTATGAGACATCCAACTTCAGCTCAGTCGCCACTTATGCCATGCATGGAAGATAAACAATGTTGCTATTCTTTGCTCTGCTTTCGGGTTCCGACTACACACGAGCAATACCATTATCGTAAATAATAATAATAAGGAATAATTGTCCTTGTTTATTTGAAATCGCAACTAGAAGTATCTCTCTTGTGTGTCGCAATTGGAAGTATCCCTCTTGTGGGTCGCAATTGGAAGTATCCCTCTTGTGGGTCGCAATTGGAAGTATCCCTCTTGTGGGTCGTAAGTGCAAATATCTCTCAAGTATATCACAATTGCAAAATATCCCTCAGGTAAATCGCAACTGAAGTATCCCTCAGATGGGGCACAAGTGGAAGTATCCCTCAGGTGGGTTGCAAGTGAAATTATCTCTCAGGTAGGTCGTAAGTGCAGGTATCCCCCAGGTGTATCACAACTGCAAGTATCGCTCAGCTGGGTCTCAACCGCAAGTATTCCTCAGGTATGTCCCAACTGGAACTGTTCATCAGGTGGGTCGCAACTGCAAGTGTTCTTTGGGTGGGTATCAAGTGCAATTATCTTGCAGGTGTGTCTCAACTGCAAGCATCCCTCTGCTGGGTCGTAACCACAAGTATCCCATAGCTGGGTCGCAACTGCAAGTATTCCTCAGGTGGGTCGCAATAGAAAATATTAATACATGTTTAAACTCATCACCTGCTGTCATTTGCAAATAAACCCTTTTTTATTTTTCCGTTTCATCCATGTTTTCTTTACTGTATATACGTGTGCAAATTTTAAAAATAACTTACCAAAATCAGGGAATCTTTGCATTACTATGTTGGTTGGTATATATGTTAACTAAAATGATGTTAACTAAAATGATGTTAACTAAAATGATGTTAACAAACCATAATAAAATATAAAATGAAATAATGTGTAATTCACTTTTACTATTTATTATGATATATTGTATGGGTTCTTGTTTGCAATTAGTACCTACCTGCGGATTTTATGGTTAATTAATTTAATTATTATATCAATAATTAATAAATTTTTACTTTATAATATTAATGTGTTAGGATTAGGGTTAGTTTTGTTTTACATAACTAATCCTAACACTAACCCTAAATATATTTATATTCAAATTAATAAATGATAAACATAAACTGATAAACATGCTCAAGGGAAACAATCGCATAGGTAGGTACTAATTACAAACAAGTTCCATTGTATGCATTAAAATATTACTCGCTTGACTAGTAACCATACATCTATGTTTAGCTCAATGTATTGTATTTATGTCGTGTATTTGTGCATTATTCTATTGTCATGAAGTAATTGCTTTCATGTTCTACTAGAACTATATAGAACATCTAATTTTTTGTTTGTCAGCCCAAGCAACTAAAAACAACTCAAATTATATGTACACTTACAATATGTTGTTCTATTTTGAGTTTTGTTTGAAAACAGTGTAAATATCTTTAGGAAATTCCTCAAATCTAAATAGATGGAATGGACATTTTGTGCTATTTATATAATGTTAAATTATATGATCTCCGTTTGACTGATTTGTCAATATTTGTTTTTGTCCATCGTTGAATACCAGTTATAAACGGCTCACAACTTAGGCAACTGAATTCCAGCATTTTTACACAACCATTATTCTAAACATGTTCATATTAGCACATTCGATGTTGATAATGTCACCTTTTTGGCATGGTCAGCATCGTAAACATCACCATTTTGGCGCATTCAATATTATAAGAATCATATTTATGAGTACATACTGTAAACGTCATCTTTTGATTCAGTCAACATTGTAAACAATATTTTAATACACTCATGACTATAAATATCACCATTTAGCTTAATTAATACTGTAAACATCACCATTGTGACATGGTCATTATTGCAAACATCATTTTGACACAGTCACTTTTTGACACCATTTTCACTTGTATGTTTCGGAGAGTCTTCTAAATACATTACTCAGGGATTTTTTGTTTTCCTAGGATTGGAAAACAGTGGACTGTTATGGGCCAAATTTATTTTTGTACTGCATTGCGATATTTAAATGACTACGTTTGCAAAGTACCAATTTACCTTTCCTATAACTGTGAGTTTGTGGATATGTTTGTGTGTGCGAATGTAACTTTGCGAGTATGATAAATACATGTATTAAATACCACAAATACACGACTTGTTGGCTTTTGATGTATTTATGTCGCCGTATAGGTTAGAAGGTCCCGTATAGTTGTTGTAGATGTTTTCTGTATTCATTTACTGTTATTTTGTATATATATTTTTGTTTGTTTGTTTTTCAGTTATGGTTGTCATCCACCGGTGTAGCAACTGAGGCCTGGACTTATAGTTCAGGGTGTAAATACCACTATCTTTTGTCCATGCATGTCATAGGAAGGGACTAAGGAAAGTTAGGGGATAGGTTAACCATGACGTGTCACCTATGAAAAAAATCTACATTGTCACAATTTTGTAAATTTGTCTTCTATGAACAATGTCCATGAATGTTAGAAATATACAAGCCAGCGAACATTGCACCTTTGTCTTTTTGTGACAGACGTCTAGGTGATGAGGAATGCTAGATGTGTCATCACTGCGGACAGGTCACCAAATATGACAGAACAATGATGTTATAGTTGTCCCAAAAGTGTGTGCTATGCATAGTAAACCTGAGATACTGGTGCTCTACAAAGCTTCCCTTAAAGGACTAAACATGCATCCATAACCCCCCCCCCCCTTACACAACGATGTCATCGAGACAACCTTACACGAGGCCGTGTGTCATGCAGTGCAGGATTTACCTACAAGCTAAACAAGCTATTGCTTGGTGCGCCCCCCCCCCAAAAAACAACATAATTGGCACTGATATATAATATCGGGACTTATAAATGGTCCCATATCTCAAATAGCTTAGTGACTTATCAAGTCTAAATCCGGCGCTGGTGTCACCTCAGTTACACAACTGAAAAGAACATGTACTTATATTTGAAAGACTATGAGCTGGTCAAAAGCTAAGTGCGCACAGTCACAGGGATTATGCCATTATTAACATCATTCAATATTTATTCTATTTCGAAAATTTAAAACATATAGTAATTAAGTTTTAGTAATAATGGAAAAAAGCGTTGAGGGTTTCGACAAAAATACCATTTTCAGGCACCATTATTGCACTGAAAGATGTTTTAGAATCAATATGTTCACTGTTTAAGCCGGCGAACCCCATAGTGACCATATTTGTGATTACAACCAATTGGTTTGGGAACCCGAGGTTTAGAATGAGTACTAATTAGTACATTATGACGTTATATTTATCGTATAAAAAAAAATGGTAGCATATCCTATCCAGGACGTAGCTATCAACCCAGCATTTGTTGGCTGTGGTGATTTTCTAGGCAATATAAATACGTTCAGTAGGTTGCCATTGCTTTCTGAACGGTCCGGCTGCACAATTGCCTGATCGAACTCGGTACCTTTGTCGTCACAGACGCGCTCTGTGCCACAGAGCCGGACACATATTTATCATATTTATATTATCCCTGCGAAGTCTAACAACAAAAGCAGAGAAAAGACAATAGATAGATAATAATTCTAGTTAAATTAGTAAATACGTATAAATGTTATGAATTATTAAATCTGCATACTAACGTCAAGACCCTTGAGGTCCTGGTTAAATACACGGTTGGGACATGATATTTTCTTTATGAGATACAATCAAATTCCTTGCTGTACAAGTCGCGGCGTCTACTATGGCAATTGGCCTTTATTTCCACAGCCCACAGAAACCTCCCTGCACTCCTTCACAGGAAAACATGCGGTAACGAAAGCGTCAAGACATGAGAACAACGTTTCAACTATATAACCTTTATCCAGACACAACAAACAAACAGTACGTAGAAATACACATGTCGTATGACGACTATAGGAGCACAAGAAGGAAACAAAGCGAGGAACTTAAGAGTTCAACAAAAGAACAAGTCTAAATATGGTATGAAACATGAGATACGAGATAGGTGATAAATAGGAGAAGAAAGAGGGAAAATAAATCACACAAGATTTTTGAAAAAGGAAAGTATCGTAAACATCGAGCAAAAGAATAAATGCGTGCAAACAAAATTAATATAACAAATAAGTATACAAATATAAGAGAATACTTTGTTCAGGTTGATACACATATCGCTTTCCGAACCCAGTGGGTTGTGCTACTAGTTAACATCACAGCTATGATATTTGCCTTCAATTCAGCTTATACATTTTCAATTGGAAAAACTTGAAACAGGGTAATGAAGTTCTGCTAGTAACTTGTAATACACATAATAACACACATAAATCGACGTTTCTATCACAATGCCTTTCATCAAGAACACATTCACTGCATGATTTGACGAGTAGGAATAGAATATCCAAGTTCACATGTCCATGACAGAACTAACTATAGGTACACATCGGAAGAGTAAAAACTAGAACGTCAGAGGTGAAACAACAGACAATTGACAGAACACAACCAAATATTGGTGAACAAAACAAACATAAAAATGAGAAAATAAGATGTCTACCCGAAAGACTGTCCGGCACTGATCCCACAGAGATCTATAGAGCAAAATTGATAGATATACCGGCTTTCAAACGCGTTTCCAGTCCGGTCATTCGAGAAGCACGACTTCATGGCATCACGAAACCCCGATGGCCCGTGCCATTGCAGTGGTTTATCAACAGAACTACCAGTCGAGTTGTTGACGCTGTACAGACATTAAAGAGTCGGTCTGCGAGCCTCCTACCAGACTCGCGTATGGTGAAATGCTTGTAGATAATGGTATAAATGACGTTGCGAGACGTACATGTGAAACTCTTCAGTGGTGAAGGTGACTTCAGAGAATGTGACAACAGGTCTGTGTGACATACCACAAGTGTAATATCTACTACACTTGTATGACGCATGAGTTAGGGGAAAGACAGCAATGAAGGGAACTGGCCACCCCACCTAACAGTTGCTGCGGCTTAGTACATGAAGAGTTTTCTTCATCCCCGACGGCAGGTTGCTGCCATGGGACCTGCCTTTACCTTATGGTATCTACTATGTTTGTAGTTGACGATGCCAAAATGACCTGGGACGTCAGGCATCAGATTAGTACGGACAAATATATCCGGGAGGTTCTGGTCATGTCTTTAAGCATTGCGGGGGTCGCATAACACATCACAGTCTTGGGTTCCGACTGAAGAAGAGGAAAGTGTCTTTGTAGTTCGTCTTCGGTTTCATGTATTAGACCTTGGGGATCCGCGTTAGCGCAGTGGTTAGCGCACTGGCTTCGCATATGAGCGGTCCTGGGTTCATTCCCCAGCTGAGGCGGAAATGTTTTCAGATCGCAACGGCTCCCAGGTCGACCCAGCCTTAAATGGGTACCGGATTAATCCAGGAAGTAAAGACTGCGAGGGAGAGGAGATGGCTACCGCCCTCATTTGCAGAGCCTGTGAAATGTGAGATCACTAACATCTCACACCCCTACGGCATTAATAAATGCTATGGGTTACTTTACTTTACTTTTACTTATTAGACCTTGATCATCTGCGAAAAGTAGATCGTGGAAAGAGTTACCTAGGTCACTTGACGTTTCTAAGATGTGTTCGCTTCTAGCTTCTGCCTCTTTCACAATCATGTCCATGTATGTAACAAACAGCAGTGGTGATAGTACACATCCCAGTCTTACTCTCGTCGTACTGTCTTACTCTAACTTTCCTGTTAGGAGACCTGTCTACTAAAACGTAAACATGAACTAGTTTTCGATTTGCGTGATATCTATTGGTTGGCCTTGGCTGTTTTTGGCACGCGATTCCCAGTATGTAAATAACAACCTATCAAAACCTAACAATAAACAAAAACGTAACGAATGGGGTTCAAATTAATTCAGTTAGAAGCTGTGTAGTACCGTCGATAGCTCGGCTGAAGTATCACAAAGGATAGTCAACGTGCAAAAATGTTCATCCGCATAGACAATACTGATTAGTACATATCTGTAACTCTTTATCACCGTAAAGGTTTTACTGTCATACCTAACACGATCGTAAGTACAACTTCGCCTGGATTCGAGTTTATCTTTAAAAAAAAAAGTACTGTTCATTTGCTCCTTTTGAGATAATGATTCTTATAAAAACGAAAACGACATCCACATGATCTTGTCTGAAATGTCCACATTATTTTCTTGTTGTTAATGGTACAAGTTCTAATAACAGTTACCATGTTGTTCCGACAGGCTGACGTTGTGCTTGAACTAGTTACGGGCACGGCGTGGGTGGGCGGAACACACAAAAAAAACCTGTCGCAAGGGCCAGAGTTGTGCCCTGATGTCGACGTCTGTTTTTGGCAGCATTGGACTAAAAACACCATCGAGTCGAATGGCTGTTGGAACAGAGGGCGGAGCACTTATGGGAATGCCCCACGTGCTGTGAGGCCAGTTTTCTAATCAAGAATCAAGTTCTAAAGTGGAAAGGGGGGGGGGAAATTCCTTGTCTTTACTTTTTTTAATATGTGTTACTTGCCTAAGAGCATTCGCACTCATCAAAACTCTCCGTATCTACGGCCCTGATGCTGCAACGCATTCATTTGGGCATGGTCATACATAAAGGAGATATTTGAGTTACAACGCATTCATTACTTCATGATCGTATATAAAGGAGATATTTGAGTTACAATGCATTCATTACTTCATGATCGTATATAAAGGAGATATTTGAGTTACAATGCATTCATTACTTCATGATCGTATATAAAGGAGATGTTTGAGTTACAAAATATACATTTATTTATGATCGCATATAAAGGAGATATTTGTGTTACAACACCCCCCCACCTTTTTATTTTAAAACAGGAAATAGTATGGCATTTTGTACTTAGAAACAAATAAAAGAATCTCTCCCCCCCCCCCCACAATGGTTCCTCACACATACAATTATAAAATGCAGCATTATTTTTTTTTCTTTTTCTATGTGACTTGTTAATTGCAGAACGTTGTCCTTACTTCCACTCTGTAAGTTTCCATATTCTGTGCAAGCTATGCAGTCACTTCCAGTGTCATATTCTTGGTCTGCTGCTTGTTCATTATTTTTTAGATATCTATCTTCACAGAAATTGTATCCGTATAAGTTAACTATACAATGAATTATTTACCTGTGTGGTGGGTGTATCTAAGTAGCAATTCTATTTGCTCACCAGATCTAAAGAGTTAATAATATAAAGAGTTAATCAATGTATTGATCAGCACAACGGTTATTCAAGGTTCATATAAATGTTTACACACTTCTTGTGTCTAAAAATATCGTTTTCTAACGTGATCTAACATTATTCATATGAAGTGCGTAGTTTTCAGGTTGGGATGGGAAACAAAAACGGAAGGGGTGGGGTTGACAGCTACACTGGTTGAGTGGAGGGATGAGAATATGTTAGTTGATGTGAACATTGTTGCACTTGTCGTTGTCTAATTGTTCAACTTTGCAAACTTGAAAAAAAATATTTCAATTGAGCTTCCTTTGTTAATCTGTCCCCGCACCCACTTTTCCTTGGTTCCCATTCAAGAAGTATTGTCATGAGACTTAATTACGCACTCACTTTTGGTGCATTCCTCGTCTATGAGTTACCAACTGGAAAGGGGATTAAGTAATAAAAATACGGTGCGCTGGTGAACATACAAAGACTGGGCTTATTAAACAGAACATAGGGTTGGCCATTATCATATCACAGAAATGAATTACAAAAATAAATGTGCAAAGTGTTAACTAAAATAGTGCAAATATAGCAACTTTGTTAAAAATTAACAGCGCGGCGTACGTATGTTCAATAAGGCTGAAACGAAAAGAATATTATAAGCGATTTTTGAAACTGTTGGAGGTAAAGAAACAATCCTAGGAATAAATTTAGAGTATACAATTTTCTCATAAGTGCTCAACTGCCTAGTCAGTGGTTAACCCAGAAATGACTGACTATTATCACCTTCAGCAGTTACTCCGTGGCAATGTCGACATTCCTCAACCTTCCTAAAGAATGAATCCTGGTACACATTTCTTAGTTGGACCACGCAAATCATGCTCTTTTATTTAAAAACAACATTTTATTGTAAGCCCACGAGTCTACTCGAAAGACGGAGAATGGTCAGTGGAAAAGGGACGTTGACACAGTACCGAAAAAAGGGCATTTTTTTTTGTCAAGTAAATGTACCTCTTCTGTTGAGATACGCAGCTTGTAATTGTGGACGTTAGTCTTATTTGGTTATATCAGAGCTTTACAAGCATCACCAAATAGTGGAGTTTGCAATATTGGTAATCTAGTCACCACAACCTCCGGCTACATAAACTGTTTCTCCACACTTGAATACCTTATTTAACTTTGTTGTGTGCTAACACAGCACGAAAGTAGAGCATAGAATAACACTACTGCGCCCTGACACGAACACAGCACGAAAGTAGAGCATAGAATAACAATACTGCGCCCTGCTATGAGCGCAGTAAGAGGTGACTAAGAAGATGTTTAGGGGTGGGGTGGAGCCGGCTGCCCCATGCCATAAAGGTTCAAAGTGCATACAAAGTCATACTGAAATCGGATGTGGCAGACAGAAAGACTGCAAACAATGACAACGTTTTCTGAACAGCAACTAGTTATTTTGTAGGAATTTGAGAACGAAAGAAGAAGAATGTTTCCAACTCTGATCGGTGTCAAACTCGGACCGGTGTCCATTGTTTATTGATCGGTGTCTTGTATTTATTATTGGTGTCTAACTCGGACCGGTTGTTTATGTTTATTGATCGGTGTCAAACTCGGACCGGTTGTTTATGTTTATTGGTCGGTGTCTTGTGTTTATTGATTAGTGCCCAGTGTTCATTAATCGGTGCCTAGTGTTTATTTTTATTATCGTCATGTAATTATTATATCCCCTATTCTCAACGCACGTCCACGTCATGTGTTTTAATTGTTTAAGATGTTACATTCTACCAATTTTTTTTTGTACGCAGACCAGGATTAGATGTGTGTTAATACTTATCACACGCGCTGTATTGCCAGGCCCGCAAGTGTAAAATATAATAGTAGCACTGTGACTTGCGTGTTGTCAGAAAAGGTAGGTTCTTCGTCTTCTTCTTTTGTTCACTTGAAACATGTCTATATCTGTATTTCTGTCTCCTGAATAAAACTCACTGGCTTTTGTAGTTCATATAGTGGCACAAGGGGCTGTTATTCCAGTATTGTTTCCTCTGGCCAATATGTCTGTCTCAGCGTTTCATAATCAGATCACTCTTGAAGTATATATTGTCACTCTGTGCTGCCTGTTCACATGTACACATGGCCGTGTTGCCAATCTTGAACTTTGTGTACATGTGACTGCGGAGTCGGTTGTGTCCCGTTCTGAGGCGTAGTATTACTTGTTCTAATCTGTTCATGATGTGATAGTCATCTTGTGTTGGTGTTTGTGGCTTTCTTATTGATCTGATTATGTGTTGTTTTATCCTGATGGTAGGTGACTGGTATGTCTGGTTGGTCTTCAGCAGCACCTTCCTTGGCCAGTTGGTCTGCTTTTTCATTTCCGGGTATTCCACAGTGAGGTTACCCTATACTGTTAAGACAATTCACTATGTAATTTTTTCAAGTCTGTTAGTTTTCCATACTGGAGAGCTTGAAGTATTGACAATGCATCTGTCAGGAATTCCACGGGCTGTGGACCAGGGTTGAATTCAGCAGTTTTACAGTTGCCACCCTAACTTGCATGGATTTCTGCATCAAAATTATTGCACAAGGCTTGTGTGCATTTTCTATATATATACCTGCTCCTCCATTTCTCACTGCATTCTGTGCTGACCCATCTGTGTATGCTCTGACCCATATGTCTTGTGGATATTCCTTGTCCAGGAAGCTGAGGGTGACTGTTCTTCGCTGCACACTGTTCTGTTCGTCCTCGCTTAGTATTCCTTTCCCATGGGTCTGAATGCATATTGGTATTCCACACCTTTCACTCCAGTGGGTTTTTTCTGGTACAGACATTAAGGGGCTGTCAACTTCAGGTAGGTCTGTAAGTTGTCTACGGAGTCGTTTAGCTTGATGGATAAAACTGCTTCTTTTTAGTCGCCCCATTGCTAGATTTTGGAATCTTTCCTTCATTGGATGACCTGGCATACACTGAAACTTTTCTGCTTGAATTAGTACTTTTGTTGTCTCTGCGTTCGCCAAGTGTTTGCCTTCTTCCATTTTCTGCAAATCTACTATGGGTGTTGATTTCATTGCTCCCAAAAGTATCCTAAGCGCCTGGTTTAGCATTTTATCTAGATCTTGTAATGTGGTGTTTGATGCAGGACACCTCGCAGCTGAACCATATTACAGGTGTGGTGTTATACCTTGCTGGCACACTTTACGGAGTATATTCTCACTGGCTCCCCATGTGGTTCCACTTAGTATTTTTCAGGATAGCTAACGTTCTCCTATCTTTTGTTGTTGCTTTGTTTATCTGCTGCTTCCATGTCAGTTTATCATCAAAAGTAACTCTGAGGTATGTGGGTTGTTTGTCTTCTTTCAAGAGCTCTCCATCTATCTTGATATCACCAGCTTTTTATTTTGGTGAGAGGGTAAAGAGTGTAGTGCTGTACTTATCTGTGTTAACGCTGATGCATCATCTATTTGCCCATATGGTTAAGACATCAATAGCTCTTTGTATTTGTTTAGCGGCCACTTTCGCATGTTCTTCTGTGCGCCAGATCACCAGGTCGTCAGCAATTATTGTCACATTGATCCCGTGTGGTTGTTCAGCAACTAGATCATTGATGTAAACCAAGAAAAGTGTGGGTGACAGAACTCCTCAATGGGGGACTCCATGACGCAGTATTTCTCTTGCGACCATCCAATCGAGTTCAGCGCCGTGAAGTGGTGATGTGCTTAGTTCAGCCTTCAGGGGCTGGAAACTAAGACTGGTCGGCAGTCCCACTCGAGCAGGACCACAGTCCTGCCCAAGTATGCAGGGAGCTGAATACGGAGGCAACCAGCCAAAAGGCGCACAAATAATCAGGATGCCACGCACAAAACACAATATAAAAGGTAAGTAAAAGTCACCTGAGTTATGTACCAGCATCATAACACACGGTTTCCCATAAGTGCTCAGTTGTCTAGCAAGTAAAAGTAATATTTCACCTTTTCACGTCATTGAGGCGTATTGGAGAAAACGGCGTTACAGTAATATTTTCCCTGACTAACATGATACCTAGGGATGATGTGGTCAGCATCAAGCCTACCGTCTTTACCTTCCCAGAAGATCTGATACTCTTTTTCCTTAGACTACTAGATCAACTTATGCACTATTGATGGTATGATTAGTAGGAGCGTTGGATTCCCCCATACCGCAGAAGACGGATGTGTTGGGCCATTTGCGCAACGGCAACACAACGGCAACACAACGCATTTCCATTCTCTGGACTATATTCAACTGGAAATCCTGTAGGATCATTGTCCTGCTACAAGAGAAATCCAGTGGAAGTTTGAGAATGAACGCTGAAGAAGAAGAAGGATTCCCCCGAACAAGAATCTAGTTCACTAAGAACTTACCTGCCAGTCTGGTTAACCACCTGATTAGTTTCGCCTACTGTACTTGCTATATGGCGATGATGAAATTCCTCGAGTTTCCCACAGCATGAGCCCTGATACACTTCTAGCTGATGGCTTGTGTGAACCATAGAGGCAATAATTATTTCAAACCAGGAATAAGAGTTGGATTTGTGTTGTTAGAGGTGTGTCATGTGACATATTCCTTCCAGAACGTTGTCTTCCCAATGAACTCTCTGAACCTCTCTCTGTCTTGGGCGATGTGGCTTGCATTTTCTAGCGATGTATTCATGTTATCTTTAATGTCGTCAGTCCATCGTCTTCTTGGTCTGCCCCTTCTCCTCCTTCCAGGTACTCTTCCCTCCATTATTTGTCTTTCTAAACAGTTATGTCTCTTTATATGACCAAACAGGCGTAGTTTTCTTTTTGTTATTGTGTTTAGTAACCAACACTCTGGAATATTCAGTGTGTTTATAATATCTGAGTTTCTGATTTTATCCTTCCATGATATTCTAAGTATCTTCCTGTAGCATTTCAGCTCGAAGGCGTTGATCTTCTTTTCCGCTGTTTTACTTAGAGTCCATGTTTCACAGCCGTATGTTGTAACCGTAAAAATAAAAGTTCGTAACATTAGCACTTTCGTTTCTATTTTGTTGTTTTTCCATATGTTTTTCAGCCGTATTATTTTGCAATATGCCATTGCCAATCTCTTCCTTATTTCTGCCATGCAGTCTCCTGCACCGTTGATGTTTGCTCCTAAGTATTCAAATTTATCCACACATTCTATCTCGGTATTGTCTATTCTGATTTTTGGTTGTTGTGTTGTTATATCTGTTGACATGATTTTTGTTTTCTGCGTGTTTAAATACAAATTTTGTGCTTCGCTATATTTCTTTGTGTTCTTGATTAGTTGTTCCAATCCCTTTAATATCGTTTGAAAGAAGTACTGTGTCGTCTGCGTAGCGTAGTTCCGGGATTAGGAAACCACCTATGTTTAAAGCGTGGTAGTCAGTGTTGTGTATGTCTTCTCTCACGTTCCTCATTTGTTAGAGGCGACTACGGGTTTATGTTGTAAGAGGTGACTAAGGTTCACTATGGGTTTATGTTGTTAGACGTGACTAAGGTTCACTATGGGTTTATGTTGTTAGACGTGACTAAGGTTCACTATGGGTTTATGTTGTTAGACGTGACTAAGGTTCACTATGGGTCTGGCTACCACATTGCTTAGAAAAACAGTGACACAAAAGTTCGCAACGCTGAACGTATCCATCGCATTAAAAAAATTGAGATATCACAGTTAACGTATACACCGCTTCGTAATGTTACACCACTTCGTAATGTGTACACCACTTCGTAATGTGTACACCACTTCGTAATGTGTACCAAACTCCGGACCACGTCCTGCTAACCGGCTGAAATTCGAGAACAAACACATGAGGCAATCACTTATCATTTTATGATAAGGAATACATTACCGAATGTGCAACAAAATGTTAATCAGCATGAGGCTATCATTGATTGCTTCGTGAATAACTAGTCTAGTATTTTATTAACGAAATTATTGTTTAGAAAAGAAATGAATCGATGGGAGAACTGAATAATAGAATAATATTACCGTATACTGAAACATTACGTTACCTACTTTACAGCTGTCACATCATCATCATTATATATATATATATATAATCATATATACAGTATATATATATATACTGTATATATAATAGATAGATAGATAGATTAGATAGACAGATAGATAGATATATTGATAGATAGATAGATGATGGATGGATGGATGGATGGGTAGAGAGAGAGAGAGAGAGAGAGAAAGCATGTGGTCGAGTTTTCAATGCTTCATCATCATCATCAAGTGCCGTCTCCGCAACGAAGGTTGGCTGCAACGTATCTCCAACATCTCCTGTCTCTTGTCTTGGTGGTGCACTCTGCTAGACTGTAACCTGTCCATCGTGCAATGTTACTCTCCCACTTGTATCTCTGCCTACCTCTTGCTCGCTTCCCTTTGACTTTACCCTCAAGTAAGGTCTTCAATAGGGTGTCATGTTTTTTAATGTGTCCAAAGTATTTTATTTGCCTGATCTTTATTTCTCTTAGTAGTTCTTTCTTCATATTAAGTATCTTTAGCACATCTTTATTTGTTTTCTTCTCTTTCCATGATGTTCTCCCTATTCTTCTATATACCCACATCTCAAAAGCATCAATTTTGTCTTCTAATTGTTTATTTAGTGTCCATGTTTCTGAGCCATACATTAATATGGACACTATAAAAGTGTTTTCATAAAAGGGCCCTCCTTCAATGCTTAGATTCGGTTATAAAATATGAATGAAACCATTTATGTCTAGATGTATGTACATTTAATACGATTAAAGAACAAATCTCCCAATTGACTTGAATAGTTAAGGTCTGTACACGATTAAGCCATCTGTCATGACGCAAAATTCATCACGACGAAGGCGTAGCGCAGTAGTTAGCGCAATGGCTTCGCATATGAGTGGTTCTAGGTTCGTTCCCCAGTTGAGGCGAAAATGGTTTTTCAGCAGCACAATATACTTAACTCTCCCGGACGGAAATAGCACGAAATTTCCTGTTGGTTATCAGTTGTGTTTGTTATGTATTTCTTAAACCAAAATAATCAGTTGGTTATAACGCAGAAGTAGTTTATAACGCTAGATTTCTTTCGCAGGCATGCGGGGATACATGTTGAATAGGCGAATTCCATTGGAAAGGCGTGGAGAATTGCCTTAATTGTTCTTGGGTTTTCTCCATATGAACTCCGTCCTCTCAATGTAGCAACGGCACATTCTCGCCTCCTGTTGAGAGTACCACTGATAAAACATGACTCCGTAGCTTCAAGCGATAATTGTTTGGGATACTCCTACACAAAAATCCACGATGTAAACAAGATGTAAATAGTTAAGTTCGAACACCCTACTTCTTGAACATAATGTAACGGTTTAACCACTATGCCAGCGAGATCCCCAATTTGTAGTAGGACAATGGTATACTAGATTGTGGTAGGACAATGGCATACTAGATTGTAGTAGGATAATGGTATACTAGATTGTGGTAGGACAAGGTATACTAGATTGTGGTAGGACAATGGTATACTAGATTGTAGTAGGACAATGTATACTAGATTGTGGTAGAACAATGGCATACTAGATTGTAATAGGACAATGGTATACTAGATTGTGGTAGGACAAGGTACACTAGATTGTAATAGGACAATGGTATACTAGATTGTGGTAGGACAAGGTACACTAGATTGTGGTCGGACAAGGTGTACTAGATTGTAGTAGTACAATGGTATACTAGATTGTGGTAGGACAATGGCATACTAGATTGTAGTAGGACAATGGTATACTAGACTGTGGTAGGACAATAGTATACTAGATTGTGGTAGGACAATGGTATACTAGATTGTTGTAGGACAATGGTGTACTAGATTGTGGTAGGACAGTGGTATACTAGACTTTAGCAGGAAAAAAGAATACCAGATTGTAGCAGGACAATCATATACTAGATTTTCAGCTGGATGAAGTTCAGAGAACGGTGATTCGTTGTGTCAACGTTATTTGCCACAATGGTCGCGCACATCCGATTTCGACGTTGCACTGCCGTATATAAGAACATCTACTTTCTTCGATATACCCACAAAATGAATTTGCTGGTGTTTTGTGCCAGGGGATGTTATTTGTCTGAAATACCAGCAAGTCTACACACCAACAGCGACAAATCGCACTCTATCCCTAAGTCCTTAGCCAGACATACTGCTCGGATTTGTGTCTCTTTGATGCACCGAGTGATGATATTTTATGATTATTGTTTGTGGTCTATGTCTGTACACGAGATCAGAAAATTGATGCATATCCGTCACGATAGTATTATGAACTTACGCAAAAAAAAAAAAGTTGAAATGTGGATATCTTCCCGTAATGAGCCAAAACACTTTTAGGGGTGAATGAACCATAACCAACTACATACAAGAACATATAACATGAGAATACCCGAATACAAGGCCACAAAAAGACTTAGAAAAAGGTGGATAGATAATATCAAGACAACACTGAACAAATACGGATTATTCTTCTTCAGCGTTCATTCTCAGACTCCAGCTAGATTTCTCTTGTAGTAGGGCAGTGGGTCTAATAGATTTACAGCAGGATGTAGACCAGATAAAGGAAATTGGTTCTTTCGTTGTTTTATTTGCGCCAACAGCAAGACACATCGGTCTTCGGCGGAAATATGGATTCACCATAGCGAAGGCGACACATCTGGTTCTGGATAACAATTTAAGGTAAAGCTGTGGCGCAACCATGAGGACCTCCTGCTGACGACACAGTTTATGGAGGCGGCCCTCCTTCATGTGTAGACTTATGAGCATAGGAAACATCGCAGAAGAAAAAAGCAAAGGTTAGGCAAGTAATGCTCCCAGTGGTCATCATCCCTCCGCTTTACGGCAAGTGTGGATATTCTGACCATCACCCACCTGGGGATAGACAATAGATCCGCCTTTTTTTTTACTGTAGAGCGCCATGTACATATATTTTGTGCAAGTTCTTCCCATGTATCTTGGTTTATTTCAAAGCCTGCGGATGGACAATAGACATTAGCTCGGCATCTTTCACTAGTTAAAAGTGAAGTTTTCATTGACAGCAATTGACAGCTAATGACTATTTGCCACTTAAAACATTTTCAGTGGATCTTCTCCTACACTTATCATCATCGTCAACTGCCGTCTCCGCAACGAAGGTTGGCTGCAACGTATCTCCAACATCTCCTGTCTCTTGTCTTGGTGGTGCACTATGCTAGACTGTAACCTGTCCATCGTGTGATGTTACTCTCCCACTTGTATCTCTGCCTACCTCTTGCACACTTCCCTTTGACTTTACCCTCAAGTAAGGTCTTCAATAAGGTGTCATGTCTTTTAATGTGTCCAAAGTATTTTATTTGCCTGATCTTTATTTCTCTTAGTAGTTCTTTCTTCATATTAAGTATCTTTAGCACCTCTTTATTTGTTTTCTTCTCTTTCCATGATGTTCTCCCTATTCTTCTATATACCCACATCTCAAAGGCATCAATTTTGTCTTCTAATTGTTTATTTAGTGTCCATGTTTCTAAGCCATACATTAATATGGAATAGATGTAGCATTTTATAATTCTCATTTTTAACTTGTTTGTAATTTGTTTAGATATTAATAATTTCCTCATGTCATTGAAGGTACTTTTAGCCATTCCTATTCTCCTTTTAACTTCTGTTTCACATCTGCCATTATTTGTGACTATGTGTCCAAGATATTGATACTGTTTTACTTGTTGTAGTTTCTCTCCCTGTATGTTTATGTCTACCTCCTGTTCTTCTGTGTCTTTGCTGATTATCATGGTTTTTGTTTTTTGAATGTTTATATCCAGTCCATATTCATTACTTGATTTATTGACTTGATCTATTAGTCTTTGTAGTTCATGTTCACTTTCTGCTAAAAGAACAGTGTCATCTGCATATCTAATGTTGTTTATTATTTTCCCATTGATATTGAGTCCTGGTATTTCTTCTCTATTTTTAAAGATAATCTCTGTGTAGATATTAAATAGGCTTGGTGATAAAATGCATCCTTGTCTTACCCCTCTTCTTATTTCTCCTACACTTATGCATTTGTACAAATGGTTGTATTTTTGATGCCGCAACGTGATGTGAGACAACTAGTTGTAAGTTTCTGATACCATAAACTCTACATTTCTAGCAATGACTGTTATTGCTATTTTAAATGTTCATTCAAGGATGAAACTATGACAGGCCTAGCAAACCGGTAGGTGATTTGAGTGTTTACGGAAATCTGCTCTAGATATTATGGTAATCAATAGAAGGTGGTACTGCTAGTAGAACATAATGGAAAATAATACTCACGTGTAAAACAGGTAATGAAGTCCTACTGAATGACGACTAAAACACTACACACTATCACTAACGGATGTAAATATGGTACATATAACAAAACAAAACACAGAATATAATCTACAGATGACAATACACAGGACAAAGTCGACGTTTCGGACCAATAGGCCTTTTTCAAGATACGGACATAACATACAAACATAAAAAACCACAAGTAAAAATGAATGCGTATCCAGTGAAATGTGATAGTAAGATAGATACTTATTGATAGTAAGATAGATTGCTATCTATCTTACTATCACATTTCACTGGATACGCATTCATTTTTACTTGTGGTTTTTTATGTTTGTATGTTATGTCCGTATCTTGAAAAACGCCTATTGGTCCGAAACGTCGACTTTGTCCTGTGTATTGTCATCTGTAGATTATATTCTGTGTTTTGTTTTGTTATATGTACCATATTTACATCCGTTAGTGATAGTGTGTAGTGTTTTAGTCGTCATTCAGTAGGACTTCATTACCTGTTTTACACGTGAGTATTATTTTCTAGATATTATGCAAGAGCTCAAGAAATTTAGAAAATATATCAGTGATCGGAAATTACATCAATTTTGAAACACACATCTATCCTGATAGAAACCAAAAGGCAAATCATAAATTAAATATTCATTATGTTATCTATGTCTGACATGGACACTAACTAAAGAACAAGAGAGAAAGCTTATTACGTGTGAAATGAGATGTCTATGAAAAGCAGTAAACAGAACAAGAAGAGATCATGTAAAAAAATGAGGCAATTACAAGAACTGTTGGAACATCATCAGTGGTCATATTGGAAAAAAAAAGATTGAAATGGTTCGGCCACCTAATGAGAATGAACCATTATTTGCCAGCGGCAAGAGAATACAACATGAAAATTGAAACAGTAAGATACATAGGAAGACCAGAAGAATGTGGATTGAAGGAGTTACCAACATTTTGACACAGCACAGTATTACTACCAATATTCTGACAGGACACAGTACTAATACCAACATTCTGACAGGACACAGTATTACTACTAACATTTTGACAGGACATAGTATTACTACCAACATTCTGACAGGACACAATATTTTACCAACATTCTGACAGGACACAATATTACTACCAACATTCTGACACGGCACAGTATTACTACCAACATTCTGACACGGCACAGTATTACTACCAACATTCTGACAGGACACAATATTACTACCAACATTCTGACAGGACATAGTATTACTACCAACATTCTGACCGGACACAATATTACTACCAACATTCTGACAGGACACAATATTACTACCAACATTCTGACAGGACACAGTACTACTACCAATATTCTGACAGGACACAGTACTACTACCAACATTCTGACAGGACACAGTACTACTACCAACATTCTGACATGTCACAGTATTACTGCATATCAAGCGACAAAACGTGCCATAGCCAGATAACCTATCGGAATTCAATACTACGACGCCTCACAGCAAAAGCAGAGAATAGACAATTGAAAATAGAAACTGTTATTGCAACCGATGAGCACAACTGAAATGAATAGCAACTACTGAAAGAGAAATCTACAAACTAGTCTCTTCTTCTTCTGCGTTCGTTCTCAAACTCCTGCAGATTAGCAGGATGTAGTCCGGAGAACGGAATGCGTTGTGCCATGGTTTACAGCATTGCTGCGATAATTGCTCATTTCGGCCTGACACATCCGACTTCAGCATGACTTTGGGTCACTGACTCTATATGGGATAGCCAACTCCATCCCATAACCTCAGTAGTCGCCTTTTACGACATTCGTGGAAGGTAAAAAGTATTGCTATTATTTGCTCCCCTTTCGGGCCCCGGCGTCACACGGGCGACAAACTAGTCTTATTTACTTTACTAAAATACGATGCATATGCTACTAAAATGCAGCATTTCAACGATGTCTTTCAGAAGCAGCATATTAAAATAGCCGGTGAATCATTCAGTCATTAAAAACGAAACTAGTTGGAGAAATCAGCACTTCATGTCTCATTTACAATTTGGTCATGTTTACATTTTGCCGTATCCTCGACATAGGCCTCGTGGCATGCAATTTTTTTCATACAGCTAGGGTCTAAACTTTGTTCAATAGGGCACAAAACTGCTGAATTGGCAACAGTCTGCAGCAACTGGTGAGTTAAAATCTAGAAACTGGAATATAAATTATTAAAACACGAAGTCGGTCTATTAATTAAAAAGTGTGACTTCCGGAACCCGCGTTCTAGGAAAAAAACCTAACATTTTATGAAAATTGCATATTTTGTGTGCATTTGCTGATGTCAACACATGGTGACATTTTAAATTATGTATATATCAATACTTGTGTGTATTTCAAAATGGTTCAACTGTTAGTTACTGTACTCAATTATTTTGCTGTAATTAATTATTATTGCAGCAATTCAGTTATACGCATTCGCATGTACGCAAGGGGGCCTTGCGTCGTGAGTGACATACCGGAAACACGCCCTGCGCAAAGGTCTTCAAAGTTGACGGTCACGCATAAACCGTGTATTTAAGTGCGCATGCGTAATCAGGAACCTACATCTCTCAGTCAAGAGTAAATATGAAAACTGTGTCAGGTGTGGGTTTTTCCCTAGAGCATCACAAAACTGTACAGTATGTAGGTCAACTCTCTACACGCAAGTATTCAGAAATCATAGCACATTAACAAAATAAAAAGCAACATTAAGGAATTCTAGCTCTTTCTAAATAATACAGAAATGCAAATTACATTTAGATGACAGAAAAATATTGTTGATTATTTAGAATTCACGTAATAAAAACCACACAAAAGACATGCTACACTTGGCATAACAAATGTTGATGTCATCAAATAGAGAATGTCATCATCATTAACTGCCGTCTCCGCAACGAAGGTTGGCTGCAACGGATCTCCAACATCCTCTGTTTCTTGTCTTGGTGGTGCATTCTGCTAGACTGTAACCTGTCCATCGTGTGATGTTACTCTCCCACTTGTATCTATGCCTACCTCTTGCTCGCTTCCCTTTGACTTTACCCTCAAGTAAGGACTTCAATAGGGTGTCATGTCTTTTAATGTGACCAAAATATTTTATTTGCCTGATCTTTATTTCTCTTAGTAGTTCTTTCTTCATATTAAGTGTCTTTAGCACCTCTTTATTTGTTTTCTTCTCTTTGCATGATGTTCTCCCTATTCTTCTATATACCCACATAATTTATTTCCATTATATTAAAGTTTAGTTGTTTCAATTTTTAATAGATTTTTCATAGTATTGTTCTAATTTTTATTTCAGTCTGTGAAACATGGACATTTAATAAATAAGTGGTGAAGAAATTCCTGCATTCGAATTTCTTCTTCATTCGTTCTCAAACTCATGCAGAATAGCAGGATGTAGTCCGGAGAACGGAATGCGTTGTGTCATGGTTTACAGCAATGCTGCGATATCTGCGCCTTTTGGCCTGACACATCCGTCTTTAGCATGACTTTGGGTCACTGTCCCTATATGGGATGGGACAGCCAACTCCATCCCATAACCTCCTTAGTCGCCTTTTACGAAAGACGTGGAAGGTAAACAGTGTTGCTATTCTTTCGGACCCGGCAACACACGGGCGGCATTCGAAATGAGATGTTACACAAGGATTTTGAGAATAAAATGAATAGAGAAATATATACATGTTTGTCATAATACTGTTCATGTTTTCCAGCAGCAGCTTACGTCTGTGAAACATGGACATTTAATAAATAAGTGGTGAAGAAATTCCTACATTCGAGATGAGATGTTACATAAGGATTTTGAGAATAAAATGAACAAGTAAAAAAGATAAATCAAGAAGTATTTAAACATTAACCATGAACGAGGGTAGGCTCATTATAACAAGAACACTAATACATTTTGATCTTATAAAGAGACATAACATTATGGAAAAATTAACAATGGAAAGGCACAGTTACTAGTAACAGATACAAGTGCCGCCCTCAGACGATGGACAAGGGGAATTTATGACTGTTTAAACATACTCTTGGATGTGACATGTCAACTCGCCCAGAATCGTGAAGAGTTCAGAACATTTGTAAGGAGAATTCAACATCATCAAGTACCATCTATGCAATGAAGGTTACAGGCAACAGACCTTCAGCATCATCTGTCTCTTTATCTTATAATCCACTCTGCTAGAAAAATCATAATATGAAGCAAATGCGATTTGAACCAGGTCCCCTGCCCAAGACGGATGTGTCGGGCCATTAGCGAAAATAAAACGGCGACACAACGCATTTCCATTCTTTGGATTACATCCTGCTGGAAATCTAGTAGGACCGTGGTCCTGCTGTAAGGGAGATCCAGCGGGAGTTTGAGAATGAACACTGAATAAGAAGAAGAACCAGGTCCGCTCAGATGACACAGACTCGCCTCGCAATTGGAATCAACACGTATCCTTTAAAAAAATATGTGATTTTAGTCACAACTTCCAACTTGTATATTCTCAAGAAACTATGAATATGGACCGGTCGATCGACACACAGACAACAACAACACACACACACTGAGCAGGTATGTAAATTCCTCGAGAACCACAGACATTTAACATTAGTAATTTAACATTCAAATCTCGTTTGCTGCAATATAATTTCTTCATTAATAATTAATCGTCCATGATTCTAAATTATATAGCAGTCTTCCGACAGAAACATGTCCAGCTCGTGATGTTTCCATCCTACCTGTATCTGTATCTCTGCTCTCCTCACCTCTACCATCGATTAATGCCTTCAGCAAGGTGTTATGGGTTTTAATATGTCCAAACTATCTTTTTTTATAATGTGTATTTCCTTTATACTAGTTTTTATATTCTTTGTTAAAAAGGACTACATTCAGGAAAGAATGTACCGCCGAAATGATTGGTCCACATTGTGCCTGATATTTCTACAGAAGACATATATGTCGGGTCATTGGAGCAAATAAAACAGCGACACAACGCATTTCCTTTCACTGGACTACATCCTGTTGGAAATCTAATGGGCCCATGGTCCTGCTACAAGAGAGATCCAGCGGGAGTTTGAAAATAGGCACTGAAGAAGAAGAAGAACCGTATATCTTTATTTGATCTTGTAACAAAGGAACTAGAGAAACTAAAGGAATTCAAAATTAATTTTTTTAATAGATGTCTTAGAAAACGTTTCTATATTAACGTGGAATTTTTCTAGTCGAACAAGCAAAAAAGAGAATATGTTTTTACAACAAAAAGTAAAGCAAACTATTGTCTTACATCGGGCATGTACTTAGCGACTGCGGCTACAAGCAATGAGAGTAAACCAGAAGGAAAAAAAAAGAAAGAAAAAGACCAAGAAATACTCTTCATAGAGCAAACATGAAGGAAGATATTATTGTAGTTATCAGAGACATGTAAGAACTACATATAGCAACATCACATCAGTCACTGTGGAGAGCACTAGTTTCTACCCTAAGTTTCGTAATCAACATCACATCAGTCACTGTGGAGAGCACTAGTTTCTACCCTAAGTTTCGTAATCAACATCACATCAGTCACTGTGGAGAGCACTAGTTTCTACCCTAAGTTTCGTAATCTGCGCTGAAAGAACACAGATAGACTTTTGTCTGTCTTCTATCCACAGCTGAATGATGGTTGATAGTATCCACACTTGCCGTTAAGTGTAAAGGTGGGGGGACTTCAGTAGTCTGTCCAAAGTCAGAGGTGTTGTCGTGGTTGCATTATATCCATATCTGTTCAAGGTTATTCTGATGTTTTTTATCTACCGTTTTCTTTGTCTACCATTGGCTTTACGCCCGGATATTCTTTTGTTATATGTTCTTATTGGTATTTGGATTGGGTTCATTCTCATAAGGTGACCGAATCATTTTAGTTTCTGTCGATATGTTCAATAATTGATGTTAAACCAGCTCTTTTTCCTAATTTCTTCATTTCTTATTTTATCTAGTTTAGTCACTGATTTTTGCCACTCATCTGGTATTTTTCTTTCTATCCAGTCTATTTTTAAATAAGCTATCGAGCCACTGGACTCACATGTTTGTTTCCATACGTTTTTAATGCTCTGCTGAGCATACAGTCCACTCCTGATGATTTATTACGCGGGCTATATTTCAGGCTTCATCTATTTCTTGATTTAGTATATCTGGTTCTGTGGCTTCTATGTCTTTTAGATTGTTGTTGGGTCTATATTCTGTTGTGATGACATAGATAGACGAAGAGTAATGAGCAGAGCGCAGGAGAAAACCTTCCTAGTCGAAACGTTGGCCGTGCTTATGCAAACGGAGATCTTCACCAATGTGTGTTATGTCATGTCCAAGACCATAGACATGAAGAAGGAGTCCCACCCTCCCACTTTCAGGTAACTAGAACATAGCATTAATGCTATGAAGCAAGCAAAACATCGGGTGCATTATCTCCCCCCCCCAAACCCAAATCAACACAATGATTAGATTTTGTATTTAGATAACCCCCTATTTCTTCCTTTTTCCTAAGACATAAAGAAGGCCCGATTGGTACAAATCACTATCTTATTTCTACTGACACTGTATGTTCGCTGTTTTACCTCATTCCTCAAGTTTTTAGTGTTTCTGTTTAATCGCATTACCCCTGGCATCCTAGAGATTTGATATCTCAACCGTTCTTTACTATATGAATCATCTTCAGGCTGGACCAGACAGTCTGAAGACTGACATTAAAATCGTCTGTCTAATCGTATCTCACAAAAACACACTGTCCTCCTGCGATAAGACAGTCAGAAGACTGCTGTTACCGTTATCGGATCAACTCTACTGTACCCTGTCGTCATCATGTCACTAAATATCACACAAAGGACAAACCATTACCGTCAGACTTTGAACAATACACAGTAGATTAAGGTTACAAGTAAAGGTACAGAAATTTTACAAATTGTGAGGCATACTTGTGGATTATACCACGGACATCCTGATCAAAATAAACATCAGTTGGTTGTAAATAAACATTGCCAAGATTTTCTTACAGTAATAAGACTTCTTTACAGGACCTAAATAGAATCGAGAGGCTTACGGAATGGCAGCGAGGACAGCGTTCTGTAAAGGACGCGTTACATAGACGTTTTTTAGAGTTACTGGTGAAAACTTATCAACCGGGGTATTACGTCTTTGAATCATATTTCACCACTGTGGCTAGAAACTGCATGGTACTGTAGAGCATGAATGGGGAATCTCTTGCCCGCGGATTCCAAATGGCCTGCTGGATGGTGTCATGTGTCCCACCAAAGGCAACCAAGACTGGATTTGAAAATTCAATAAATCTGGGGTTGTTCAGTAGCACCATAAAAATTATACTGTTAAAAAAAAAGAAACAAAATTGTTTGAAGTTAGTTTTATAAAAGATATTCGTTGATTGGACATCATTCAACCTATCGACTGTGTCCACCTAGTCATTAACTTCTCGCGACTACCTGAATTGTACATCATCTCACGATTCGTGAGGTCATGAAAGAGGTCACGGCAAAAATAACATTTTTAGCAATAATTGGTGACAGGTTCATGAGAATCCCGTGAAACTTACTGAACGCAAAACTCTCTGACTATATTATTGTATGTCTACAAAAGATTGACAGTCTTCAAATAAATTCAATTGAAAATTCAATGTGTACGTATGGCTCATCTGACTACATCATTGAGAACAACAGTACATCATCATTGGACGCATACTGACTGGACAAAGTATAGTGGTCAGCCAATTTAATGTGATTAGAAGTACCATAAATCACCTTTGGAGGAGATGTCAACAAACTGGCTCAGTGGCAAGTCAACCATGCAGGGAAGAACGAGAATCACAACTCGTACGAGAATCATAAGCTTCATACGGCTGCGTCACCTCAGAATCGATTTGCATCTGAGTACTCCACAGTCCAGTGAATGCTAGCAGCTCGTAGAATTTCAGATCATATGGTCAGAAACGGCTGCATGTCGCTGGTTTTTGTGCTAAAAGGCTCTTCAGAAGTCCTGTCTTGAAGCTGTAGAAGATTGACTTCATATGTACTCCGTCACTCTCAACGAAGCGGCACGCCGCCTGCCGAGAGTACCACTCATAGCACGTAACTCCGTAGTGATAATCCACAGGGATCTCCGAAAAAAAATTCACCTTATAAACAAGACGACACGAGCCGGATTCGAACACGTGACTTCTTGAACACAAGGCGAACAGCTTAACCACTACGCCATGGAGATATCTTCAGAAACGACTGCAGTGGGCAAACAAGCATCGTCAATGGACGGTT
Source organism: Meghimatium bilineatum (assembly GCA_034231615.1). NCBI lineage: Eukaryota > Metazoa > Mollusca > Gastropoda > Stylommatophora > Philomycidae > Meghimatium > Meghimatium bilineatum. Next base: position 37,248,687 of record CM067322.1, read on the forward strand.
GGGAATAACTGGAGACGTGTTTGTTTTAGATAAAATCTGAAAGTTTCTTCATGCCACGATTAAAACATTAATTCCGTAAAAATACAATTTTGGTACACATTTGAAATAATGTTACGTTTCTCATCCATGCATGTAAGTTCTACAGTGAAAGAAGCAGACGTAAAGGTGTTCTAGTCGAAACGTCGCAGTCGTGGTTACTGAATCCTTATTTTGTCCATATCTTAGGTTCTTTCAATGAAATAAATTATTGAAACTATTGACATGGTGATATGACTGTCTGAAAAATGAAGAAGAAAAATGCAGAAAACATTAAGAGCCCAATAAACGACAGGAATAGCAATACATGATTGCGCACTCCCACACGATGTTGACAGTGACACATAATAGTGTATGACATGAATCAGAAACGTTATATCGCATCAATACAACTGATGTTTATGTTTCTAGTGAGCAACATATGTACGTCAGCTCTCAAGCTCACACACTGCAACAGATGAAGTCATCTTGTTACCATATGTGTATAGTCACACCTAACCCCGACAATATAAAAGTTCAATAACCTTCAGGATGCGGCTCTCACACTGTGAGCGTATTTCCCGCTGAAAAAGAGACATTTCTTAAATAATAGTAACCTATGTATAAGACATTTTTTTTGGGTGTGAAATAAAGCTCTTGGGAAACATCCCAACTGCACAAAAGGATACAAGAATACTATTACACCTAATTGCTGGTAATTATAACAAGATAGCAAGGGGTAGACCAAAGAAACACTCGGAAGAACAATACTTAAAGAAAGTAAAACAACCAATATTCATACTATTCAAGAACTGCACAGAGTAGCTTTGAACAAACAGAATTGGAGAGATCTGACCTCTGCCCTATGCGCTAACTTCAGCACAAAAGGAAAATGAATGAATGAATGAATAACAAGATATTTATGGAGGTTGCACATACATCTCAATCAATCAAGTGCCATGCCGACTGGCGTAGGCGATCATGTTTCTCCACGACTCTCTGTCTCTTGTGTTGTCAATAAGCTCGGTTGGTGAGCTTCTACCGTGCCACGATACAAGCCCATCTAGTAACTTTTCTCTTTGTCGACCCATATCTCTTCTCCCTTTGATCTTTCCAGTGGTTATTAAGTGTTCAAGCTGTGTTCTTCTCAGCACATGCCCTAGAAACCTTGACTGTCTGCCTCTAATGTTTGATATGATTGATCTTTTTATGCCAGCATCAATGAGAACCTCTGCATTAGTTTTCTTGGCTGTCCATGGTATTTTCATCATTCTTCTCAGAAACTACATTTCTGTAGCCTCCAATTCACTTTGAATTTTCTTGTTTATAGTCCATGCTTCACATCCATAAAAAAGAATCGGTTCGATATAACATCTCAGCACCCGAATTCGGGTCTGCATTGATAGGCTTCCATTGCAGAAAATGGTTCTTATTTTTTGGAATGCTGGTTTGGCTTGTGCTGCTCGGCTCTTTATCTCACTTGAGCATCTACCTTCTGATGTTTACAGGGTGCCAAGATATTTCACTTTTTCAACTTGTGCTAATTTTGTGTTATTAATGATTATGTTGCATCGTGGTGATATATGTCTCTTTGATACAACCATTATTTCTGTTTTCTTCTTGTAAATCCTGAGGCCTTTGTTTTCACTTTCTTTCACTACTTTATCTACCATACATCCACCAGTTTTGAATTGGGATCCGAAATAAAACATATTCTTCTTCTTTCTTTCTTCTTCTACGTTCCTGCTGAAACTCCTGGACATTAGCAGGATGTAGTTCGGAGAACGGAATGCGTTGTGTCACGGTTTACAGAATCGCTGCGATCTCTTCTTTTCGACCTGATACATCCGACGACTTCAGCTTGACTTTGGGTCACTGACTCTATATGGGATGGGACAGCCAACTCCATCCCATAACCTTCTTAGTCGTTTCCTACGGCATGCATGGAAGGTAAACAGCGTTCCTATTCTTTGCTCCCCTCTCGGACCTCGGCAACACACGGGCGGCACATATTCTAAAAACCAGATATTGCCCCCAGAATCTAGAAACTATACAGACTTCAATTTAAAAATGTAATATTTTCATACGGTCTGGAAAGAATAGGTCACTTTAATCACTTTACGTGGATTGGACAAGTATGTCGACATGATTCCTTGTCAAAAACAATACTGCAGGGAACGATCGAATGTGGAAGAAGCAGAGAAAAAAAAACATGGACAGACAACATCAAGGACTGGACAGGACACGATTTTTCCTCACTTTTCCGCATCCTTGAAGATAGAACTCGATGGAGGAATCTGTGTATCGATCACTGCAGGATTTACCTATAAGCTAAACAAGCTATAGCTTAGGGCCCTCACTTTCTTTCGGGCCCCCAAACAATCATATTTGGCACTGACATATAATATATGGACGTATAAAGGGCCCCATATCTCAAATAGCATACGGCCTTATCAAGTCTAAATCCGGCACTGGTATAGATGCATCCAATGTGGTACCCCTATGTCCCCGAGGGGTTATGGGTTTATAGATAGATTGACACACACACGTACGCGCGCGCACGCACGCACGTACACACACACAAAGATTACGTACATAAAGTAAAACGGGAAGCAACCTTTCTTGACAAGACTTATTTGTTTTTAATAGTTGAAAATATGAAAGCTGACGTTTCTCATAGTTGATTTATTTGGGCAGTTCTTGTAATGAAGATTTATTGATTCAATTGACAGATTCTTGCTAGAACGTAGTATTCTTTATCCACCCACCTATAACCCGTGAGTATCGTAGACTCGTAGTAGTACTACATTTTGGGTGCTTCGATACACACAATCAATTTATATCCTTAACGATGCGGAAATGTGTGGAACAATTTAGAGTATACAAATCTGGAATCTTATTAATGGATTTTCTGAAGTCCTCACTACTTTAGGCCGAGTCGAAAACGAGTTTGGAAAGGAACACAGAAGAAGAAAAAGAATTTAGGACACATGATATAGTCACTTCAAAACACATTATCAATCAGATGTGTCGAGAATACTTAGAAATTATTGACATAAACTATCTAAGACAGTGTTTCCAAACGTGGGGCCCATGCCCCACGGGGGGGGGGGGGCGGGCAATATGATTGCTCATGGGGGGCAATTCGAACAAGTTGTAATTAGGTTTAATTAGCGAATAATTCAATTCTTGAATATTAAAAAATATGAATATGTTACATAGGGGGACATCAGAAATTTAGAAAGACTTTGGTGGGGCATGGTACAAAAAAAGGTTGGGAAACACTGATTTAAGAGTTTTCTATAGATGGTCCTCGTGTGTGCTGAGTATATTGTGGAATTTACAAAGAAATTTAAGGCTCTTTTATTTTGGTGGTCCGTCGTTTTCATGAAGACCTCTAGGTCTGCCTTCACTGTATCTGTGTATCATAGCTTATACCGTGGTGCTGTCTGATGGTAGTCAGCTGATGTGTGCAAACCATTTCTGTTGTCTCTTAATATATTTCAAGATTGGGATGGTGTCCGTTATTTTTCTAATGTCCTCATTCTTCACTGTCTCTCAGAGATATTTCTAGGATTCTGCGTAAGCATGCCATTTCAGCGGTCACAACTTTACGTTTGTCTTGTGCTGTCGTCGTCCATGTTTGGCATTGGTAGAACAGCGTTGGCATAATAATTGTTTTGAATAGTGTTATTTTGGTATTTAAGTTTACATTTTTGTTTCTGAAGATTGTTGTCATTTGCCCTTGGGCTTGATATGCTGTACTACATCTATTGTGTATGGAAAGAAAACATGAAATGATACCATCAAATCTAGATAACCCTGGCTTTCCAATCTATTATTTTCTGTTTAATAATTGTTATTGTAGCCTCACACCGTATTTCCCAATACTCCTGAAAGGTTTGGTTATGGGAAACATAACACTCCATTGATCCAATAATATTAACATCATATTATTTGAAGAATTTTGTCATAAGCGTCATTATTATAGTCGCTCGGGTATTTCCGAGGCCCGAAAGAGAAACAAATAACAGCAACATTGTTTACTTTCTACTTTAATTGTTTACTTTACTTGTGTATATCGTTAGAGGTGATTAATGGTGACTTGCGGTGGGGTTTTTATGGATGCATTAACCAATATTTAAAAAATAATTCAGTTAAATAAGTAAAATTTTATAAACATACGAAATATAGAAATAAGAAATGATACGAAAAGAGACATGAGATAGTGTGTGCAAGTAACTACAGTTGATTTCAATCAATAACACAGCAAGTCATTCATACATTTAAATAAAGGAAAAAAGACTTTCACCTTTACAGAAACACCAGCTGGTGCTAATCAATAATTGACACTTTCTTGAGTTTTATTTTAAAACAACAAGCGATTAAGAAAGAATTGACACTTTCTGTGGTTTTTTTGTTTTTGTTTTTGGGAGGGGGGGGTTTAAAAACAACAAGCGGTTGATAAAGAAATGGCACTTTCGAATTATGCTTTGTTGTTGTAAACAACCTGTTTTTTCTTCTTCTTTTTCTGCGTTCGTCCTCAAACTCCTGCAGATCAATAGGATGTGGTCCGGAGAACGGAATGCGTTGTGTCATAGTTTACAGCATTGTTGCGAATTCTGCGCCTTTCGGCCTGACACATCCGACTTCAGCATGACTTTGGGTCACTGATCCTATATGGGATGGGGTAGCGAACTCCATCCCATAACCTCCTTAGTCGCCTTGTGCGACATACATGGAAGGTAAACAGTGTTGCTATTCTTTGCTCCCCTTTCGGACCCGACAACACATGGGCGAACCTGTCATTTGATTACTTGGATTTGTTGTATCTATCTATTATCCTTTCTCTGATCTTGCTGCAGGGATGTCGCAGGATTGAATGCCAATCGGTTTTCGGATTATGGGGCTGCCCATAAATAATATCTGGGCCAATTTTTTACCCCTCCCCCCGTCAAGAATTCTCTGTCCACCCTTAAAAGTATGTTAAGATAATTTTAAGGAACCCCCCCCCCCCCCCCGACCAGCATCAGCACACAAATTAATTCTTGATAAAGAACGAAACACTACACAGGCTATTTCACACTTTGATTTAAAAAATAAATTGGAACAGGTAATAAACTGTATTCTTGACGTCAACTTTTATTATAAACGTCACCCCATGTCAAACTTTTTCTGAAACTCCCAATTTTGAATATACATAGTGTTTGCAAAGTCTCACAACATTAAGTATGGAGAAAACATTTGAAAAATGACATACGTGACGTCATCACAAAATGTGCTACACTGTCCATCGTGAATGGATCACTATGAACTATCATATACTGAATGGATGAATGTGAATGGATGTGTCTGCTTGAGTAATTATTATTTGCTCGCAAAACACAATGGTGTTATCAACGGAAAGACGAATTTATTGGGTAGAACAAATGTTTTTAAAATGGCTGTCGATACACACGGATTGAAAGATTTAAAGCAAGATTTTTTGATAAAAAGCCTTCTCATCGCATTACGGTTAGAAATTTTTGAATAAGCTTCTTGCTACGCGAAATATGGAAGATGCTCCGCGAGCTGGTAGATCTGTTGTGTCGGAAGAAAAATGTATAGATATCTATGACAGAATCTTGAGAAGTCCAAACAAGTCCTTAGGAGAATGTCGCAACAAGTGAATCTATCAGTAAGCACAGTTCACACAATTCTTAAACACTGGTTACATTTTTATCCATACAATGTCTGTTGTAACTGCACTTTAAAAAAAGTGTGATTATCAACCAAGTCAACTACTTCAATTGGTTCCAAGCATCTTTAGCTGAAGAAGGAAAGTCAATTCCCGATGTAACATTCTTCTCTGATGGTAGATGGAGCATGGTTTCATCTACGTTAATAGCCAAAATAATCGTATTTGGAGCAGTTCTAATCCCAACACATTTCATGAAACGCCTCTACACAATATGAAAATTGGGGTTAGGTCTGCCATCAGTAGGAAACGTGTAATTGTACCAATTTTCTTCAATAATACTATAAATGCCGATCAGTATATCATTAACATTCTTGAACCTTTAGTAGACTAGCTGAATGTACGTGCAATTGACGAAGCGAGATTCCATTAAGATGTTGCAATTGCATACAGAGTTAGATTATCACTGCGTTTATTGGAAGAAATTTCCGCAAATCACATGATATCACATGGAATTTGTCCTGCTCGTTGGTAAGATCTAACTCCATTAGATTATTGTCTATAGGGTTTCTTGAAAGAAAATGTTTACAACATTGAGGTACACAAAATCCAGGACATAAAAAAAGCAATCAGAATTACTATTCAAGAAATAACAACAGAAACGTCGCAGAATTTATTTGACTATGAAGAGATGTGTGCAGTCATGTCTTGGAACCTGTGGCCTTTACATGTGAATTTCGTAACGTAATTTCGTAATTTATGTTATCGTGTGTAAACGATGGGGCAAAACGTATACAGGTGAAACTGGTTTAAGACTGAGTGACCGTTTCTGCGGCAACATCATGCATCAGAAAACCTACTCATGTCGTCATACATTTCAATGGCACTGATCATCGTGGTGCCCATTATATTCAGGTCATTGCCTTAAGATCCTGCTATACAGATGATAGAGATAATTACGTCCTTCAAAATCGGTATATATTTCAGTTTCATACCCTGAAGTTTTGTGGTATTAACTCCGATCATTCATTTATTTAGATTTTCGCTAGTGGGTGTCTTCGTTGTATTGCCGTTAATATTGTTTTTAATTGGTATATTTTCACTGGTTTTTATTGTTTGTTCACTATTTGTTTTGTATTCTTTTTTTTTAAAAAAGACATTAATGTTGAAACGTTTAAAACGTCTTATATACTGTTGTTTGTATTTTTTTAATACACATAGCATAAAGTCCGATAGTCTGTGCATCATCGTAAAGCTTCTCAAACTTGTGTTCGACGTGGGTACTTATTGTTACACAGTTTTACAGAAGTATCACGTATCGTGATGAAACATGCTGTTTCAGTTCATAAATAAACCAAATATCGGAGGATGTCGGACAAAAAGGAAGTGCCACAGTAACCAGACAAATATTAAGCTAAGTGAAAATGAGATTTCCTGGTGGGAGAAATCCATTTTGTTAATATTCGTTATGTTTTGTGTTCTTAACTGTTTTTGTTGTCTTGATAAAGGTCCCAATTCGATCGACACGTTGATAATTGTATTTGTTCTTTGTTTTATTGTTATTTTCTATATTTTATTTTATATTGATAGTTCTCTAGTAACCTATTTATCTTATTTGCATTTACCTCTTTTTCAGTTCAACTAGAAATCGAAATCTTAGTACAGGAGTGATGTTAATTTAGTATACCTGCACTATTCCATTATTTCTTAACTTATACATGTCAATAGTAGAACCAACTATCCATTATCACGTAGAGGAGCCCGGAGTCATTATCTTAACTCTGGGTACGTCTGTTTTACTCAAGCTTCCTCCTTTTACCTATCTACTCACCTTTTGCTCAAATTTCGCGTAACTTAGCTAATTGCTTACAATTCTTTCCATGTGCTACCGATCTCTTTGTTTCTGTATCTATTTTTCTTCTTTATATATTTCCTTCTTGTCTTCCTGTTTACCCTATTGTTTTGTCAACAACTGTTAAGAATGGTTCAGCCACCTGATCAGAATTGAGTCAGATTCATTCCATCGATAGCCTTCAATAGCAGATCATATGAAAAGAGAAAAATCCAGACGAAGATGATGGATATATGACATAGGAGGTATACTAGAACACCAAGGCTACATTGCGGCGACACCGTTAAAAAAAACCCCAGAAGACTTCGGTTCCTCACGACGCTTAGCGGAATACATGGTTAAGACAAGACAACACACGACAGGATAAGACTGTCAATTGTGTGTGTATATATATATATATATATATATATATATATATATATATATATATATATATATATAACATCACTTTGTATGGAAAAATAACTATGAAAAGATAACTATGAAAAGGAATAAAGATCAAATAAATAAAGTATTTTGGACAGATCAAGAGACATGACACCTTGTTGGAGACCTTACCTGCGGTCGAGGGAAAGTGAGCAAGAGGTAGGCACAGATACAAGTGGGAGAAAAACATCACGAGATTTACAGGTTGCAATCTGACAGAGTGCACCATCAATGCAGGAGACATGGGATGTTGGAGGTCCGTTGCAGCCAACCTTCGTTACGGAGACGGCATGTAATGATGATGTGCAGCCCTGTAATGAATTGCCCGTTTATACCAGCGTAATACCCCTCTTTATTTAGGCCCCCTTTATCTTTGTCAGTTTATTCTTAGCATGAGTTCATTTCTGGTCTTATCATACCATTTTAGACCTACTATCCTATAAATGGTTACTATGATTATAGATAACGTTACTCAATGAAAATCATGGGAAAACTCAACCATTTTAGAAGGCAGTTTTCACATTAGCTAAAGGTATGTCCAATGGCAGCAACCTGCCGTCGGGGATGAAGATAACTCTTCATGTACTAAGCCGCAGCAACTATTAGATGGGGTGGCCAGTTCCCTTCCTTTCTGTCTTTACCTCCCCTAACTCATCCCTCATGTATTCATTTGCATGCGAGTCTACTGGAGGAATGATAGGGTCAAACGAGAAACCACAACCCGGATTTTTTTTTCGGACGTGTTTTCGAACCTGGCAAGCTGTAACCCATTGATAGAAAGGAAGCTCACGATCAACTAGGCTACCTCCTCATTAGCTAATGGGACTTATATCCACGATTGTCTGGCTTTTTTATATACCCTGTTTTTCCTAACACACAACTCCTCTATCATTCATAAGTTGTTTTAAAGAATTGAATAAATTACGGACTTGCGTGGTCGTAAGATGATAGCGGCAGTGCAAGCTGTCGTGTTACAGTATTCAACATTATTGATTTAACGATCTCTGGCCAGATTTGAGGTCAACACAGGACAGTTAGACCAAATTCAAACTGTGTCAGAACGTGTTTTGAGCTAAAAATATATATACATTCGTGCAAGTCTACACAGCTGTAACATAGAACGTGGTGATCAATTGACTTGTTTTCACTGAGAAACGGGTTCGATCCCAGTTGGTGAGGTATTGTTTACAAGTGCATTTTTTTGTAAATATCTCCATAGTATCGTTTTCATCGGAGAGACTACGGAATTAGTGATATGATTGGTTGTCGATGCTGGCGCGAGCTACTTTTAAGAAAGTGGGAGTACGTATAAAAATCAGAGAACAATGAAGTCAATGCTCTACTTCTTTTGAATCTTTTATTCGGTGCACAATTTAGCATGGATAATAGATAGAAAATCATGTCGTTCTTCTTCTTTGTGCACTATAACATGGGTAATGGGTAGTAGGTCACGTAGTTCTTGTTCTTTGTGCACTATAACATGGGTTATGGGTATTAGGTCACGTCGTTCTTCTTCTGTGTTCTCTCTCTTTCCTTCTATTTAGCAGGATATAATCCGTGGAACAAAATAGCTATGACTTATAGCATGGCTGCGATGTCCATGCATTTTAGCCTGAAACAACAGACTTCAGTATGACATTGTGTTAACTTCCCTTAATGCCTCTTACGACATACGTGGCAGATCACAGTGTCACCATTCCTTGTTCAAACAGGTGACTAAGTATAGTATCTACTACCTGCCACGTATGTTGTAAGAGGTGACTAAGTATAGTGGATCTACTACCTGCCACGTATGTTGTGAGAGGTGACTAAGTATAGAGGATCTACTACCTGCCATGCATGATGTTAGAGGTGACAAAGAAGGTTCTGGAGGGGTTGGTGTATCCATCCCATAGAGAGTCAAAGTGATCCAGAAGCTATGCTGAAGTCAGATGTGTCAGGCCGAAAGATGCAGACATTGCAGCCAACTGTATACCATGACAATGCATTCCATTCTCATCCTGCTAGATTGCAGAAGTGTGAAAACGAATGCAGAAGAAGAAGAGTGAGTTAACTTTTAGTTTGTCAATGAATACAAGACATTTACTATATGATAGCTAAATCAACGTTTCAACCAGATGGTCTTCTTCCATATATGATCAAACAACCAAGAGACAAATGAGTCTTAGAAAGAACGAAAAACAATTTCACACTAAATCTTTACTAATAATGACTGTTTCAGCCAGCATTGAAATGTTTTAAAAAAGCACGCGAAAACGCATGAAGCATCTCTTTTTCACGATATTCAAGCGTGTTTCGGAATACAGTATTAGGTTGGGTTTTTTCAATAATCAACGGCATACATATGGATTATGCGGGCATACTGGTCAGCATCACGCAATCAGCCTTTACTTTTTCTTAATATCTGGTTCCTATTTAATTGGACTAGGAACGGTGATATATTTTAAAATATTTCCAATTGAACTGGAAATTGAACATTGTATTAACCGAAGAAGCCAGTGCATTTTAAAAGGAAGATGAACATTGGATCCCGCCGACGATGGATGCGTAGGGCGATTGGCGCAAATAAAACGGTGACAAAATGCATTTCAATTCTCTGGACAACATCCTGCTAGAAATATAGTAGGATATGGTCCTGCTATAAGGAAGATCGGGTCAAAGGGCATGAGCCCATGGACCGCTGGATCAGCAACCAACCAACCAACACTTATAAGGGAGTTCCAGCGGGAGTTTGAGAATAAACGCTGAAGAAGAACATTGGAATACCCGAAGAAGCCAGTGCACTAAAACAGGAAGTTGAACATTTGGTTACCCGAAGAGTGCACTAGAAAAGGGTTCAAAAAGCGCAGGGTACTGACTTAATTGTACTCAGGTCACCCCATGTGTACTCCGTCCCTCTCAACGAAGCCTAACGAAAGTACCACCCATAGCACGTACTCCGTAGCTACAAGCGATGATCCCCAGGGTTCTCCGAAAAATAATCAATTTTATAAATAAGACGACACAAGCTGAATTCGAATCCAAGACCTCGTGATCACACATTGAACGGCTTAACCACCTCGACAGGGAGAACGTCCAGTGTACTAACTACTGAACTACCTGGGGCGAGAGCTGGCAAAATTTATCCAGAAAAATGTGCTCAATGCCACAATGGCGGTGACCGTTTGTTGCGGACTCTTGGGTTGGGATTATTCTCGTGTAATCATGGTGTGTTGAATGTATTTGGCCTTGACTTTCTACGGACAAGGGTAGTCAACCTAGAATAAGTGATAGTATGTTATCTATTTTGTTTCACATTTGGGCTAAAGTAATACGTGGGTTGTATTTTTAACATTCTATGAGTAGCGTAACTATGGAGGGGGGGGGTGTGGGGTAGGTGGTCGCAGGGGTATTGCGTTTAGGGAACGTTATCTAAACTGATTCTTCTTCTGTGTTCGTTCTCAGACTCCTGAAATTAACAGAATGTAGTCCGGAGAACTGAATACGTTGTGTCATTATTTACAGTTTTGCTGCAATATCTGCGCTTGATGTTCTGGCATATCCGACTATAGGGTTCGGTAGCACATGGGCGCTAAACTTATTCGAACTGTAGAAAGGCCTCCGCTTGCGGGACTGAGGGTGCCAAATTATTAATTTTGCCCAGCACGCCACATATACACTAGCTACGATACTGCATTCCAACATACAGCCACACATTTACGAATGTAATATTCTCTCTTGCGTATTGTCCATGATTCACTTACATATTGCAGGATCGGTTACATATTGCGGATAAGAACCATAATTGGGGCTAGGAGCGGAGAAGTAATTTTACTTTGATGCAGACTGTGAAATACCATGTTTGACTTTCGTAGCAGAGTGTTGGTATAAAAATTGTGAATATTATTTATCTTTTTATGTTTATCTTGATCTTCGGGTGGAGAAGTAAATTTTCATAATTTTCATAACTTCTGTTTTTGTGTGTGTTAATTTTAATGTTGTGCTTCTTACATGCTAATAACAAGGCACTAATATTATTTTCATGTTAATTTTTATGTCTTAATTTTCATGTTGTGCTTCTTACATGCTAATAACAAGGCACTAATATTTTTTTTTTCTTCATATATTAGACTTTATTCGTCGGCGAATAGTAGTTTGTTGATTTGATTATTAAAATCCTCATCAAATTTAGTTGCAAGGTTTTTATCTTTTTTGATGTGAGCTTCTTTTATTATTATTATGTGAATGAATATGTTGAAAAGTAATTATGCCAGCACGCAGCCTTGTCTTACTCCAGACCTTGTTTCGCAAGTTTCAGCCACCCCATCCGTTGTTCTTACTGAGCTTTGGCCTTTTTTATATAATGTTTTTATGTCTAACAGTTTCCCAGAGAATGTCTCTATCTACTATAAAAATGGATTTGGTAATTGTTAATCTACAGTGGCGTAGTTTTACTTTTCCGCGATTTTCATTGGTCACTTTATGTATACTTTCTATTGACAGCCAATAAAAATTACGGAAAAGCCAAATTGTTTCGCTTAAGTGGATCAATTTTAATGAGTCTTTTGGACTGTATAATAGTCGAGGGACTCGATTCATAAAAAGACACGATTAAATCTTGACTACATCGCGGCCATTACAAAATATCGACAGCCAAAGCATATATCCGTACAGATTAATTCATGGACATTCCCTAAAAAGTGTTTGAGAATGAGTTCAGAAGTAGATCATATTTTAACATGTTATTTCAATTGTACAAATATTTTAACACACGAATGTAACCATTACATGCGCGACACAACAGTCACTATTTGCACTTACAATGTGCGTGCTGGGACCACGTTCACTATTAATTCTCGTCTCCTACAGTGACCGGACAGTGACCCTCAGAAAGATTATTGGGTAAAATGAACGCAATAGTCGACGTGTGACGTCACACATTAGTTGACCTCAAGAGGTCATCTGATGGCGTTGACCTGTCGAATGTTTTTGGTGAATGAGATATCTGAACATTAAATTGTGGAATAGAGGTTGCGTATATACGTTCGTTGCGTATATATAGATTGAGTTCTCTCACTCATATATGCCTACTATTATCTTCTTCTATCTCTCACTCATGTATGCCTACTGTTATTTTCTTTTATCTGTCACTCATGTAGGCCTACTATTATTTTCTTCTATCTGTCACTCATGTAGGCCTACTGTTATTTTCTGCTATTTCTCACTCATGTAGGCCTACTATTATTTTCTTCTATCTGTCACTCATGTAGGCCTACTGTTATTTTCTGCTATCTCTCACTCATGTAGGCCTACTATTATTTTCTTCTATCTGTCACTCATGTAGGCCTACTATTATTTTCTTTTATCTCTCACTCATATATGCCTACTGTTATTTTCTGCTATCTCTCACTCATGTAGGCCTACTGTTATTTTCTTCTATCTGTCACTCATGTAGGCCTACTATTATTTTCTTCTATCTGTCACTCATGTAGGCCTACTATTATTTTCTTCTATCTGTCACTCATGTAAGCCTACTATTATGTTCTTCTATCTGTCACTCATGTAGGCCTACTGTTATTTTCTTCTATCTGTCACTCATGTAGGCCTACTATTATTTTCTTTTATCTCTCACTCATGTAGGCCTACTATTATTTTCTTTTATCTCTCACTCATATATGCCTATTATTTTCTTCTATCTCTCACTCATATATGCCTACTGTTATTTTCTTTTATCTCTCACTCATATATGCCTATTATGTTCTTCTATCTCTCACTCATGTATGCCTACTATTATTTTCATGTTAGTCACGTTTGTTATTTTATTAAATATGCACACAAGAAAATGTATAGATATGAAACATACTAGACCATGTATAAACAAACATGTATAAACATACAGCATACAAAAACATGTATAAAGATACATCATACAAGAATATGTATAGAAATACAGTATACAAGGACATGTATGGGCATACAGTATACAAAAACATGTATATACATACAATACAGGAGCTATACATAAATTACGTCTACAACTAGGTGAAAAGAAAGCCTCAAAATGTCTACCAACAGTTGACTAGGGGACAGGGAGTTGACAAATATTGACGATAATAATACTGCATTTTATACACCAATTAACGCATGCGGTCGCATCTGTGAGTCTCACCATTGGTCCACTAGACAAGCTACCGAAGCAACAGAAAACCTTAGTAGATGACATGCCGTTATGTTAAAGCTCTCTTATGGAAGCTTTGTAGTATGTCATCTATACAATTATAGTCTACTATGAGTAGAAGGCTCCTTCAATAGGCATTGAACTAAGCCGAAAGCTGAAGTCTCTTGGGTATGAAGGAAAGCTCAGAAAAACCACCCCACTACACGTAGGAAGTAAGAGCAAATCGTTTGCAATTCCTGGGGTTCTCCAACAAACAACAAACATGTCATGTGCCGTATTCTCTCCAGAACGATGTCTTCCTAATGTACTCCCTGAACCCTTCTGTCTTGGGCCGTGTGGTTTGCATTTTCCAACGACATATTCGTGTCATCTTCTTCTTCTGCGTTCGTTCTCAAACTCCTGCAGATTTTCAGGATGTAGTTCGGAGAACGGAATGCGTTGTGTCATGGATTACAGTATTGCTGCGATATCTGCGCCTTTCGGCTTGACACATCCTACTTCAGCATGGCTTTGGGTCACTGACCCTATATGGGATGGGACAGCCAACTCCATCCCATAACCTCCTTAGTCGCCTTTTACGACATGCGTGGAAGGTAAACAGTGTTGCTATTCTTTGCTCCCCTTTCGGGCCCCGGCAACACACGGGCGACATATTCGTGTTATATTTAATGTCGTTAGTTCATCGTCTTCTTGATCTGCCTTTCCTCCTCCAGGTACTCTGCCCTCCATTATTTGTCTTTCTAAACAGCTGTGTCTCTTTATGTGACAAAACAGGTGTAAACAAACAAACAAACACTAATTAAATTGTTTAAATTTGAAATATTTGTTTCTAAAAATCTAGAGCAAAACATTTTTGCGTCGAAGGTTTTGTGTATATAGGGAGAGTGGGTAAATATTTTTGACATAGCTAAGTGGAGAGGGTGGTTCCCTAATAGCTTGATAGTTGTTAACAAGGGTTAATAATTTAAAAAAATATCGTTGACACACTTTAGCACAGCACCGTCCAAGAAAATGTACACCACAACTACAAACTACATGAACATCTTGAACTCAGACACCCAAAGACTGAGCAGTGAATATGTACAGCAAGTTTACAGTTGGTTAGAAAGACCTGTTAACTAGCCCAAAAGCAGAAAAATATGTTAATCTACCTATTCGCTAAATCATTTGTTGCCTTTCAGCGTCAGGGGTAGAAGAGTTTTCTGGATATGGCCCTCGTGTTTGCTCGGAATATTGTGGAATTTGTCGTCTCTATTTCGTTGGTCCATCGTTTTCGTGGTTGGCCTCTAAGTCTGCCTTCATTGTTTCTGTGTAGCATAATATGCTTTCTGATGGTAGTCTGCTGATGTGCGCAAACCATTTCATCTGTAGTCTCTTAATATATTCAAAGATTGTGGTGGTGCCGGTTCTTTGTCTAATGTACTCATTCCTCACCCGACTCATGTCACTTAACGACATTCCTATGATTCTTCTTACTGTCACAAGTTTACCTTTGTCTTGTGATGTTGTTGTCCAATGCTACAGGTGAACGCATTCAGTCCTCCCACAGATGAACACGTTCACCACTCATACACTTACAAGTGAGCATCTTCAACATTTAAACACCTATAGGTGAACTACTTCAGCACTCAAAATCCTACAGGTTAACACCTTCCACACTCAAACATCTACAGGTGAAAAATCATACACCTACAGGTTAATAAGATATAATCTGTTGTACCGGAAGTGATGTTTACTCTTTAAACGGTGTTTAAAATTGTCTGCAATATCTGCGCCTCCTAGCCTGCTACATCTTAATTTATCATGACATTTTATCCCCCCCCCCCCAATCAGTAAGTTGCTTTTCTTCATATCATCAAAGCGCTGAGGGTTGGGGAGCTTCTAGGTATGAAATAGAGCGCTGGAGAGGTCACATCATTGCACATAGGAAATAAGAGCTAACGCTTCCTAATTCCTGATGATTGACAGAAACCACAACATGATATTTTGGATCAAGTAAAACTACATTGTCATGTAGCTAGCCTTAAACCAAACCCTCCTTAGTCACATTTTACGACATGTATAGTAGGTTAAATTATTGCTAATGTTCTTTCTTTTGAGTAGCATAATATATTCTTGCCTTTCCATTTCGAATCGGCGTATGTGCCGAACAATCAATTACAAGGTAAGTGCCGATGTGACTTATTGAAGAAATCGCGTATTTGGCCACAAAATTGAAGCCCACAATGTTGACCAACTAATATGATTCGCCTGAAAATTGATTTAATTTCTAATCATATTTTATTGCTTACTTTTAAATAAACCCTGAGACGAAACCCTAGTCTTCATAAAATTGCTAGAGGGGTCACAGACCCCACACCCTTAAAGAAACGATAGCCTTTTCTAATATTGATAACGATGTTTAGGGCATAAATAGGATAAAAATAGAGGCTTTAATTCTCCAGGAATAAGGATTAGTAAGAAGAATATTGTCTTCATCAAACATCTAAGTCGTCCTTGGGATCAGCAACATACTAAGAGGTGGAGAGAGGAGGTAGGTCAGCTTTGTTTAAAATCGTTTGCTGCATATTCTGACCCCAGGTCACTACCAGGTAAAAAAATATGGCTGTGTACAAGAAAGTTGACACTAGTTTAGTTGCACCGGTAAATCTGCAGGAGACATAGAAGAAAGAAAGCAGTTCACACAAGTTAAGAGAAAGAAATTGCAACAAGAAAAGAAAAATAAACGCAGGTGGACCTGTTAATGGAAAATTAAAAACTATATATATAAATCATGGCAACGAATGAAGATGAAAAACTACAAGCATCGTACTTTGACAGCAGAAAGTTAAAAAAAAGACTGTCCTAAAAAAAAATAGGGCGATATATATATATATATATATATATATATATATATATATATATATAACCGTGTCAAATAGTTACAAACAAGAAATATTTTGTAAAGCGCCAAAAATAAAAAAAATTGGTACTCTTTCAATGTGGTCCTTTTTACAATCTTTTTGATCACAACTGTAGTTGTATTCTTTGTTTTTCTATTAGTAGCCAGTTTCACTGTTACTCTTGCTTGTGCATAACCAAATGTATTACTAATGTAGGTTATTCATGATTAATTTGCTCTTTATACAAACATGTATTTATGAGAATTGACTTTATGAAGGCGATTCTTAATATGCCCAACTCCCAAAAGGGTCACTGTTTTAAAGGGGGCTGAGAAAAAACATAACAACTTGTGGAGGGGGCACTTGGATACTACTAAGGGAGCCACAGAAAGTGAACTATCTGAAATTATTTGGAAAATATATAATTAGACAAATAATTTTTTTTTTAAAACCGAATAAAACGGAAGAGCTTTCAGCTATTATAGAAGTTGGGCAATATCATAATTCAGCGAGTATACGACCAACATTTTAAAAACAAAACAGGTCTTTGTGATTCATCTTGGCTGATCTGACTGATCCATTAAAAAAAATTTTTTATACTAAATATACTTTGTGTGACATGCTAATGAAAAGCAGAGAACAATCAAATGTCAGCCAAATGTTATAATCAATTGTAAGGATCTACTTGAATAACTATGCGAGTGGGGACACCGAAACAAATTTAACATAAATATTGGGCTACTGAGAAAACCGGTTGGGAATCATTGATTTAGTGGGTATTTTTTCAGTAACAGAAATGATAAATAACGAATAGCGAGTACACTCAGAAAGTCTATCCTTGAACTCTCATTTTCTGGCGAGGTTTGCTGAATAGGGTTGAGTGGGCAGATTTGATGTTAAAAAATACTTGAGTACCCTGGACAGACGATAATTATAAGCGCAGGCCTCAGAGTAAGAAGAATAAAGGAATATCTCATTATCTTGAAGTGACAGAGAGGTTGAACTTGCTCAGTCGTGTATGCATTTTCTCCAGAAGACATTTCTATCTATATGTAACACGGCAACTATTACCTTCACCAGTTTTTATAATGGATTCACGGTTTCTTCCCGAGTTTCACAGAAGACAGTAACTTGAGCATTTTCTTTTAATTTTTGTTAGATAGTTGTGATACATTCAAACATCTTCAAGTCCCAAACGCAGAAGTGGAACTGTGCTTTTTGACGCGCCTGGCTAGATCTGACTCCGGCCTCAAATAAACTAAATTTAGTACGGCTGTGGCTCCCCTGGAGATTATTTTGGTGTCCATAACTGTGGCGATCGTCCCGGTTACCCTATCTAGCTTTTGTACTGTCAAAAGACAGAGTATTGATTGAAGTCCAACTCCTCCTTGCCCCATATGCCATATGTACTTTGTTCCTATCAGAAGAACACAACACTGCTTGCCAAGATTAGAATACATACTCAAGCGATAATACTCAAAGATCTCCGTAAAAAATGCACTTCGTGACGAGACTTCGAACACAGATTTAAAATTCGCAACTTTCTGACCACAAGATATATGACTTTATTATCTAGCCAGAAAGACCTGGGTATAGGCATAGTTACCGGCACAGTGAATTACATATATGTATGTGTATGTGTGTGCGTGCGTGTTCCCCACTCCCTATTTTAGCAATTCTGTTTTCAGCTCTAGTTGTACATTTTATTTTATGTGAATTTCTAACACAATACCTTATCATTGCTTTTTTCATTTTTTCTGTTATTAAATGTCTGCAGTCTAGTCCACTTGCAATATTTTTGTTGTTTGTTCTGTTTGTCATTCTTTTTGTCTCCATGGAGACCTTTTGATCGACACGTCGTTTCAGTGTTTCGTAAGCTGTTAACAAAATTTTTTTTTTACCTGGGATTTATTCGTCTTCTTCTTCTTCTTCTTCTGCGTTCGTTCTCAAACTCCTGCAGATTTTCAGGATGTAGTTCGGAGAACGGAATGCGTTGTATCATGGTTTACATCATTGCTGCGATATCTGCGCCTTTCGGCTTGACACATCCTACTTCAGCATGGTTTTGGGTCACTGACCCTATATGGGATGGGACAGCCTACTCCATCCGATAACGTCCTTAGTCGCCTTTTACGACATGCGTGGAAGGTAAATAGTGTTGCTATTCTTTGCTCCCCTTTTTGTGAAATATAATACATTTTACCTTTTGTTTTCCGCTTACACCTATAGATAAAGAGTTGCAAGCACAAGAACAATGTCTGCTGTATACTGTACATCTAATACCATGACAGGTATGAACATGCAATGCACGGTTTATGATCCGTACCAAATATAGTGTATCACTGGGTAAGCTGTAGTGGACAAAATATCATAATGATGTAGCCCTTAGTCATGTCTATCAATCAGTGCTTTAATGATGTCCAGTGGAAGATGTGTCTAAGAGCCATACTTGTATCCGTTTACTCGTTAAACTCCAACAAGCTACCGGCATTCTTCACTTATCTTCGGGCTATAATCATATCTTATCATGGTCAGCTCGATGTTCCGTGTATACAAAGCAAATTGGCATCCATTTTCATCAAAATATTTTTGTTAGCTGTTTCTTAATATATCAGATAAATGAAATTAAAAGTAATTCATCATCATCAAGTGCCGTCTCCGCAACGAAGGTTGGCTGCAACGTATCTCCAACATCTCCTGTATCTTGTCTTGGTGGTGCACTCTGCTAGACTGTAACCTGTCCATCGTGTAATGTTACTCTCCCACTTGTATCTCTGCCTACCTCTTGCTCGCTTCCCTTTGAATTTACCCTCAAGTAAGGTCTTCAATAGGGTGTCATGTCTTTTAATGTGTCCAAAGTATTTTATTTGCCTGATCTTTATTTCTCTTAGTAGTTCTTTCTTCATATTAAGTGTCTTTAGCACCTCTTTATTTGTTTTCTTCTCTTTCCATGATGTTCTCCCTATTCTTCTATATACCCACATCTCAAAGGCATCATTTTTGTCTTCTAATTGTTTATTTAGTGTCCATGTTTCTGAGTAATTATGTGCATACAAATAAGTGACAGATAAAGACAAATGTGGTTTATTCGAATAGTGTTACGCATTCCTTGGACAGCAAAGATTCATAATGAAGAATGTCTTAGAAGGAAGGACGTGAAAAGATGCATTATTCATAGTATAAGAAAAAAGACAGTCAACATTTATTAGGCATATCATGAGAAGAGGAGGCATTGAGAATATAGTGACAGCAGGAAAGATAGAAGGGAAAATATCAAGGGGAAGACCCAGAGAAATGATATTGGACAGTTTGACTAAATGGCTTCGATTGACTACACCAACAGCGATAATGACATATATGAGAGATCGATGTACATGGAAAATTATGATCGCAAACGCCATTCTACACTGCACTTTATGATGATGATGATGAAAGACAAACAAAATATACGAATTTCGATGTTTAGGTCTAGTTAATAATAACATACATGGCCATTAAAGACTTAGTATTTGCTGGGAAGACTCAGCACAGTGGTGCAGGGTTCTGCGACCAACCCCTGACTCTACCATACTGTGATGTCAAACTATCCCTGTATTTCTTCTCTTTTATTCACTCGGTCTTCTTTCTCCTCTCCTCAATTGTATCCTAAACCAACTCATCTCTTGATGAAATGACCAACAAATGTGGACTTGTTTTATTTTCTGCTGTTGTTACGTAACTTTCGTTTGGAGTCAGTGCGCCGTACACGTCCCTATTTGGTTTAAGGCTAGATACATCACAATGTAGTTCTGCTTGACACAAAATGACATGCTGTTGTTTCGATCCCAAGGAATTACGAAGCTTTAGCTCATATTTCCTGTGTGCACTGAGATATGGCTTCTCCAGAACTCTATTTCAACATGCCTAGACGATCCCCACAGTACAGCTCCAGAGCTCTATTTCAACATGCCTAGACGATCCCCACAGTACAGCTCCAGAGCTCTATTTCAACATGCCTAGACGATCCCCACAGTACAGCTCCAGAGCTCTATTTCAACATGCCCACACGATCCCTACCTTACAGCTCCAGAGCTCTATTTCAACGTGCCCAGACGATCCCTACCGTACAGCTCCAGAGCTCTATTTCAACGTGCCCATACGATCCCTACCGTACAGCTCCAGAACTCTATTTCAACATGCCCAGACGATCCCTACCGTACAGCTCCAGAGCTCTATTTCAACATGCCCACACGATCCCTACCGTACAGCTCCAGAGCTCTATTTCAACATGTTCAGACGATCCCTGCCGTACAGCTCCAGAGCTCTATTTCAACATGCCCAGACGATCCCTACCGTACAGCTCCAGAGCTCTATTTCAACATGCCCAGACGATCCCTACCTTGCAGCGCCGTGCACTGAGATGGCTTCTCCGGTGGTCTATTTCAAACCCAGAAGACTTTCACCTCTCAGCGCAGTGCAATGAGGTGGTGCATTGGGGCCGGGGGTGGGTAAAATATCATGTTAAACTATAATATTGCAGGCTGAAAGGCGCAGATATTGCAGACAATATTAAACACTTTAAATTGTAAATATCACGTCTGGTACTATAGACTATATCGGGTCAACCAGTATGTATTTTTTAGATTCTGAAGATGGTCACCTGTAGGTGTTTGAGCGCTGAAGATGTTCAACTGTAGGTGTTTAAATTCTAAAGATGTTCACCTGTAGGTGTTTAAATTCTAAAGATGTTCACCTGTAGGTGTTTAAATTCTAAAGATGTTCACCTGTAGGTGTTTAAATTCTAAAGATGTTCACCTGTAGGTGTTTAAATTCTAAAGATGTTCACCTATAGTTGGTTAAGTGCTGTAGAAAAATGAGAGGAAGAATGTCATTTATGAAATAGAATCATTATTCACTTGTGTGTAGTCGGGTCTCAATAGAATCATTATTCACTTGTGTGTAGTCGGGTCTCAATAGAATTATTATTCACTTGTGTGTAGTCGGGTGTCAATAGAATCATTATTCACTTCTGTGTAGTCGGGTGTCAATAGAATCATTATTCACTTGTGTGTAGTCGGATGTCAATAGAATCATTATTCACTTGTGTGTAGTCGGATGTCAATAGAATCATTATTCACTTGTGTGTCCTTGGGTCTCAATAGAATCATTATTCACTTGTGTGTCCTTGGGTCTCAATAGAATCATTATTCACTTGTGTGTAGTCGGGTCTCAATAGAATCATTATTCACTTGTGTAGTCGGGTCTCAATATAATCATTATTCACTTGTGTGTCCTTGGGTCTCAATATAATCATTATTCACTTGTGTATAGTCGGGTCTCAATAGATTCATTATTCACTTGTGTGTCCTTGGGTCTGAATAGAATCATTATTCACTTGTGTGTAGTCGGGTCTCAATAGAATCATTATTCACTTGTGTGTCCTTGGGTCTCAATAGAATCATTAATCACTTGTGTGTAGTCGGGTCTCAATAGAATCGTTATTTACTTGTGTGTCCTTGGGTCTCAATAGAATCATTATTCACTTGTGTGTAGTCGGGTCTCAATATAAACATTATTCACTTGTGTGTCATTGGGTCTCAATAGAATCATTATTCACCCGTGTGTCGTCGGGTCTCAATATAATCGTTATTCACTTGTGTGTTTTCGGGTCTCGTGTGCTGAAGAAAAATGAGAGGAAGAATGTCATTTATGAAATAGAATCGTTATTCGCCTGTGTGTAGTCGGGTCTCAACGAAATCGTTCTTTACCTGTGTGTTGTCGGGTCTCGATGGAATCGTTATTCACCTCTGTGTCGTCGGGCCTCGAAAGAATCGCTATTCACCGGTGTGTTGTTGGGTCTCGATAGAATCGTTATTCACTTGTGTGTTGTTGGGTCTCGATAGAATCGTTATTCACTTGTGTGTTGTTGTGTCTCGATAGAATCGTTATTCACCTGTGTGTTGTTGGGTCTCGATAGAATCGTTATTCACTTGTGTTTTGTTGGGTTTTGATAGAATCGTTATTCACGTGTGTGTCGTCGGGTCTCAATAGAATCGTTATTCACTTGTGTGTCGTCGGGTCTCAATAGAATCGTTATTCACCTGTGTGTCGTCGGGTCTCAATAGAATCGTTATTCACCTGCGTGTTGTTGGGTCTCAATAGAATCGTTATTCACCTGCGTGTTGTTGGGTCTCAATAGAATCGTTATTCACATGTGTGTTGTTGGGTCTCGATAGAATCGTTATTCACTTGTGTTTTGTTGGCTTTCGATAGAATCGTTATTCACGTGTGTGTCGTCGGGTCTCAATAGAATCGTTATTCACCTGTGTGTCGTCGGGTCTCGATAATCTCGCTATTCACTTGTGTGTTGCCGAGATATATGAAAGAAGAACAAAGAATAGTGACACCTGGAATGCATGTCTAAGAGGTGACTTTTAAAAAGGTTTTGGTGTGGAGTTGGTTATCACATCCTATAGAGTGTCAAAGTAACTCAGAAGAAGATATCACAGCAAACCATGACACAGCACATTCCGTACTCTAAACTATATCCTGCAAATATGCAGGAGTTTGAGAACCGGCGCTGAAGAAGAACGATTAATATTTTTCTAAATTATGTCCAGATACCATGTAAGTTCTGAGACATAGTCAAGGAACTCTAAAGGTAACAATGAACCATGGTAACAAGGATGTGCTTTTGAAAGAACGAAAATCATATAAGAGATGAAAGAGAGAGGGGGAGAGGAAATATTTTCGACCACAATTTTTTTTCTAAAGGTCATAACGAGCGACCTGGCAAAGACGTCAAAGGAAGAGTAGGGTGTAGTTGAAAAAGTGGAAGCAGTTGTGAAAATAGTCATGTGAAGATGTGAAAATAGTTGATATCTCGGTGAAAGGCTGAACAGAGTTCAGGGGGCATAGGTCAGATCGCTTGTTAAGGATCCCTAGCTGTGCTATGCTGGTATGTGACATTAATGTGTTTACACTTTAATTCTATCCTCCCATCTTTTAGTTGACATTGTACATAATTTTGACTATACATCATTGGTCTTCTCATTATGATTCATCATCATCAACTAATGCCGTTTCCATATCGATAGTTCCCTTGACCTTCAACATCCCCTGTCTCTTGTCTTGGTGGTGCAGCCTGATAAACTATTCTGTCCATCCCATGCTGTTTCTCTCCTATTAGCATAACTGCTTACTTATCGCTAGCCGTCCCTTAAATCAACATTCACGTAAGGTAATCAACAAGGTGTCACGGATTTTAATGCCCAATATATTTTTATTGTTCGTTTTATATTTCGGCTATTATTTTTTTTTTCATACGCAATGAGTCAGACCATCTTTGTCTTCTTATCTTTATATGAAGTTTTCCATATATATATATATATATATATATATATATATATATATATATATATATATATATATATATATATATATACCCATATTTCAAAGGCAATAATTCCATGATTATTAATTGCATATTACTTACTAGTCGAAAAATAGTGAAATGACGTTGCTAGGAATTCATTGGCCCTCTCTGAAGAAACAAACGCACGCTTTTCCTTGTAATGCATCAATAGCTATACCACTCACTACCCAAGTCACGTTTTTATTACATCACTCTCTACCCAAGTCACGTTTTTATTACATCACTCTCTACCCAAGTCACGTTTTTATTACATCACTCACTATCTGAGTCACGTTTCATTACATCAATCATTTACTGAGTCACATGTTTATTACATCACTCACTAGCTGAGTCACATGTTTATTACATCACTCACTAGCTGAGTCACATGTTTATTACATCACTCACTAGCTGAGTTACATGTTTATTACATCACTCACTAGCTGAGTTACATGTTTATTACATCACTCACTAGCTGAGTTACATGTTTATTACATCACTCACTAGCTGAGTTACATGTTTATTACATCACTCACTAGCTGAGTTACATGTTTATTACATCACTCACTAGCTGAGTTACATTTTATTATATCACTCAATAGTTGAGTCATGTTTGTGACGTCACTTGTTTTTTGTGTTCAGAGCCGAAGAAACATTTTCAGTGATAGGTATGGGGTTTACCTAAAAAAAAACCTAGCCATTCGCGCATTTTCCTGTGTATTTACCTCTTTATTCGTGATAACGTTGTCATATTTGCGAAATAAGCACATTTTCACTAAATTATTAGTACTAAAAATCATGTTCTCATTTCCTGAAGGCAAGAAAGATCGAGCGTGAGAAAATATTTGATAGTTTAACATCTTGACATGGCAAAGACTCAACAACGATCCTGATGAAAATATAGTAATGAGAAATATATATAATGAAACATATCAGATAGGGTAAATGGGCCCAGAGATGTCATGCACACCAGAGTGCACAGGCCGGCGCTACATAGCTGGTCGAGCATCAGGGTCAGCGAACCACAGCTGGCCAAGACCCTCAGTACACTTCCACGCAGTGGGCCTGGAAACAGGAGTGCAGCAATCCTGCTGTAGCCTGGCCAAGTACTAGGGATCGAAGATACGGGAATGCTAACCCGGCCCAAAAAAATGCTGGCTGAAGACGGATGTGTCAGGTCGAAAGGCGCAGATAACGCAGCTTGCTGTAAAACATGACACAACGCAGATCACCCTCATACGTCCTTCTCAGGACGGTCAGCGGGATGCTTTCAGAGGGTCCGCCGCAAGGCGTACGACGAAGAAGAAGAAGATAGGGTAAATGGCTCTATAAAAGGAGAAAAAACAAGATTGAGCAAACCTACGTTCCCCTACTCCCATCTACAGATCTGAATCGTCATAGTGTGTTATAGGAATATTCATATTCATAAATTACGCAAACATTTTTTGCCAATTTTTTTAAAACCTAATCCCCACACCCCCTCCACTTGTTCCAGCGTAATTATGTCAATAATGCAATTGTAGTTTTAAATTCAAGCCATTTAATTGATATATAAAAACAGTGTTGCTGACGTCAACTTTTGTCAAACTCCCGGTCCCTTCCCATTGTCAACAACTGTCAAAACGTTTCAGACCTCCTACCTTCATTGATGACGTAGTTGATGGACAGGGCCCATATCACTTGTTTATTACACCACTCGCTTGTTGCTCTAAATGCTCTAAAACGGTTCGTAAAGAGAAACATACTAGATATATTTCTTCTTCTTCTTGTGCGTTCGTTCTCAAACTCCTGCAGATTAGCAGGATGTAGTCCAGAGAACGGAATGCATTGCGTAATGTTTTACAGCATTGCTGCGATATTTGCGCCTTTCTGCTTGATACATCCGACGTCAGCATGGTTCTGGGTCACTGTCCTTTATGTGATGGGACAGCCAATTCCATCCCATAACCTCCTTAGTCTCCTCTTAGTCGCATGAAAGGTGTTGCTATTCTTTGCTTTTATCTCGGACCCCGGTAACACACGGGCGATACTAGATATACGAAGAGACTGAAAAATCAGCATCGACCTGGAGCTGTCGGACGCTACACTCTGGTGAATTTATTGATACGGGAATCAGAGCATGCATGGACTTGTCCGGAGTACGATGATCTGCAGTCATAACACTAACAAATCTTTAAAACAAAGATAACGGAGAGAGACGTACCTTATATCAAAGAGAATATATCACCTACCGCATCAAAAACATATGTCCCAATAACATTGCTCAGAGATTTGATGATGGCAGCATCTTATCATGAGAGTATAAGTTTGTCAGCTTCTGCCAGACTGTTTTACTTTCAGTTCCATGTTGGTGCTTCTTTGGCATTTTTTAATGAGGAAATTCCCAGAGACTTTTCAAGCACCGTATGATTGTTGAGTGTGGAAGTTAGTGCAATACCGTGAGCTGAACAATCTTCTAATACGATGGAGATTCGAAGAGGCTTTCATGCATTCTAGAGTTATGTGGCAGATATAAGGTTGACTCTCTCCTAAACATGCACACTAGTCTTCAGCAGGCTCCTCATGGTGAAGATTAAAGTATAGCCTCTTAGTAGCATCTTATGACATATGTGGTGGGATGTAGTGTTACTAGTGTTTGCTTCCCTATCAGGTCAGATGAAATACAGGCGAGTTATCTTAAAGAGATACCAAATAAGTACGTACAGTAAACGTACCAAACGCCAATCAATAAAAGGTAATACTGCTGTAAAACTGTACTTACGTAGAACACATTTTTTGGTTGAAGTTTTACGATCACCAACAGACTATCGAACTATATATAGAGGAAAACATACACATAACAATATATAAGACATTGTATATTCAACATTTCAACCAAAAAGTCTTTATCACGAATATACAAAACAAACAGTGAACAAACAATTAAAAAAAACAGTAAAAACAATGTTATTATTTCAGAGGCACTAAAAAGCTGACACACTTATTGGTTGAAACTTTGAAAGTGTCTTGTAAATTGTTATTTGTATGTTTTCGTCTATATATATATCATGGTTGCGATAGTCTGTTGGAGATTGTAAAAGTTCAAAAAACCTGCTCTACATAAATACTATTCAAATGGTACATGAAAATTATGTGTACACAGATGATTCTGTAACAGAAGCTGATAATTTATGGCCGACAAAAAAGTATACCGGTATATACGAGGAACATACATTTTCTAGCTATAGCAGTGAAAATTGTTTCTTCTTCTTCTTCTTCTGCGTTCGTTTTCAAACTCTTGCAGATCAGCAGGATGTAGTCCGGAGAACAGAATGCGTTGTGTCATGGTTTACAGCATTGCTGCGATATCTGCGCCTTCGGCCTGACACATCCGACTTCAGCATGGCTTCGGGTCACTGACCCTATATGGGAAAGCCAACTCCAGCCCATAACCTACATAGTCGCCTTTTACGACATGCACGGAAGGTAAACAGTGTTGCTATTCTTTGCTCCCCTTTCGGGCACCGACAACACACGGGTAATAATTTAATTGAGGTTTCATGTCTTCATATCTGAAATTCCTGGTACCAACAAAGAACGTATTTGAGGTTATTGTCTTCTCAATAGTTTGGCACACTTTCCTGTTCAGGATCTAGTCTCCAAATTTTCTCCAACCAATGTTTCTAAGTGTTTGACTGGAAAGTTACAAGTGATCTCCACAGTTGATTAATTAATTGTCAGCGACGCTTTCATGATTTTTTAATTCAAAAGTTCAATTAGTCTTTAATTGTCATTTTTCAGACACAGCCAGACAATAGCATGAACTGTGACAAGAGTGAATGTTAATAACTTTTTTCTCGCTCTATTTAAAAATATATGTCTTGCTCAAAATTGTATCTGATATTCTAGCAGTTGTAATTTTTCAATGTCTGTACTGTTCACTTCTTGTAGCCTCCTCGCTAGTAGATCAGCCGTGGGATGCGAATTGAATGAATTCAGAAACGTGTTTCCTGAAGGAGAGACAAATAGGTGTCATTTGAAGATATCTGGTTCTACCTCACGATTATCTCAACTTATCACGGATATTTATACTAAGCCTTCGGTGATTTCAGAATCCAGAACGAGTAATAGAATAATAGATTGTCCACGTTTAGCATGGTGTGGTCATGACTAACACACGAAATAGGGAATGATGGCCAAGAATGTAGTCTTGGTCAATAGATTAGATAATATTAATGAGGTTGTGGATGAAGCAGGTTTGATCTTCTTAGAATGAGAATTATTCAGTTTCGTCTTGTCCTCTTAATTTAGTGACTTGGATACGAGACTGTCGCAGTTTCTGTAGCAATGCAACTGTGGGCATCAATTCTGTCTTCATGTTTCTGAGCCATACATTAATATAGAATAGATATAGCATTTTATAATTCTCATTTTTAACTTGTTTGTAATTTGTTTAGATGTTAATATTTTCCTCATGTCATTGAAGGTACTTTTAGCTATTCCTATTCTCCTTTTAACTTCTGTTTCACATCTGCCATCATTTGTGACTATGTGTCCAAGATATTGATACTGTTTTACTTGTTGTAGTTTCTCTCCATGTATTATTTATGTTTAGCTCTTGTTCTTCTGTGTCTTTGCTGATTTTCATGGTTTTTGTTTCCCTGTCCAAGTGTCTATAAAGGAGTAGAAGTAATGAGAATAACTAAAAGTCCTGAAAAGTCCTGCTAAAATTCCCGAAATGGACTAGAAATCATGAAAAGGACTAAATATCATGAAAAGGACTAAATATCATGAAAAGGACTAAAAATTCTGATAAGGACGAAATGTCCAGCAAAGAATAAAAGTTCTTGGTGTTGACTAGAGAAGAAAGAAAACGTCTCCTACACTGAAGAGATTACTGAAGAGATTATGTGTGTATGAAGAAATTGAAAAATCCATGTTCCACCATTATGCACACGGACATCCAATCACATGAAAGTCTGCAACCATTTGGTGGATATGTTGACCTACTTTTGACCACACCGCCCATAAGACTTCAATGCTTTTCTTCCTCACACATTATCCAGTCGCCAACAAAGAAACTGGACAGAATAGCAACAGTTATGTGGCTACTAAAATTGACCTTTATGAAATTTTATATTTTGTCCACATCTGGTCGACTACTAACAGCGTTAAGGTTTTCATCCAATGAAATGAAAGCTTTTAAAAACATTCGTTGAACTGCTCGTGGGTTCTTTTTATCATTTCACCCACATTGAATATTCTTGTTATGGAAACAATTTATATTAAATTTTATTTCTAATTTTTTAAATATTTTGTGTGTATTCCATCTCATTTAACTTTACTGGTGATTAATTTTAAGCTCTCGTATTTTCTTTTCAGGAGTTTTCCTCTCGATGTGTTTTCATATGATATTATTCTTCATTTTAAAAATCATTCTTCTCGTCAGACACAAAGTAAAAGTGGATTCTGTATTTCTGGTCTGTCTGCTGTATGTATACATTTTATACACTTAACAAATAATGACTTCTATGAATTTGTTGTGGTTCTACAGAAGAATACCATGGACTGCCAGAAAAACTAATGTAGAGGTGTTGAAAGAGACAAATGCGAAACGGACCTTAATCAACAATATAAGAAAAAAGCAATCTTATATTTTGGCTACTTCATAGAGAACATAGTCATAACAGGCACAGTTTAAGGCAACAGAGACAGAGGGCGACAACGTGAGAAAAGTTTGACAACCTGGCACGGCAAGGAAACAACAACGACTTTGATACATAATACTGTGGACAGAGAGCTGTGGAGAGCGATGACCGCCTACGCCAGCCAGCATGGCACCTGATGATGATACATTTTTATTTGATATTATATCGTTATCTTCTAATGTTGATGCCGTTATAATTCCTTTTCTTTCCTTCTATTTCATCAATTTCATATATTTCTTTATCGCCCGTGTGATGCCGAGGCCCGAAAGGGGAGCAAAGAATAGCAACACTAGTTTACCTTCCACGCATGTCGTAAAAGTCGACTAAGGAGGTTATTGGATGGAGTTGGCTGTCCCATCCCATATAGGGTCAGTGACCCAAAGCCATGCTGAAGTCGGATGTGTCAGGCCGAAAGGAGCAGATATCGCAGCAATGCTGTAAACCATGATACAGCGCATTCTGTTCTCCGGACTACATCCTGCTAATTTGCAGGAGTTTGAGAATGAACGCAGAAGAAGAAGAAGATATATTTCTTTTTAAATTTGTGTTGCCGGAGATTGAAATATTTGTAAAAATAGCAATACTGTAATCTACGATGCATGTCGTAAGAAGCGACTAAATGAGTTTAAACCCATATATAGGGCTGGGAGTGTAGGACTTCAGCACCCCCATCCTTATAAAATCAGAGAACGATATTTAGCACAACAGCGCACATAAAATAAGGACGGCAACCACTTCTCTCCCCCCTCCCCCATTACAATTACACTTATAGAATATGTCGGTTGTCTTAAAAACATTAAGAAACATGAAATAGTTATTTACACACACTCGCCTCCCCGCTTTAGCAAAGTAGAAACTACGAACCTATGTAAAACTATGTAAAGATTGCAATTGTTTTACTGTGAGGGATACTAGTTGTTTTTTTTTAAATAAACAGATTCACGTTTTAATAAATTGTTCAAATTTTAGAATGTGTATTACTTCCTCGCATCTTTTACGTGATAACGGCCTTTTATTCGAAATGTAGTACCGAATCACTTGTTCTGACATTGGTTGAATAGTAGCATATCCTATTCAGGAAGCAAGTATCAACCCATCATTTTTTGGCTGCAGTGAAATCACTATAATAGACAATTTAATACGTTTAGTAGTTTGCCATTGCTTTCTGAACTATCTATGTGTACCAATTATCCACAGGAAAAGAGAATCATGCGTGGCATGTCGTCGATAGCACAGGCAGAAATAACAATAGAAGAAGTGTTGGCATTTGCATATTTGTCAAAAGGAGAGAAGAATGGCGTCACAGTGAGAGAACTCTAGTAAATTTTCACTTGTCACAATTAGGATTGGCTAAGAATGTCGAGATTAGTAAACTGGAAAGACTGACTTCGAAATGAGTAACTTTATACCACCAGAAAACTGAAATGTCGTGGTGTTCACGAATGATTGGTAAAATGGAAAGGCTGACTTCCAAATGAATCACTTTATAACATCAGGGGACCAGAATGTTGTGGTATTCACGAATGATTGGTAAAATGGAAAGGCTGACTTCCACATGAATCACTTTATAACATCAGGGGACCAGAATGTCGTGGTGTTCACGAATGGATTAGTATGTGGTACTTCTGGATGATATTTATAGCCATCGTTGTTGTTTATTTGTTTGAGAACCACAGAAATTACGAGCGATTAGATCTTACTTCCTATGTGCAGTGGGATGGTTTTTCTGATCTTTATTTCGTAACCCAGGAGACTTCAGCTTTCGGCTGAGTGTAATGCCTATTGAAGGAGTCTTCTACTGAGAGGGAGTTTATAATTGCGTAGATGCCATGCTACAAAGCTTCCATAAGAGAGCCTCATTATTACGGCATATCATCTACGGAGTCCTCATATCATGCCCCTGTTGCATGGGTGGTTTGTCTAGTGGCCATTGGTGAGACACACAGACGTAACCGCATGCGTTATAGTCATTGATAGTGGTAAGATCACCTTTGAACCGTGACCCTCGACAATAGAAGATCAGAGAACATAAACAAAATAAGCTTTCATATGTAATGATTTTAATTGTCGTGATCTTTGTTGGTCACTACATATATACTTTGTATACATGGATCCGCGTAACGCAGTGGTTAGCGCACTGGCTTCGCATATGAGTGGTCCTGGGTTCATTCCCCAGTTGAGGTGGAAATGTTTTTCAGATGGCAACGGCTCCCAGGTCGACCCAACCTTAAATGGGTACCGGATTAATCCGGGAAGTAAAGACTGCGAGGGATAGGAGATGGCTACCGCCCTCATTTGCAGAGCCTCTGAAATATGAGATCTCTAACATCCCTACGGCATTAATAATTGCTATGGGTTACTTTACTTACTTTACTATATACTATGTGCCGCCTGCGGACGACGACCAATGACGACGATGTGCTGAAATAATTGAAAACATGACATATAATAACTTGTTTTGATAGTGCTCATTGGTCTTCTATTGTCGAGAGTCATATCTGAACGCAGCAGGGGCATACTGGACAATAGTTTCAAGCTCTCTCAAACATCATTTACTAGGACTGTCTGTTATCGTATATTATTCTCAGTCCGTGCTTCGGAAGATTCAAAATTGCCAGTGTCGGTATGAGTGAAAATAATTTGTTCAACCACCTCCGAGGTATGAAGTGAGGCTCGTGGTCTGGACACTCTGACGCTCGTGGTAATGAGATAAAGAACAAGATTGCAGCGAAGGCACCTATGGTCGTTGAACTGACCATAGATAAAGAAGGTTTTTGAATATATTGAATGAGGATCTGGTGGAATTGATCACTGCAATTGATGACTAATATATTCAAGTGGTTGGGAGAATTCGATAAGTGGTACGTGGCACAGTAAGACTGGCTGCCTTCACGGTGGAGTAAGGAGTGTTTTTAACAAGTAGACCAAAGGAACTTATTATCATCTTCAAATTCATAATCCCTCAGTGTCATAGGATGCCAATTTAAAAATATCGACACGAAAATCCAAAGCTCTTTGTTCCCAGTTTTTGATATTATCAATACATGGGAGCCTACTTTAACTTTCCTCCTCTTTTCAACTGGAATTATAAACAATCCACCTGAAGACATAGTCATCTTCTCAGAATCAAAATCAGCACTCCAGAGCCGGAGAACAAAGACACCCATGGTTGCAACATCAGCAGACAAATAGACCAGCTATCCTCATCATTCAGCGCAGAAGTCACCCTCCAATGGATACCTGGCCATTCCAGTGTTCATGGAAACGAAGCGTCTGATAAACTATCGAACAGAGGTGCTACCTTCCCCCAGTTATCCCCCAAAATCTGCCTACAAACATACAAACAAATCCTAAGAAACAACTACAGTCCGCCTGTGTGTTGCCGGGGCCCAAAAGAGGATCTAAGAATAGCAACACTGTTTACCTTCCACGCATGTCGTAAAAGGCGACTAAGGAGGTTATGGGATGGAGTTGGCTGTCCCATCCCATATAGGGTCAGGGACCCAAAGCCATGCTGAAGTCGGATGTGTCAAGCATAAAGGCTAAGATATCGCAGCAATGCTGTAAACCATGACACAACGCATTCCCTTCTCCGATCTACATCCTGCTAATATGCAGGAGTTTCAGAACGAACGCAGAAGAAGAACTACAGTCAAGAATGGCTACGAAAGTGGGCCAGCTCAAAGACTGGACGCTTACTATATAACAATTACAGAAACCCAATCCTATGGATCCTCTTCTTCTTCTTCTTCTTTCGTTCACTTGAAACATGTCTATATCTGTAATTCTGTCTCCTTAATAAAACTCACTGTCTTTTGTAGTTCATACAGTGTCCCATAGAGCTTTGATTCCAGTGTTGTTTCATCTGGCCAATATGTCTGCCTCAGCGTTTCATGCTCATACCACTCTTGGAGTATATGTTTGGCACTCTGTGCTGCCTGTCCACATGTACACATGGCCGTGTCGCCAATGTTGAACTTTGTATACATGTGACTGCGGAGTCGGTTGTGTCCTGTTCTGAGACGTAGAATTATAACTTGTTCTAATCTGTTCATAATGTCATAGTCATCTTGTGTTGGTGTTTGTGGCTTTCTTATTGACTTGATTATCTGTTTTTTCTGATGGTAGGTGATTGGTATATCTGGTTGGTCTTCGGCAGCACCTTCCTTAGCCAGTTGGTCTGCTTTTTCATTTCCTGGTGTTCCACAGTGAGAGGGTATCCACTGCATGGTTACCCTATACTGGTACGACAATTCGCTAAGTAGTTTTTTCAAGTCTGATGTTAATTTTCCAGACTGGAGAGCTTGAAGCACTGACCTTGCATCTGTCAGGAATACCACAGGCTGTAGGCCAGAGTTGAAGTTCAGCAGTATTTTATCTGCCACACTAATTGCCTGGATTTCTGCATCATAATTATTGCAGAATTTTCCTGTCGGTGTTCTGATTGTATCTCTAGGCTTGTGTGGATATTCTATATATACACTTGCACCTCCATTTCTCACATCATTCTGTGCTTACCCATCTGTGTATACTCTGACCCATATATCTTGTGGATATTACTCATCCAGGAAACTGTGGGTGACTGTCCTTCGCTGCACACTGTTCTGTTCGTCCTCGCTTAGTATTCCTTCCACATGAGTCTGAATGTATATTGGAATTCCATGCCTTTTACTCCACGGGGTTTGTTCTGGTACAGACCTTAAGGGGCTGTCAACTTCAGGTAGGTCTGTAAGTTGCCTACGGAGTCGTTTAGCTTGATGGATAAAGCTGCTTATTTTCAGTCGCCCCATTGCTAGATTTTGGAATCTTTCCTTCATTGGATAACTTGGCATACACTGAAACTTTTCTGCTTGAATTAGTACTTTTGTGTCTCTGCGTTCACCAAGTGTTTGCATTCTTCCCATTTTCTGCATCTCTGCTATGGGTGTTGATTTCATTGCTCCCAACATTATTCTAAGTGCTTGGTTTTGCACTTTATCTAGATCTTGTAATGTGGTGTTTGATGCAGGACACCACGCAGCTGGACCGTATTCCAGGTGTGGTCTTATACCTTGCTGGTAAACTTTACTGAGTATATTTCCACTGGCTCCCCATGTGGTTCCACTTAGTTTTCTCAGGATAGCTAACTTCCTCCTTGATTTTGTTGTTGCTTTGTTTACGTGCTGCTTCCATGTCAGCTTATCATCAAAGGTAACTCTGAGGTATGTGGGTCTTCGTTCAAGAGCTCTCCATCTATCTTGATATGACCAGCTTTTTCTTTTGGTGAGGGGGTAAAGAGTGTAGTGCTGCACTTATCTGTGTTAATGCTAACGCACCATCTATTTGCCCATAAGGTTAGGGCATCGATAGCTCTTTGTATTTGTGTAGTGGCCACTGTTGCATGTTCTTTCGTGCACCAGATCACCAGGTCGTCAGCATACATTGCCACTTTGATCCCATGTGGTAGTTCAGCAACTAGGTCATTGATGTAAACCAAGAAAAGTGTGAGTGACAGGAATTTAATCATCATATTATCATCACAGTCATATGCCGTGGGAATATTGGATATGGGTTTGAGTGGAGTAAAACAATATCAGCCCATACCCAATAACTGTTGTCATCATCATCAGGTGCCATGCCGTCTGGCGTAGGCGATCATTGCTCTCCACAGCTCTCTGTCTCCAGTATATATAAACAACAACGACTCTTATACATGTTTCCCTGCCGAACCGGTTGTTAAACAGTCTAATATTTTCTCACGTTGTCGATCTCTGTCTCTGTTACCCTTAATAATCTTCCTGTTGTCACTGTTTTCCAAACCTTGTCTCATAACGTGGCCAAAAAATGAAGATTGTCTTTTTCTTATATTATTGACTAAGCTCCGTCTCGCGTTTGACTTTATCAACACCTCCACATTAGTTTTATTAGTTTTTCTGGCACTCTATAGTATTCTCATAATTTTTCTGTAGAACCACATCTCTATTGCTTCTAATTTCCTAATTCCTTGTTTGTTTATTGTCCAAAAATCGCACGTATATGTTAGTATAGGAGTTATATAGCACTGCAGAACTCTCTTCCTCACCTCTAATGACAAGGTCATATAACACGATATATTTTTCACTTTTCTGAATGTTGTTTTTGCCTGCCCTATTCTGCTTCTAATTTCTTTTGAACTTCATCCGTCTGCTATATTCGTTGTAGCAAAATACTTGAATTGGAGGACCTGTTTTAATACTATATCATTCACTTTGATATTGCAAGCTATAGTGTTTAATAAACTGTTGAACTTACTAAAAAATATCGTTCTTCGCGCATTCATGTTTCCCACTATCATTCACATTCAATTACTGTTTTAAAATGTTTATGCATAATTAGTTCTTCGAAATCAATGACAAACTGTTCAAAATATAACCATTTCTAACTCCATGAATCATTTTTGTACCCTTGATACCCACATTAATCTTTCATCCCACAATTTTCACGTCTAATTACTTTGAACCACGTCCTATAAAAAACAAAGAACAGTGTGTAAATCCAATCCATTTTAATGACAATTCAGACCGAGTAAATAGTCTTTGCTAGTTCATTTTTCCTATGTAAAAGACGATATTTGGTGTTTGTGTCCACCAGTTAATGTTTATTATCATATCAATTCCGTATCTGCGATTTATACATTTTAAAAAAAGTGTACCACTCGGCTATTGACTAAACCCTGTTGAAAAGAGTCAGGATTATCAATTATTCAAAGGATGACGTCATCTGAAACTGATAACCATGTGTCCATATTGAAATTATATATTATCTACATGTCATATACGCATGGGTCAATCAGTCAAGTGCTGTTTCGAGTGGCGTAGGCGATCATGCTCCTCCAGAACTCCCTGTCTGTTATGTTGTTAATAAGTTCAGTTAGTGATTTCTTTTTGTGCCACAGTGACAATCCATCCAGAGATTTCTCTTTGTCTTTCTCTGTCTCTTCTTCCATTGATCTTTCTGGTGGTTACTAAATGTTCAGTTTTATTTACCTCATCACATAACTAAAAACCATGATCATCTGATTCTAGTTTTTGCTATAAATTGTTGTTTTACTCCAACATCTGTGAGAACTTCTACATTAGTTTTCTTGGCTGTCCATTTAATTTTGATCATTTTTCTTATAAACCACATCTCAGTTGTCTGCAGCTTATCTTATGCAATTTTGTTTACTGTCCATACATCGCTTCCATGAAGAAGGATTGGTTCAATATAACATCCTAGTATGGTAATTTTTAGGGTAACTTTGGGTCTTCCTCTTTTTCGTTCTCCCTCACGTGTCCACATAAGGGATTGTTGGTTCCGTCTGTTTTCATCTAGTCTAAGAACGTGTCCCAGGTATTTCCATCTGCGTTTTCTTATAACATTTTAAATATATTCTTGGTGTGTGTTATTTCTTAAGGCGATATTTGTGACGAAATCGCTTATGAACGACATCATAATACAAGGAAATAGTTATAAATGTATTTTCGTTAACAGCACATCGGAGCAAACCTTGACATTTCAGCGGGATTAATAGCTACTTTTATGTTGACATCCCAACAAATGCATTTTGCTATCGGCATGTCTTAATTTTCAGTCTTTTCTATATCATTATTATTGTTTGTTTGTTTGTTTGAAAACCCCAGGAATTGCGAGCGAAAATTTCTTACTCCACTACCTATGTGAAGTGGGGTAGTTTTTCTGAGCTTTCTTTCATACACAGAAGACTTCAGATTTCGGCTTAGTGCAATGCCTGTAGAAAGAGGCTTCTACTCAGATAGGACCTATAGCATTATTATTATTATTTTACACAAAAATGGTAAAAACGCCGCATAACAAGACAAATATAGATGCACTGATATGGAGTAAATGCTACATATAGCAATGGCACATAGACACTACGGTTATAAAGCCAGATGTAGACCATGTAAAAGATGGATCACAGAAATCAAGGAAGCCACAGGAACAAGCTTACAAACAGCGTACAAGAAGGCTATCTCCAGAGAACTCTTCCACTCCTGACGCCGCAAGGCAAACAAGGGACACAGCGTATAGATGGATGGATGGATGGATGGATGGATGGATGGATGGATGGATGGATGGATGGATGGATAGATAGATAGATAGATAGATAGATAGATAGATAGATAGATAGATAGATAGATAGATAGATAGATAGATAGATAGATAGATAGATAGATAGATAGATAGATAGATAGATAGATAGATAGATAGATATGGATCAACGCATCATCACCATGAAGTACCGTATCCGCATCGAAGCTTGGCTGCAACGGACTCCAACACTCTTTCTCTCCTACCTTGATGGTGTGATCTGATACTCTTCTTCATCGTTTCTTATGACATGTATGGAAGTAACAGTGGAGCTATTCCTAGCTCACTATTAGGGCCTCGGCAACACACATGATATGTGACCCACTAACGCTGTTCTGAAATCGGATGTGTCGATCCAAAAGACTTAGATCTTGGAGGAAAAGTGTTAATCCTCTTTTTCATGGTGTAGCTTTTTGTTTACAACAAACCGATTGTACTCATACGGATTGTATTCATATATCTTGGTCATTCTTGTGTTTGTAGTTTAAAGTGCTGTTTCCCTTTAAAGCAGTGAAATCCATATTTTATTTGTCCCGTAGACCCTTTGCTGAATTTTGTGTTTTACCTAGACCCACTGCCTGCCCAGTATTGAATTTTACTAAACATATTAACTTTAAATGTGTTTGTAAAAGTTTTTCACTTTAACAGGGTTTTTTTGTAGAGTGGACAATTGCAAAAACAGGAGGACCTGTACACTGTGTTTATTCATATCTTTATTTAAAAAATTACATCTCGTGCATTCCCAATTTTTATTCTCGCTGACATAAATGCCCCCTTCAAGTCGAAATCGACCTTTGGGGGTCCATTTAGACCACTTTGGGAACCTATGCTCTAAAGCCATGTGTTGTTTTTTTCGATGAATCCCTGAATCTTCCAAGATGAATCATGGTTTTTATGATAATTTTCATGTATTAAATTTGTATGTGTTTAAATTTGCATGTGTTTAGATTTGTAGAAGACAACGTTTTGCTAAACGAATATGTCAATAAAAACGTATGCATGTTTAAATACAGTTTTTTTCTTATTTACCTGCAATTCCGTTGCTTCCCTAAAATGAAATATTCAGTAATGATACCACTTTAATTTACTTATGCATAAAATTCTTTCCATCAAAGCCATATATTTATAGAGAAAAGTGTACCACACCCGCAGAAACATTAAAATATAACTTTCCCTATTTTATTTAAAACATATTATGGATACGTGAACCTACCACATTAAACATTTTAAAATATTCTGTAAAAATGTGGATGATTACCCGAAACCTTAAATGGTGTAATATAGGGTTTTAGATAGTGTCATCTGCCGAAGACGGATGTGTCGGGCCATTGGCGCAAATAAAACGGCGACACAGCGCATTTTCATTCTCTGGATTACATCCTGCTGGAAATCTAGTAGGACAATGATCCTGCTAAAAGAGATATCCAGCGGGAGTTTGAGAATGAACGCTGAAGAAGTAGAGGATAGTGCCAAATGCATTACGTTCTATTCTCTACGTTCTTTTAATCAGCGTAAGTTTGAGAAGGAACACAGAAGACATATGTTACTGTATTATTTTCTATTGTCTATCCCAATGTGGAAGCTGTTTGATAACATCTACACTTGCCGTTGAGCTATCAGTTTCTTTTCAAGACCAGATGTGACGCCTGAGTCGTACTGAGTCCGGTGTTTGTGGAGGGTGGTCGTGATGATATCGATCCATCTCTTTTTCGGTCTTCCCTTGGCTCAGTATCCAGATGATCGTTTGTTATAAGCTCTCAATGGTATTTGGGTTGAGTCCATTATCACAAGATGACCAAACCATTTTATCTGCTGACGCTCTATATATTCGATACAATGCATTACTTCTACTCTTTTTCTGATATCCTCGCTTCTTACTGTCTAGTTTGTGACCATAGTTGCTTTTCCTAAACACTTCATCTCACAAGACATGATTTTTCTCTGCTCCAAGGTTGTTAAAGACCATATTGTGTTATTGTTAATGCAGGAAAGTCGCATGTTCGCTATGTGCAAGCTTGAGAATCACTGCAACTAACATAATTATCCCCAAGTAAATATAGATGCTGGCAGACCTCATTGTTATTTCTTTTACCAGCTCACCTCACGCGCTCACAATAACAGCTGATACGTGGGCGTTCTAGGTCTAAAAATAAATATTTATGTCGACCCGAATTTTTTTTAAAGCAGCTGGGATTAGTGTTCTGTTTAAAACACGCCAGGCTTGACAGCATGGATCGTTTAGCTGCTGTCGCATGCCTCGTCTTTTAGACGTGAGCCACACGTGCCCTGTTATCTGGTTCCCTACAAGCCCGTAGATACTGGGTGGGGGAAGTTTGTAGAGTTCAACCACGACTATCATCAATTAGTCCCGTGGAATCATGGGAAAACATCGTTCTGGTGATTTTATTTGATATTTCCGTGTTTTTCATTGGTTGATATAGGTATGCTTTGTGTCGACAGCCAATGAAAATAACGGGAAAAGTACAAATAATGTCAATTTAGAAGGACGATTCCTCATGAGTCGATATTTCTGTAATTGACGAGAGACATGATTCGACACACCTCCCCTCCCTTCTATGAAAATAAAGCGTGATACTTATCACTACACAAGTTTTAACAAATAATTAAAAACCTCTATAATGATGAAATAATCCATTTAACTGTGAGCAGGTACTCCTTGACAGTCCATAGCCTTTCTGACAAAAGCGAAGGTCCTCAGTTGAGTAACCGAGGCGACATGCTGGTAATTTAATTAACTCGTATAACCTTTGTTGTCTCAAGGTTATGTTATTGGGGATTTATGGATGTATATTTAGTCCCCGAAGGGAGGCATTTCAATGCGGCAGTGTCCCATGATCATCGTGTCGTGACAGAAGCTCAACAAACACTTCTTGACCAACTAGTCCGTCTGTGTATTGGCGAGGCCCGAGAGGCGAGCAAAGAATAGTAACACTGTTTACTTTCCATGCATGTTATAAGAGGCAACTAAGGCGGTTATGGGATGGCGTTGGCTGTACCATCCGATATAGGGCCATTAACCCAAATACATGCTGAAGTCGGAAGTGTCGAGCCGAAAAGCGCAGAATTCGCAACAATGATGTAAACCATGACACAACGCATTCCGTTCTCTGGACTACATCCTGCTAATCTGCAGGAGTTTGAGAACGAACGAAGAAGAAGACCAACTAGTATATAATCATTCTCTCAGATCTGTTTACCAATCTACAATGATGACATACCTATCATTACCCAGTACTTATGAATCTGCCACAACAGGACAAAGTGCAATGTCTGTTTATCTTTAGTTATCATCCACGGAGACCATTTGATAGAAGATAACAGTAAGAAATCGAAACAAGGCATGCGGTAACAACGATGATTTTTTAAGTGTGTGATAAAGTGATATGTCAGAATACAACTTTCCTTAGTCGACTCCTACGACTTGCGTGGAAATAAAAACAAAGACCCTATTCTTTGCCCACTCAACTAGAAGTCCAGGTCCCGGTTGCCCGGTTGGTGAAAGGTATTGATATTATTTAATGTGTTTATGTAACTATTTTTTTATGTGCTTGTTCCATCCACCATTACTTCGGCACATAGCCGTTTGTGTTTCGACCTCCGTCCACCATTACTTCGGCACATACCCGTTTGTGTTCCGACCTCCGTCCACCATTACTTCGGCACATAGTTGTTTGTGTTCCGACCTATCTTATTCAGGAATATAAATAACCAAATGGTCGGAGGGTGTCCGACAAAGTGGAGGGTGCCGCAGTAACCGAATGAAATTTATTCAGGAATATCTCATCAGTAATGTTCAAATACAAACAACGGGGAGAGTATTGAACTGCGCAATCGTATTTTCTTTGAATTAATGTTTGGATGGGCGTTGCACAAATGAAAAACGTTTGTACCATATCCTATTGTTTGTTATCGTTCACTCTCAAACTCCCCCTGGACCTCTCTTGTAGCTGGTAATAGTAATTGAGTAAAACACAAAGTTGATCAGCTTTGCCATGAAACCATGAGGTATGAACAAATATAACAGTGTAAAGACAGTTTCACCCTTAACGTCTTTTTCAAGAAAATACAAAACAAAGAGTGAATAAACGGTAAAAATAAATAAAGGCACTATCACAAAAGTATTAGACGGCAGACATCTAACAGTAGACATCAAAGGAAGCAATGCCGTACGTATACAAAGGTATTGTCATTGAAACGCACAAGAAAATATACTGGGAATGAACACGGAATAGAACTATACATGAAAACAACATGAACGACAACACAACAAAGGTCACACACACCCCTCCCCCCTCCTAGAGCTTTTTAAATCCATTAATAATTAAGACAAAATTGCTATATATTGCAGTTTAGTGCCCCTGAGCCATAATAGTAACAAACTGCAATATATCGCGATTTTCAAGGCGTATCTAGCTTTTTATCGTCTGTGGCACAATATCTTATTGCCATGAATATCACAGGCACAACGATAATCAGCGGCATAGCGACAGAAGTAGGCGATATGTAGTTCATAGTATGAAGATGACGGAAATCGTACAAGACTTCCATCACGATGTTGTCCAGAAAACGAAGATGTGTTGTGTCTCCATTTTATTTGAGCTATTGGCTCGACACATTCGATTTCAGCATAATATCATGTTTAGAATATAGAAATAAACCCAGCATATTCTGGCTGCAGTGATTTTCAGGTCAATTTTTACATTTAGTAGGTTGCCATTGCTTTCTGATTGAACCGAATGCTCAACTACTCGAGGCAGAAATTGAACCAGTGTTGATAACCGCTATCCCCCAAAGACTGATGTGTTTTACCATTGACGCTAAAAATGGTACTGGTAATTTCGGTCTGACATATCCGACTTCAGCATATCTTCTGGGTCACTTGATCCTCTATGGGATGGGGAAGACAAATTCCTCCCAAAACCTCTATAGTCGCTTCTTCCGACGTGCATAGATGGTAATAGTGTCACTATATTTTGCTCCCATTTCAGGGCCCTGGCAACACACGGTGAACTGTCGAAGATGAACTGTAGGTATGGCACAGCAGAAACTCTAAGACAGATAGCCTATATCATATAATCCCTGAGTCCGAACCTGACTGAGTGATGAACTATATCATATAATCCCTGAGTCCCAACCTGACTGAGTGATGAACTATATCATATAATCCCTGAGTCCCAACCTGACTGAGTGATGAACTATATCATATAATCCCTGAGTCCCAACCTGACTGAGTGATGAACTATATCATATAATCCCTGAGTCCCAACCTGACTGAGTGATGAACTATATCATAGAATCCACGCATGTGGTTGCGTCTGTGGGTCTCACCAATGGCCCACTAGACATACCATCCATGCAACAGAAAACCTTAGTGGATGATATGCCGTTATATTGAGGTCATCTTCTTATAGAAGCTTCATGGCATGTCATCTATACAGTTATGATTTTGTTTTGTTGTTTAAATGTTTTTTCATGTTTGCCTGAATATGTGTATGCGCCCTCTGTGGTTGGGAGGGAGCCAGAGATGTACTGCGCAGCACTGAGGAGGAGGAAACTGACATCACAGTTTTCCTATGGCTGAGGCCCATCATAGAGGCACAGTGACTCAGGACGTGACAATCCTTTTGACTTGAACATTTGGTTGCATGCCTGGAGCAATAGAGAAGTTTGTCATAACCAGTAGTAAATGGGTGGCGGGGAATGAGCACAGTGAACCCTATCTTGGCTACAGTGGCTAGAAGCAGTGCAAAGGTTGAAACCTACCTTCCTGGAGGTGTGATAGTTATTATCTGGCTCTGTCCCGGGGTGGGCCGAAAATCCACAGACTTCCCAGCAATATAATGCCATCTAATGGCATTAGGTCAAAGGGCATGAGCCCATGGACCGCTGGATCAGCAACCAACCAACCAACCAACCAACCATCATAGAATCCGGAGTCCCAACCTGACTGAGTGATAATCGCCGAAGAAGATGCCGGTGAGCTGAGTTAGCAAGTACGTATTGTGTCACCCTGCTGACTATTAGTATATAAATAACGTGTCAGTTTGTGATCTTCGTGCGTAACCTAATTTTTGTATTTCTTGCTAGTATTGTTAGTTTGATTTCTATTCCTAATATTCCCTAATTTGATGATGGAATACATTCCCTCCTATTTGTCATTTTTTTATTTCTTGTAATAAGTGGAGCAGAGGTAGGGACGGGGGATTGTTTTCTCTGCCGTCGTCATGCTGCGCTAAATCTGCACGCATCTCATGCAAGTTATCAGCGCAGGTCAGAGTAATAATTGTGAGAAGGAGGATACGAAGATGATAGAGACGAGATGGGAATTTGTCATTC
Organism: Meghimatium bilineatum; assembly: GCA_034231615.1. Classification (NCBI taxonomy): domain Eukaryota; kingdom Metazoa; phylum Mollusca; class Gastropoda; order Stylommatophora; family Philomycidae; genus Meghimatium; species Meghimatium bilineatum. Next base: position 37,293,242 of record CM067322.1, read on the forward strand.
TCTATACCAGGCGGTAAACTTTTTGATGGAAATGTTTACCAGATCTTTTTGCGTCTCATTTGGCTGTTTGATTCGATGTGACTGCTTGATTCAATGTGACTGCTTGATTCAATGTGACTGCTTGATTCAATGTGACTGCTTGATTCAATGCGACTGCTTGATTCAATGTGGCTGTTTGACTCAAAGTGGCTGTTTGACTCAATATGGCTATTAACTGCAATCTCATTTGGCTGTTTGACTCAATGTGGCTGCTTGATTCAATGTGGCTGTTTGACTGAACGTGGCTGTTTGACTCAATATGGCTGTTGGCTGCAATCTCATTTGACTGTTTGACTCAATTTGGCTGTTTGACTCAATTTGGCTGTTTGATTCAATGTGGCTTTTTGACTCAATGTGGATGTTTGTCTCAATGTAGCTATTTGGCTCAATGTTACTGACTCAATGTGGCTGTTGGTCGCAGTTTTCTACTCTGGAGGTGACTTGCTATGGATCTCTTGCAATTTGCAGGTATGCTGCAGATAAAATTGTTGATTCCATACAAGTGATCCATGTATGGCTCTTCAACAGGCTTTATCCCAAAGAAGATTATGATGTGGGTAGACGTTTCCATATCTAACCTTCTTTGTCACCCCTCACGACATCCGACCGGTATTACTATGTTTTGTTCACTTCTTCTTGGTCTTCTTGGTCTTCTTGTCCTCTAACTGTTTTCAATTTGATGCTGTATGCGCCTGCTGCTGCCCAATATGTTTTCATTCTCATTAAGTGGGTGAACCGTTTCAGTTACTGTTTTTCGATATATATGACCACAGACGTTGTTCCAACAGTTCTTGTAATTTCTTAATTCCACACATTAACTCTGTTCTGTGTTCTGCTTTTCTTAGACATGTCATTTCACATGTAGTAATATTTCTCTATTGTTCTTTAGTTAGTGCCCGGTCCATGTCTGACATTGATAGCACAATATTGGTTCGTAGATTGAATATATTTTTTCCTTTGGCTTCACTCAGGATAGATGTGTGTTTCAAGAGTAGTGTAAATTCACAATTCACGGAGTTGGCTTTTTGAATTCTTGTCTCCCACCGAAGACGGATGTGTCAGGCTATTGACACAAATAAAACGGCGACACAGCGCATTTCCATTCTTTGGACTACATCCTGCTGGAAATCTAGTAGGACCATGGTCCTGCTATAAAGGAGATCCAGCGGGGGTTTGAGAATGCACACTGAAGAAGAATTCTTGTCTCGATCTCTATGTCCATTCTGGCCATCTGTAAAACTGTTCCGAAGATATTTAAATGCGTTCACTTATGTCAGTAGTTGGTTATTTATCTTTATATTGATTGTATTAAGTTCTCTGCCTATAGACACTACTTCTGTTTTTTAATTCACCATTAAACATGTGTAATTCCCAACTGCCTTCATTAAAAACATGAAAATTAAGATCTAAAGTAGACGCAAAATATTATTTTTACTGCCTGTCCACACGTTACACTTTCTACAAACGTTACATTTTTTTCGAAAATTTCATTATTAAGAGAAAAGTATCCTTATTACTTCAGTTTCTGCCTATATAATGATGAAATTAAAAATATTTAGCAGACCTGAACTCTTGACCAACGAAATAAAAAAAACCTAGGGTAAAATAAATTTGGAACATGGTTTATTGAGGAGTCTGTGACAAAAAAATAACAATTAAAAAAACACATAAAGTATCGGCATCTATTTCTATAATGTCGTATATAACTGACCCGTGGCCTTTCCTGATGTGTCAAGAATTCTATGCTCGACTGAATACATGTCCTTCTAGGATCCAGTGGGAATTATACAGAACAATCAGAAGCCATGAACAAGTAAAAAATTCGCGTGTGGGGGTCACTGTGCGGACGTTACTGGTTGAATATCTTGCTAATTATAGCTATCTTAGTTTCATCTACGATAAGTACTTTCTTTTAAATACAGGGTACTTTCTATTGTGCTGACCGGTCACTGTTCGGACAAAAAACCATGAAACTGGTTTAATATTCATTTTGGCGATATTATAAACAAAAATGACAGGGAAAAGGTAAGTGGGAGGCAAGGTCAGATTGGGGTCGTGGAGGAAGCGAAGTGGATTCAAGAAAGGGTACTGACTATAGTATAAAATTGGCTGGGCTAATGAAGCTGGAAAGAGAGTCAAGGAGGCATTGACTCTGTCTACACCATCTATAGCCACTGATGAAAGAATGAAATTTAAAAAAAAATATATAATAACTTGCACGCGCTCATGACACCAGTATCTATAAATATATTTGATGTCTTGATGAACTTTCATCAGAGCAAAAAAGGAACATCTGCATGAGTGGGTTTATACTGTCTGCATACTTACCCGTTCATTGGTTCTCTTTTTTAGCTATGCTTCTGCTTGTCAATCAATTTTTCTTTGTGTAAGCCCTCTGTATCTATATATGTTTGCATGTCTGCTGTTCAACCTGTCTGTCTATCCCTTTCCTTTTGTCGGTACGTACGGTACAAGCCTGTCTTACACATTTTAGCTGTTTTTGTTAACATAAAATAAAAATAACGTGTATAAGGAACACATATTTTAACAGTATTTGGATATAATAGAGGTTTTTCATATAGAGATAATATAGGTCACGGTTCAGATAATACTACACCACAATATCCGAGGTTTCTACACATATTCTTATGTATATAATACTGTTGTCATGTGACATATTCCTTCCAGAACGTTGTCTTCCCAATGAACTATCTGAACCTCTCTCTGTCTTGGGCGATGTGGCTTGCATTTTCTAGCGATGTATTCATGTTATCTTTAATGTCGTCCGTCCATCGTCTTCTTTGTCTGTCCTTTCTCCTCTACCCAGGTACTCTTCCCTCCATTATTTGTCTTTCTAAACAGTTATGTCTCTTTATATGACCAAACAGGCGTAGTTTTCTTTTTATATCTTCTTCTTCTTCTTCTGCGTTCAGCATCTGTGGTCATGCTAGTCCGTCAGCCCTGTCTTCAAGACGACGTCCACTGTCTTCTCCAGGTCAGAGCGGCTGCCCCATAGCTTTTGCCTCAAGTCTGTATCCTCTGGCCAGGTCTGCTGTCTCTGCTCTTTGTATGATGGGCAGTCCTGAAGTATGTGTTCCGGGGTCTGGGTTCCGGATCCACATGGACATTCATCTGTGTATGTGATCCTTAATCGGTAAAGGTGACCCAACAGTCTGCAGTGGCCTGTTCTAAGGCGAAATATTGTATTCTGTTGATATCTCTGGAGGAGATGTATTGCATCATGTTCGTATTCCCCTTCCATTTGTTTCTTCCACTGTGCTGTGTATGTGTTGTGGATTATTGTTTTTGCTTCTCCGTAAGACAGTGGGTGTCTGTGTTGCTCCATTTCGCTTCCTGCCTTTGACAGAGCATCCGCTTTCTCATTTCCCATTATTCCACAGTGTGATGGTATCCACTGAAGGACAATAGCTGATGATTGTTGCTCTGGATTGATTCCAGAAGGGATCTGCAATCTGTGAATATGGCTATCTTCTTTGGTCTTGGCAGTCCTGGTTCGGTGAAGGCCTGATGGAGTGCAACTGCTTCTGCTCTAAAGTTAGAGGAGTATTTCCCGGTTGGAAAAGCTTTTGATATTGTCTTCCTATCTTTGAGTCTTATAAAAATTCCACCTCCTCCATTCCTCTCTTTATATAATACTAGCAACCATTAAAAACGCATCGAAACGTGATGTGTTTTCACGCTTATAATGTTTTTGTACGTGTGTGATTCTTCAACCCAGAACGCATCCAAATGGTGAAATTTGCGCAGTCCAATTGTTTTGCTGATTTGATGTTTCTTTCGCATTTTTCGTGCTTTACGTTAAACAGTAAATAAACAAATTCGGACTCTATTAAAGTCAAAACAGGTTGAAATTTGACACACGAATTAATAAAATTTAGTCAAGTAAAAAGCATTATCAGCTTTCTTTATCAAACGAAGGTATGTTACAGTTTTCTTCCATGACTCGATTGACGTTACGAGAGCGACCGCAAGCTGCTGGTATGCTTGTCGATGGGATGGTGACCAGAAAAATTGCAAGGCATTTCAATTATGACCAGTCAACTATAGTACGGCTGCAGCATCGATTCCCGGCGACAGGTACCACCGATGACCGCGTCAGACTTGGTCTACTTCGTGTAACAACAATATCTCAAGGGTGTCATATTATACTGGTGCATTTGCGCAACCGCTCCCGCACAGCAACTCAGACAGTAGCTCATATAAGGGGCTTATTATCGCAAACACTGTGAGGAGACTTAATTCTTCTTGTTTGCAAAAAGAATTCTTAACATTAGTCCTATCCTTACTAGACGTCCGGCTCTGTGGCGAAGTGGTACAGAGCGCGATCCCCGCCATAGACAATTGTGCATCCGGACCGAACAGAAAGCAATGACAAACTACTGAACGTATTTATATTGCCTAGAAAATCACCACAGTCAACAAATGCTGGGTTGATAGCTAAGTCCTGTAAAGGATATGCTACCAATTTTTTTTTTTACTAGACGTCACTCAACCAATACACAGGACGATGTCAACATACTATTCAGCGACCAATGTTTTATTTTAAAATTCCTCCAGATTTGACTCAGTAAATAATTTATAAATGTGAAAAAATAGTGTCAATTAATTTTAATTCTACATGTGCAGTGGCTCATGTAAAAATAGCGTATGTTCATTTAATGATAGCTAGTAAATATGTGTGTCTGTATATATATATATATATATATATATATATATATATATATATATATATATATATATATATATATACATATAAAACAAATGTCTTCGTAGGATAACTAACACCCATTGGAGTGAATTCAAATCGAATGATAAAATCAGAGAAGAGACACATGAAAATTTCATCACAGATGTTATCAGAAAACGCCTCAATGCTCGTGCATCGGGCATGTCCTACGCGCAGACACCAACAGAGTACACCACCAATCACTTGAATGGATACCTACAGGCAAAAGAGCAAGGGGTAGACCAAAAGAAACACCCAGAAGAACAATACTTAGAGAAAGTAAAATAACCAATATTCATACTATTCAAGAACTGCACAGAATAGCTTTGAACAGACAGAATTGGAGAGATCTGACCTCTGCCCTATGCGCTAACTTCAGTGCTAAAGGAAAATGAATGAATGAATATATATATATATTCATATATACTGGTATTTCCTGATGTGTCAAGAATTCTACCATAGTGTACTGGTCACAAATGAAATGTTTGGCAATTTCTCTTGTCGTCATTCCACTGACAACTGCCAAGCATACCAGCAGCTTCCCATCGGTCTTGTAACGTCAGTCGAAGCATGACAAAAAACAACAGATAATGACTCTTACTCGACTTTGTTAATGCGTATGCCAAATTTCAACTAGTTTTTATCACCAAGCACGAAAAAATGGCAAAGAAACATCAAATCAACAAAACAATGGGAACTGTACAAACTTCATCACTTGCGCGAGTTCTGGCATAACTCGTGTATAAACATTATAAACGTGAAAACAAATCACGTTTTTGATGCATATTTAGTGTGTGTGTGTGCGTGCGGGTTGGTGGGTGCGTGCGTGTGTGGACTCATGTATTCAATTATTAGAATTATCATATTGTTATAAAGAGGAATGTTTGAACCTTGACTGCAGATACCCCATCCTGTAGTAATTAAAATTTGTTTGTGCTAGGTGTGATGGATAAGTTAGCTGCACGACAGCCAAATCGGCCACTGACACATTTTATCACTTATTTTTTGTGACCAGTCACATCAAGTGCCTGTCAACAGTGCTTTATTATTTTAGTCTTTTGACGAAGCTGATACTCCTCATGCTAACAAATAAGACGTCAGTCCAATCAAATTTCATCTGTCAACTACTCAGATCCATCTGACCGGAAACAATCTTAATGTTCGTGCAGCATGCACTGTCCACTAGTCCACGCGTCCCCCCTAATCAAGATGTCCAATTATTCACGATATTTTACGCCCGTTCTTAACATGGCCGGATGTCCAGAAGAATTGTCTATGGGCAGTTTACATGCAGAACGTATAAAAGATAACGTCAAAACCAATTGTCGTTTCAGCAGACGCTTTGGGCAGTGTCAGGTTGTAGCATCTGCTCTAGTGTCACATTTATGTAGGCACGCTTCCAATCGCCTCTGTACAATATCAGAGAAAACATTCTGTTTCCACGTGAGAAAACAAAATACTGCCATAGGTTGTCGTGCCGAGACAAGCAAATTAAGCAACCCCGTAGTAATGAGATGGGTTGAGTTGGGGAGATGGGGTTATCTGTAAATCTATCTCGGCCCTGAGACCTGGAATATGTTTACATGAACCCGGTTGCTTGCAATCCACGTAAAACTATTCTCTCGTATTATATCTGAACATTCATCATTAGGTAGCATAGCATGGACAAGAAGTAGCAGTCATCACAGCCAATCTTCTTGCATCTGGCAGTGTCTTGTTTAAGTTGTCTTTGATATATTGCGTTCATTATCTTCGCGGCATACCTCTTTTTCACTGCCTTGACATCATCCCCCCCCCCCCACCAAATATTTTATTTCTAGGTTGTCATTTCGTCTGATATGGTCAAAACTTTTTAATTTTCTTGAGAAAACCTTATTGTTTAGCCAGTTTTCTTTTACGTTAAATTCTCTCACAAATTCCCTCTGAACATTGCTCTATTTATATCTAATTCATCAGAAACACACCATGTGTATTGTCACTATCATTACGAGCTTAAGTATGTTTATCGCCATCATTATTCTTCACTGTCATCACCATAATTATCACTAGTCATAGTAACCATTATTATCACAATAGTTATTATCACTAGTCATAGTAACCATTATCGACACCATACTTATCACTAGCAATAACAACGATTATCATCACCATAATTATTATTAGTCATAGCAACAATTATCATCACCATGCTGTTCGTCCGTCGAAGATGACCATTCAGCTCAACTTGGATGATGATGAAGATAATGATGTCTCTGGTGTGCCCGACTGTGACTAATAAGGCATATGTGCGCTTGGAATTGTCTGTCACACTCTGGGAATGTGCGACAGGAGTCTGTGGGAAAGTGAGCAGCTCTTACCTTTCCTCTAGCGCGTATTTGTTGCGCAGCTTGATATCTGAGGTTCTCTGCAGCTGCTGCAGTATTCTTGATTCTACGACGCCAGTCGAATCTGCCTGGTGCAAGATTCTCCCATGAAGTTTGTCTATTTTGACGAGAGTCAGTGACGTCTTAAGAGTGTCTTTAAAATGCTTCTTCTGTCCTTCGCCCTTACAGGAACTAGTCAGGAGTTCTCCATATAACAACTTTTTTGGTAGACGATGGTTTTTTATGCGGACCAAATGTGCTGCACAGCATGTCTGCGCCTTCATCAACATTGTATGTATGCTTAAAGTCTCAGATTTCATCTGTACTTCACTGGTATTTTATTCCACCAATGGATGTTAAGTATCGTACGATCTTACTATCTAAAATACTTAAGGTGGAAATGGTTGAGTCTTCTAGCTTGTCTGGCATTTACTGACCATGTTTCACAGGCATAGTGATGATATTACTGCTGCTTATTAAGCTATGCATTTTGTGGTAGTTATTATTTCCCTTCTTCCCCATTCGTTTTTTCGTAGTCTTCCAAATGTTGCACCAGCTTTCGCGATTCTCTTGTTTACTTCAGTCTCAATGTTTACATCTTGTGAGAGTGCTACCCAGGAAGGTGAAATTTTTGACAGTTTGAAGTTATCTTTCTTATCATCACCATAATTATCACTAGTCATAGCAGCCTTTATCATCAACATCCTTATCACATTTGCTAATATCGACGAGCAGAGCCGTAACTACTTCTTAGGTAAGGTGTTTACTAGAAAAAAGTATCAGTTCCTTTATGTGGCGTTTTGGTGATCATTTTTTTGTGGGGGTAGGGGGATCATTAAAGAGAGAGGGAGGTTTACTCTCTGTTTTGGTTTTCTCCATATTTATAAATGTCATGTTTTGACTTCCTAAGACTTAGGTATTGTTCTCGTCCCCTCAACTACACACTTTCATTGTTGGTTTTTTTCTCTTCTAAGTAACGCGAGTTGGAATTCAGACTCTCGCTGTCTGCCTAATGTAACCTATAGTTTACATAACATTAGTTACTATAAACTATCACTGAAATGCGATTAGTTAATATAAGTTATCACTGAAATGAGATTAGCTAATAATGGTATCGTGATTGTTTTATATAGTGCAATTTTAATGCTCGTGTTAATATGTTTGTTTTTGAAATTAAGAGACATTTTCCCTAAGATTTGGTATGCTATGTTACTTCTTCGTTTGATTTCTTTGTTCCCGCCCCTCCCACTCCCATTTAATGATATGATTCTTCCAAGATAAACGAATTCTTTCACCTGTGGAAGTTTTTGGTCATCGATGAAAATATTAGTGTTTCTTTCCTTTTTTTTTGCGATTGCCATTAACTTGGTTTTTTTCTGTGTTTATCTTCTGTTAATGTTCCTATATGTTGTGTTTAAACAAAAATTAGCTAATGTAAACTATCATAAAAAGAAGGGGAAAAAAATTGCATATTTTTACTTTAAGGAGTCGCAGGGAGGATATTGAATAGCTGTGTGATAAAGACCGCATGCTCTTGTTGTCGCCAGGTCATGTACGAGTGAGTTTTTTTTTTAAATAAACCCTCCGACGGAAAAAAAACTCCAGTCTTTACCGGGGATCGAACTCTAGTCCTCACTAGTGTGAGACCAACGTTCTAACTTCTCGGTCATGTGCCACACAAACTATCACTGAAATGAGTTATCTAATGTAGAAAATCTTTAATTCCTACAGCGCCATCCACAAGTGTGCTTAGTCTTTTCAGCTTCTTAAAACTATAAGCAGCTGACCAAAATATAAGTAGTAAGTACAAAGTTTCTATCATATTTTACTGATCAAATCCAGACACTCGTTCACATCCTGGTCAAATGGTATATCGAATGTGAGGAAAGTGAGCTGCAGACAAGTTTCGTGATTGAATTCAGCACCGAGACTCAGTGCTAAACAGACACCGATAGTGTAGATATGTTTGTATATCAGGACTACAGTGCTGCTCTTTCAGCCAATCGTTTGTGTAAAGATCTCAAAAGCGTTGCACGAACACTGTAGCATCAGCGTGGTTTAGATGCAGTTGTTGGGTTCGTGATTTAGAATCTACTTTACTTGTCTATTGTCTTTCCCCAGGTGAATGATTGTTGATCACATTCACACTTGCCGTTAAGTGTAGGGGTTGCATCTTAAGCTGTCGTTTCAAGGCCAGATGTGTCACCGTGGTTGCATTTAGTCCATGTTTGTTCAAGGTTATCTTAATGTTTTCTATCCACCGTTTTCTTGGTCTACCTTTGGCTTTACGCCCAGATATTCTTGTATTATATGCTCTTATTGGTATTTGGTTTGGCTTCATTCTCATAAGGTGACCGAACCATTTTACTTGCTGTCTCTCAATATGTTCGATACATGATATTTTACCAACTCTTTTCCTAATTTCTTCATTTCTTATTTTATCTAGTGTGGTAACCATTGCAGCTTTCCTCAGACACTTCATTTCACATGTGACAATTTTTCTTTGCTGCGAAGCTGTTAAAGACCATGTTTGACATTGGTAGCACAGTGTTGGTATAAAAATTGTAGATATTATTTGTTTTTTAATTTCCATCTTGATCTTTGGATGAAGAAGTAATGGTGAAAGTTGGTAAGTCACTGTGTTTGCTTTCTGGCACCTTGTTTCTATTTCTCTGTCTAGTCTTCCATCTTCGGAAAAATGCTGCCTAGATACTTAAATTCTTTGGCTTGTTTCACTTTGGTGTTATCTATTGTTATATTCATTGGTGTTATATTCATTGCAAATTTTCATAACTTCTGTTTTTTGTACATTAATTTTCATGTTGTACTTCTGACATGCTAACAACAATGCATTGATGTGATTTTGCAAAGTTTCCTTATCTTTGTATATTAAACTTTGATCATCAGCAAATAATAGTTCATTGATTTCATTATTAAGTTCTTCATGAGGTTTATGACTTTACTTGTATAAGCTATAATTTGAAGCAACATTGTACTGTCTCATTGTTATTTAATTTCACAAAAAGACCTATTAGCCCTTGTAGTACGAATACGGATGTTATATCTATTGTGTTACTAAGGATACTGCAATATTTGTACAGGATGTTCATTATTAACACTGTTTTCAACTAGCGACATCATAGTTAGACATAAGCATACTCTCTTCAACACTGTTTAACATCGTCTTTTCAAGTTTGGCCAAGATAGTTTGTGTGATACGATATTTTCTGATCTCGAAGCCAGTTCATATAGTATTTTTTGCTATCATCCTGGCAGGCCATTAAAATAGCTTGTAAGGTCGGATATTTTGTCCACTTTTGTCCATGGGATATACCACCCCAAATCAGGGCTGATTACCCTTAAGTATTAAAGGTTTATTTAAATAAAAAATTAGGTTTTACCTAAATAAAAGAGGTAATTCGTCCGTTTTCGTGTGTAAATTTCACTATTTGACGGAAAATTTGAAGACCCTTTCTGTGAAAAATCGATGAGGGAGAGATTTTTACCGACTTTTTTTTATTACGTTCATTGTTAGTAAAGTCATGTTCAGATTGATCGCCGTGGTTTGGGGGGGGGGGGTGGTTTGAATACACCATTTCTTTACGGGTCTGTCCTAAATCTTCCCAGTTACCCTTTCTTTCGTAGACAAAGACAGCTCTTTAAAAAATAGTTAAAATACTACAGTTTAAGCCGCGTAAGTAGGGGATTGCGTGCCAAAATTTGACTTGTTTAATTATTTTCCCACACGCCTAAGAGTTGCAACAAGTCTGATACTGTTGTCACCATCACATGCTATGGGAGGCGATTGTGTTGTAGATTAATTCCATATTGTTTATGCGAGATTTCATTTATTTATAAAAATATTTATATATGATATTTATAGCAAATAATTATTGACAGGCCTTTGGTCATCAATAAAATTGGGTACCACGTTCTTCATCCCTCAGTTACTTAAAACTGCCTTAACGAAAACTTGTACTTCTGTAACTGTTACACCTTATGTCAAGCTCTGACAATATAATATTGTTTGTTACATTTCTTTTTTTTTTTGCAAAATAGAAGTCTTGCGTAATAATAATCATATGTTATATTTACCTCTACCGGCAAAAGAGCAAGGGGTAGACCAAAAGAAACACTCAGAAGAACAATACTTAGAGAAAGTAAAACAACCAATATTCATACTATTCAAGAACTGCACATAATAGCTTTGAACAGACAGAATTGGAGAGATCTGACCTCTGCCCTATGCGCTAACTTCAGCGCAAAAGGAGAATGAATGAATATTTACCTCGAGCAACTCCGTATTACAGTTAGTATTTGTATAAATATGCAATGGACTGAATGACCAGAGAAAGGATAGATCTGTGGTAAAAATGAATCACTAAAGAAAACTTGCGTAAATAGATACTATCAGTTAGAAAATATTTTAAAAAAGAGGATTGGTAAAATAACATACGTCTTTTGTGTCATGATTCACACGAGTCACTCCTCTTACGATAGGTACAGGAAATAAGCTTCCACCTTAATCTAGATAATAATTATGTGTTAAATGTATCTTCATTGTATCATCCTTGTGGCTCAGATTGGCTCCTGTGAGTCATATCCATAATCGCCATGAAATGTAGATTATATTTCCAAAAGCACAATAATAATACTGTCGACTGGAAAAACGGAAAGGTGCTTGCTACTAAATTTTATGTGTGACTTGCAGTGAGATTTTATTACGGCAACTCAGTATGTGGAAGGGGCAAGGGAAGAAGTTGTACAAAAAAGCAATTAAAAATTATGAACTATGAACAATAAAAGTGAGAAAAATAATTGTTATTAACGTGGATGCGTTGTGTGAATGTGAATCATGAACAATAAATATACAAGGAGGGAAGTTTTTTTCGATAACAGGGAGACGACTGGTGTGAAGAAAGAAATCCACAGCATGGGCAGATAGAAAATCAAATACAAAAATCATAAAATACAAAGTTATAGTTCAGTATAAAGAAGATAACAAAAAATGTATTGATCGTGTAGTAATAAATGACCGTTTTTGTGTAAGCAATTGGGACAACAGGAAAAATTAAACATCATATGTGGACCAGAAGGAAAGAGGGAAAAGATTTGAAACGAATTTACAAGTCCGCAATGGAAGCAAAACTCTCAAGGGATATATATTTGGAAAGAGAACTGCTGGTTGACTTTTGGACATTATTCCGAACTACAGCAATACAGTGATTTGTGCAATACGGGCCTCTTAACCGTGTGTTCGTCGTTCTTTTCTAAGTCTAGGTATGATAGTTTTTCGTCCATAAACGCTTGCTATGTTGCGGGAGCTGTGGAAGAATAGATTATAGTATTAATCTCCTAAGGTTGAGTCGACATAGCAAGCGTTTATGGTAACTCCTAATGGTAGCAAACTCTTGCTAATTAGCAGGATGCGGTCAGGAGAGCGAAATGTGCAGTGTCATAGTTTACAGTTGCAGTGATATCTGCTCCGTGTGACCGCCGCATTTTTACTTGGGCATGCCATTATGTGTCACTTTAACACGATGGGATAACCAACCACACGCATAACCCTTCCTAGCATCCGCTTACAACACGTGTAGTTGGTCACAGTTTGACTCATGACCATCTGCGATATATGTATAGTAGACCTAACTGCAGAAAGTAAAAAAACTTTCAACCGTGACGTTTTTTTATTACTGTCTTGATATCCGTTGGTCACTATTTATATACATGAAGTCGCCTGCAAAAAATAGCCAATGCCAACCAATGAAACGCACAGAAAAAAATCAAAATACCGGAAAACCAACTTTCTAGGTTATGAGCGCACAGGTCTGTAGTACACACAGACGGTCACGGTTTGACTATTCTTTTTCCCTTTCACAAGACCGACCAATGTTTCAGAACAAATCTGGAGATGTAGTAGCAACCAACGAGACGCTGACCACGGATCTCTAGGTACATGGATAGTGTTCGAGAATTGTCACGGTAACAGAGGAAATGCAAAGTATTGTAAATTACCATTAATAGTTGTTTACATCAATCGAGTAGCATGCCCAAGGCGTTGGAGATCATGCATCTCTACAAATCTCTGTTTCTTATGTTGTTAATAGGTGCAGTTGGTGACATTCTCTCGCGCCACAATGACAACCCACCCAGCAATTTCTCGCTTCTACTTCCTCTGTCTTTTCTCTCCTTGATTATTTACTGGGTTTACTAAATGTTCAAGTTATTTGATATTGTTTATCGAAGATTTCATGTATTTATGAAACATTTATATATGTATATATCATATCTGTGGTAAGTAATTATTGACAGGCATTTGGTTATCAAGTAAATTAGGTACCAATTTCTGCGTCCCTCGGTTACTTAAAACAATCTTAACGACGAATTGCTACATCACTTGTCCTAAAAATCTGAACACCCTGCTTCTAATTTTTGCTATAATTTGTCTTTTTACAGTAGCCTCTTCGATGACTTCTACATTAATTTTCTTGACAGTCTATGGAATTTCCAACATGCCTTACAAAAACTATATCCCAGTAGCGGAATAGCCCCCTAGCCAGGGTTGCCAAAAAAGTTGAAAGTGTTACTGGGCAAATAATTGGTTAACTGTGGCCAAATTTCCAAATTGTTTAGAAATTACTGAAAAAACTGGTTGGAAATTTGGTGACATGCAGCTTAAAGCAAATGTATTGTGAGATCTTATTTATTATTTGTTGGATCCGAATTTTCTTCAGCTTGCATTTCTTAGCAAATTATAAGAATAATCAAAAGAACAACCAATTCACAATTCCTCTAGTTTCAGAAACCCTATGAAATAATAATTGCTCTTCGTATAACGGGGAGGGGGGGGGGGTAGGTATTTTTATTTTATTTGCAAGCCCGGCTTGTGGCATTTATTGATATAAAATAGATTTGTAGTTTTGTTATATTTACGTAAAAGGCTATTCAAGAGCCAAAATAGGATCTCAGTTCAGAGAAATCCAAAGTTTATGGAAAGAATTTAAATGCAGTTTGTATCCTAATATTTTCTGGGGGAAAATTAAAACACCAGACATACAGGTTTTTTTAAGGGCGGGGGGGGGGGGGGGGTTCGGGGGAGGGGTGGGGGGGGTGCCATCGTCTATATCAGTTGATGAATCCATGAACAAAATAAATATGTATCTTTACTGTCAACTACTGCACATTTCCCGTTAGGGAGTTGCAGAGAGGGATTTTGTAGCTGTGTGATAAAGGCTGCATGATCTTGCATGACCACGTCATGTACAGGGTGATTTTTTTTTTAAAGTTTGTCTTTATTACCTACTTTAATTATGTTGTCTTTACTATCTACTTTTTCAGACAGCTACCTTTGTGTATAAACCTATATTATCTTATTTCAATGATGAACATTAATTAAACTACTCAATAACACACAAAAAACACGATACTGTTCACTTAATCTTTGTTATTTTAATTTTATTTCTCAGATGTCTGAACACTCTGGGGGCATGCAAGCGATTACGGTAAAGTAAAAATCCGATTATCCGAATTAATTGGGGATCGGGCCTATTCGGATAATCGAGAATTGGATATCTATCACTCGGGAATAAAGCAAAACAGTGTACATACATACTATCGTACATTGAAATGAACGAAATTTTATTTATAAAAGTACAGTAATATGTAAGCAACTATGTATAAAAATAAACTATATACACTACAGTACTGTAAAAATATACAAAATTACATAAATGGCACATATGTACTGTAATACATTGTGCATATGTACTGTAATACATTGTACATATGTACTGTAATACATTGTACATATGTACTGTAATACATTGTACATATTCATGTACATACGTAAATCAATTGAATAAGTTAAAAGTTATTTCACCCAAATTCAATTAAGATAATTGGGATTTCGGATTATCGGATTTCTAATGTACCTTTTTTGTGCATAGTAAAATTATACAATTTACTTTTCACTAAGCAACAAATAAGTTTACAGATAAATTATGAACTTATTGTTGTGTTTTTTTAGTACCATGAAGGCCAATGTTCCCAATGTGTTTGCTCTAGTATGGCCAACTGTCATAACAAAGCTTCCACTTTGACATCATGAGAAAAGGATAATCAAATTCATGTATGAAACTCACTCTTCTACATTCATACGTGAATAGAATAGCTAGCAGATTCGTGGCTGCAACTGATAAGGTGGAGGTTCCTTTAAAAAAATGTTATTATTATTTGGTGGGGATGGGGTTGAACCCATCATATATCTACCGTCTTGATAGTGTTTATAATTCAGTCAATCAATCAATCAATAAACCCATAACCCTTCAGGGTCGTAGTGGTACCACATTGGATGCTTCAGCACACAGAGTCCTCCAGCGAATTATATCCTCAGCGATGAGGATGAGTCTGGAAATATCTTGCCCTGTCCATTCCTTGATGTTGTCTGTCCATGTCTTTATTTGGCCTCCTCTGCTTCTTCCACCCTCGACAGTTCCCTGCAGTATTGTTTTTATTGTTTATAATTCAGTACTTGCGTAGGAAACAGATAATGAAGTCTTACTGAATGACAACTAACACACTATCACTGCCGGATGCTCATGTGAAATAATACATACAACAGAGCACAGGATATATTGATTGTCATTTTATAATTCAGTAAATATACACAAAAGACCATACCACAAATTTAGTTTAGATCATTTTAAATGAAAAATATGTGAATTAAAATATATTTTTTTTCCAAAAGGCCAAAATTTTAAAAATGACATAATAAACAGATTCATGGCTAATGTCCTTTAAAAATGGGAAATTTCGCCATAAATTGGCCAATATGGCAACGGAACAGTGTATTGTTGTTTGGTTGCTTAATCGACTTATTTTGGTAACACGAATAGCTGTTTCTGTTTATTTTTATATTTGCCCTGTGTTACCCCAGCCACCTGTTTCCAGTTTCAGGCTGTTACCCGATACTAGAACTTTTTATCTCCCAATATGGCAACCATGAGTTCCGCACAATTTGAGCTGTTTTATTTACCATCCATTCTTCACATCCATACAGAAGAATTGACTGAAAATAACTTCCAAACACTGGAATTTACAATCATCATTATTGTTACTTGACAAATCCAGCAGTAGATTCTCGCATTTAGATATCCACGTTCTGACCATATCACCCCTAGCAAACTTATAATCTTGAGCCTGAAGTTTTACACGTACGCTTCAACAGTGGTGTGAAAGGAACTATTGTTTGAACTCGGAACACAACCACATGATAACGTTGTTATGTTGGCCTCCACCACTTATGTCAATAGATGTATTTTTATGATAGCTTTCATGATGGTGAAATCTGAAAATAATCTCAACAATCGACTCTCTATTTTTGTCCTGTTGTTTCGTCAACGTTCTGGTGATAATGTTTTCTTGACGTCATACGCGATATAAACAACAATAGCCTGAAAGACCGTCTCTAGACCGGAACCGGATGCTTTCGTTGCAACATTGAACTTGGATCTATTATGGGGACTGATATGAATGTATGTCGATCCGTTCGTGCTATTTTTGTTTTAAAAAAGTTGAAGACTTGTTTTGAATTTCGTCATTGTATCAGTCCAATTTTTCTAAGGGATGGTATGAAAAACGGATCATTCATCCATAGCGACTCGACGAATACGAATGCTTCAGTGAATCTTTGATAATTATAGATTTGTTTTTGGTAATGACTAATGTTGTGGTTATATGCACGAATCGGGATTTTAAACTGTGGATAGTGGGCCCTTGGTTGTTCGCTAAGTCTTTTCAGAGATCCGCGAGTGACAGAAAAATGTTATGAATTTTTACATTTAAGCTTTTGTAATTAACTTCAGGTCGGGATGGTAGGAGTAACTGAACCACGACGCCCACTATTTTTTGACGGTTACAGCTGTAATAAAATTAATTTGGACTCAACGTTCGCGGTTGAAGGAGCTAACATATTTATTTTATAATATTTAGACTTACAATACCAATATAATATTTAAACCTACAATACCAATATAATAATTAATTAGACCTGCAATACCAATATAATATTTAAACCTACAATACCAATATAATATTTAGACCTACAATACCAATAAAATATTTAGACCTACAATACCAATATAATATTTAGACCTACAATACCCCATCGAGGCCAGCACTGTGTAGTGGTGATAGGGCTTAGTTCAGCCATCAGGGGCTGGAAACTAAGACTGGTCGGGCAGTCCCACTGGAGCAGGACCATAGTCCTGCCCAAGTAAGCAGAGTGCTGAAGACAGAGGCATCCAGCCAAAAGGCGCACAGATAATCAGGATGCCACGCACAAAACACAATGGAAACATGTCTACATCTATAAATAGTCATGGTGTCTGCCCTGTGGCGGACGTTCAGGAAGGGACGGTGCCGGGCCCTATACCTCGAAAGGGCCAACCTCAGTTACTGGAAGTCCTTCTCAATTGCCCCGAGGAGGCAAGGGAATAGAGCTACTGGCCAAACAAACAAACGACCAATAAAAATAATGCACTGGAATGCTGAGGGTGTCAACAGTAAAAGAGATGGATACAGCAAAAAATTGGAACTTGAAAATGTCCTCAGTGAAGAACAAGTTAGTATATGCTGTATCCAAGAAACACACCTCAGCAGCGACATAGTCTTCAAAATCAGAGGCTACCAGTGCTACCGGTCTGACAGAAAGGACAGGCGAAAGGGTGGAATTCTGACACTTGTTAAAAACAATATC
Organism: Meghimatium bilineatum; assembly: GCA_034231615.1. Taxonomy (NCBI): domain Eukaryota; kingdom Metazoa; phylum Mollusca; class Gastropoda; order Stylommatophora; family Philomycidae; genus Meghimatium; species Meghimatium bilineatum. The sequence continues at coordinate 37,311,147 of CM067322.1, forward strand.
AGCGCATGTCAGCTGGAAGTATATATGGAAGGGGCAGAATACCAGATGCTCCACCTAAAAACAGACAGTGCAGAATTCCATCTCCTGAACTACTACTGCCCAAATGATAAACCATTGGCACTAGACACAATTCCAGACAAAGAGAGACGTATGGTGTGTGGTGACTTCAACAGCCACTCTCAGAGCTGGGGCTACGATCATATTGGACAAGAGAGGTGAGGAACTTGAGAGCTGGCAGGATGAAAATAATCTCATCCTTATTAACCAGCCAGCAGACTCACCAACCTTCTACTCGAGAGCATGGCACACCACCTCTACACCAGACCTGGCATTCCACTCATCAGGCTTGGAATGGAACATCACACGTGTCATTGGAAAGCAGCTTGGAGGTAGTGACCACAGACCAGTATTTCTGGAAATCCACAATGAATTTACCAAGGACAGCAGTACGCTCATTAGGGTGAACTATAAAAGGGCAGACTGGAAAATGTACCAGCATTTAACCAGTGTTCTAGCTAAGGACATGAACTTGGACAAAGACATCAATAGAGCAGTGAGTGAATTTAATAGATGTATACTACATGCTGCTAGTAAAACCATACCCAGGGGGGCACGCAAAAACTACAAACCCTACTGGAATGATGAACTGGAAAAGCTGCAAAATGAGATGTGAACATCTAGACAGCAGGCCGAGAACAGACCTAGCCAAGAACATCACAACAAATATCAGCAAACAACTGCTAAATTTCAAAGAGCCAAGTTACAAGCCAGACGGAGTAGCTGGAAAGAAAAAACAGAGTCGCTGAACCTAGAAAGAGATACTAAAAAATTATGGAAACTTGTAAAACAACTAAATGATGAAGGTACAGGGAGAAATACCAGGATCACACTTTATAAAGATAGAGACATTTTAACAGGTAAACATGCAGCTGATTACTTTGCAGATTCCTTTGCAGAAGACAATAACATCAAAGTCAGCCCAGAAAAACAACAGGAGGTTCGAGAGAACCAGCAAAACATTGGACAAGGCGAACCTATACCTAAAGTCATGGAGGCACCAATCACAATGAATGAACTGGAGCATGCAATATCCAAATTGAAAATGAAAAAGTCCCCTGGAGCTGATGGAGTGTCCAATGAAATGATTAGAAACCTGGGAATTGCAGCAAGAGCAAAGCTACTGCAGATCTTTAATACAAGCTGGTCCACAGGTAATGTACCACAGGCGTGGAGAGAAGCAATAATGATACCACTTCTCAAATCAGGAAAAGATGGCAACACAGTCTCCAACTACAGGCCCATCAGCCTCACAAGCTGTCTATGTAAAACAATAGAACGCATTATCAATCTTAGGATGCAGTGGTACCTTGAAAGTGAAAACCTTCTGGTATCACAGCAAGCAGGTTTCAGACAGTGCTACTCTACTGAAGATCAGGCAACCTACCTCTCCCAAGAGATTGAGGATGCCTTCCAAGAAAAGAAACCGGTACTAGCAGCATGGATAGACCTCAGGAAAGCATTTGATAAGGTCTGGAAAGAAGGGCTCCTAAAGAAATTGCGAAATTGCAGGGTTAGCTCAAGAATGTACAAATGGGTAAAAGCATACCTGCATAATAGAAGAGCCAGGGTACAATTAGATGGTCGCAAGAGCAAGGAAGTTCTACTGCGTCATGGAGTCCCACAAGGAGGTGTTCTGTCACCCACAATTTTCTTGGTTTACATCAATGACCTAGTTGCTGAACTACCACACGGGATCAAAGTGGCAATGTATGCTGACGACCTGGTGATCTGGTGCACGGAAAAACATGCAACAGTGGCCACTAAACAAATACAAAGAGCTATCGATGCCCTAACCTTATGGGCAAATAGATGGTGCGTCAGCAGTAACACATAAGTGCAGCACTACACTCTTTACCCTCTCACCAAAGCAAAAATCTGGTCATATCAAGATAGATGGAGAGCTCTTGAAAGAAGACAAACAACCCACATACCTCGGAGTTACTTTTGATGATAAGCTGACATGGAAGCAGCACATAAACAAAGCAACAACAAAAGCCAGCTATCCTGAGAAAACTAAGTGGAACCACATGGGGAGCCAGTGGAAATATACTCAGTAAAGTTTACCAGCAAGGCATAAGACCACACCTGGAATATGGTTCAGCTGCGTGGTGTCCTGCATCAAACACCACATTACAAGATCTAGATAAAGTACAAAACCAGGCACTTAGAATAATGTTGGGAGCAATGAAATCAACACCCATAGCAGAGATGCAGAAAATGGGAAGAATGCAAACACTTGGCGAACGCAGAGACACAAAAGTACTAATTCAAGCAGAAAAGTTTCAGTGTATGCCAAGTCATCCAATGAAGGAAAGATTCCAAAATCTAGCAATGGGGCGACTGAAAAGGACCAGCTTTATCCATCAAGCTAAACGACTCCGTAGACAACTTACAGACCTACCTGAAGTTGACAGCCCCTTAAGGTCTGTACCAGAACAAACCCCGTGGAGTGAAAGCCATGGAATGCCAATATACATTCAGACCCATGTGAAAGGAATACTAAGCGAGGACGAACAGAACAGTGTGCAGCGAATGACAGTCACCCTCAGTTTGCTGGATGAGAAATATCCACAAGATATATGGGTCAGAGTGAACAAAGATGGGTCAGCACAGAATGCTGTGAGGAATTGAGGTGCAGGTGTATATATAGAATATCCACACAAGCCTAGAGATACAATCAGAACACAGACAGGAAAATTCTGCAATAATTATGATGCAGAAATCCATGCAATTAGTGTGGCAGCTAAAAAAAACTGCTGAACTCCAACTCTGGCCTACAGCCTGTGGTATTCCTGACAGATGCAAGGTCAGTGCTTCAAGCTCTCCAGTCTGGAAAACTAACAGACTTGAAAAAACTAGTTAGCGAATTGTCTTACCAGTATAGGGTAACCATGCAGTGGATACCCTCTCACTGTGGAATACCAGGAAATGAAAAAGCAGACCAACTGGCTAAGGAAGGTGCTGCCGAAGACCAACCAGATATACCAATCACCTACCATCAGAAAAAACAGATGATAAAGTCAATAAGAAAGCCACAAACACCAACACAAGATGACTATCACATTATGAACAGATCAGAACAAGTTATAATTCTACGTCTCAGAACAGGACACAACCGACTCCGCAGTCACATGTATACAAAGTTCAAGATTGGCAACACGGCCATGTGTACAGGCAGCACATAGTGCCAAACATATACTTCAAGAGTGTTCTGAGCATGAAACCCTTAGGCAGACATATTGGCCAGAGGAAACAACACTGGAATCAAAGCTATATGGGACACAATATAAACTACAGAGGACAGTGAGTTTTATTAAGGAGACAGAATTACAGATATAGACATGTTTCAAGTGAACGAAAGAAGAAGAAGAAGACATACAATACCAATATAATATTTAGACCTACAATACCAATATAATATTTAGACCTACAATACCAATATAATATTTAGATCTACAATACCAATATAATATTTAGGCCTACAATACGAATATAATATTTAGGCCTAAAATACCAATATAATATTTAGGCCTACAATACCAATATAATATTTAGGCCTACAATACCAATATAATATTTAGGCCTACAATACCAATATAATATTTAGGCCTACAATACCAATATAATATTTAGGCCTACAATACCAATATAATATTTAGGCCTACAATACCAATATAATATTTAGGCCTACAATACCAATATCATATTTAGACCTACAATACCAATATAATATTTAGGCCTACAATATCACTATAAAGTTATGGAGACATGAAATAGAAATAGAAACACAAGTTAATTATCAATTAAACAGTTAATTATCACCGAAACAGACATCTTGGTAGAAAGTTTCAATAATGAAAACAGACATAACCAGATATCAAAGATGATCTTCTAAAAGCTCTACTGAGCCATAAGGACATGAACCAGACAAGATGAAAGATAAAGAGTGCGCAAGAACGTGTGGTAATAACAACGACTAGTTCACATGTAGTCTCTAAGGAGAGCAAAAAATAGTTACACTGGAACCTGCTATGCATGTCGTAAGAGACGATTAATAATTGAAGATGACTGTCCCATCCCATAAAGGATCAGTGACTCAGAATCTATACTAAGGTCCAATGTATTATGATGAGAGGCACATATATTGTACGTAATCTGTAAACCAAGATACAAAGCATTTCATTCTCCAGACTACATAATGCCAACCTGCAGGAGTTTGAGAATGAACGCAGAAGAAGAAAATGGCGTCTTATATTTTTTATGTAAACTTTTTTTGTTTCTAATTTATATTAATTTATTGAAAATCATATCCTCCAGTTTTTTTTGCCTCTCAGTTTTTTATTTAAGATACTCTTTTTTATCATAAACATCTAGATTTAGGTTTTAAGATTCTCTTTTTTATCATTAATATCTAGATTTTAAGATTTTATCATTAAGATCCTAACAATTCTCCGTTTAGTTCATAAATCAGAGACTGTCCATAATTTACATCAACAATTTCCCCAGAGAAGCGTGGTTACAAGTATATACAGATGGATCAGCAAATAGAGCAGTGAAGAATGGAGGTGATGAAGTTTACATAATGAATTCACATGTTCATCAACTGAAACATGTTGCTCAAACTACTCAGCATAAGTAAAGACCCTAAACATTGCTGCAGAAATAATTAATAATACAAGCCAAAGTCATCAGGTAGTGTTTCTTACTGGTGAAATATCTGTCCTACAAGCCCTTGACAGCGATCAACTGCCAGACCTGAAATAAGCCATGTGAGAAGCGAGCATCCAAAGAAGGGTAGTACTACAGTGGATACCATCCCACTGTGGCATACCAGGAAATGAAATGGCAGGTATGCTGGTAAAGGATGGGACAACAGTAACAAACAGACAAAGAAATCAACTACCAAGAAAAGAGGACCTTCATCACATCTATCAGGAAAGTCGACCGCCCAAAAGATAACTATCACTATCTTTGCAAATCTGAGCAGGTTATCATCTTCCGCATTATGACAGGACATACCAGACTAAACATAAACATAAATAGACTAAAACTGGTTCTTGCGTACTTGACTAACCACATCCCCAAAAAAGATTTTATCAAGACATTCAAACTGTGTACTCATGTCACCGAAAACGGACCAATCGAGACGAGGACTATTACAACAACAATGAACAACCCGGGCAAGTATTAAAATATCCTCAGAAACACAAACATAAAACATCCGTATTCGTATTCATGGATCGATAGACCTACTTGTAAACATAAATAACATAGAGACAGTAACGTGTTGCTTCAAATATTAGCTTATACAAGTTAATTCAAGCAGGAAGCATGAGGATAAATGAAAAATTATGTAATTCAAGACTGCATTACTAAACCAGGTAAGGGAGTAACACTGGCTCACAGAGACGGATATCCACAGAAAACGAAAACCGGGAGCTTTCAAATACACTGTACATTAACATTTATTAATTAATAAAAACCGGACTTGATATCTATATATCTGCCTACCTATTACTCTCTTTCTATATGCCTGTCTGTCAGTCTAATCATATCTAATTTAACCTACCTATCTATCTACCTATCTATCTATCTATCTATCTATCTATCTATCTATCTATCTATCTATCTATCTATCTATCTATCTATCTATCTATCTATCTATCTATCCTAATCTAATCTAATCTAATCTATCCTAATCTAATCTATCCTAATCTAATCTAATCTAATCTAATCTAATCTAATCTAATAATCTAATCTAATCTAATCTAATCTAATCTAAATCTAAATCTAAATCTAATCTAAATCTAATCTAATCTAATCTAATCTAATCTAATCTAATCTAATCTAATCTAATCTAATCTATCTATCTATCTATCTATCTATCTCTGTGTCTATCTGTCTGTCTCTCTTTATCTTTCTGTCTGTAATGTATAATCTGTCTGTCTTATCTATCGTATCTATTTATCTATTCCATCTTCTTCACAATTGGCGCATTTAATGTGCACACTCTGTTTGATCATGAGGAGGTCGCACGGCCAGAAAGACGTACCGCACTAGTAGTGAAGGTGCTAGTAAGGTACAAAATTGACATCTCTGCCCTCAGCCAGACACAACTGTCTGAGGAAGGTCAGCTTGTGGAACAAGACGCTGGCTATTCCTTCTTCCGGATTGGCAGGGGGGAAAAAAAGAAGTGAAACACGAGGTGAGAGTTGGCTTTGCAATTAAATCTAGCATAACCAGAAGGATGACAGGATATCCAATGGGCATTAGTGACCGGCTGATGACTGTTCGTTTTCCACTTTCTAAGAAGCGGCATGCAACATTTGTCAGCGTATATCAAATAGATCCTTCCACGCACGAACTGGTCTTATCGGGCATCTACGAACTCACAAACCCAAACAGATAACTAAAACAATACCAATATTGGAACACATCAAAAGACAATAGATCAAGTGGTTTTCACACGCTTCACAGAAGCCACAGGAACAAGCTTACAAACAGCACACAAAAAGGCCATTTTCAGAGAACTTTTCCACCCCTGACGACGCGAGGCAAACAAGGGCCACAGCGTATAAATAAATAGATTGACTCTGAGCATATGTGGGAGAAGACTATGGGGCATTGATCAGCTCGTTTTTCTTTTAGTACGTTTTTGTTGTGTAACTTGATGTCTGAGGCTCTCTGCGGCTGCTGCACCACTCATTTTTCGACGTCAGCCGGATCTGTCTTGTGCAATATTCTCCCATGAATGTGTGTCTATTTTGAAGTGTTTCAGTGATGGCTTAGGATTCTCTATAAAATGCTTTTTCTCTTCTCCGACCGTGCAGGAACCAGCCTAGAGTTCTCCTAACAACAGCTGTATTGGTAGACGATGATCTTTCATGCGGATCATGTGTCTTGCTCGCCTTCATCAACATTATGTGTACTCTTACAGACTTAGATTTCATCAGTACTTCACTGTCTGGTATTTCATCCCACCAATATCTTGTGGGTATCTTACGAAGACAGCTTAGGTCGAAATGGTTGAGTCTTCTAACGTGTCTGGCATATACTGTCCATGTTTCACATGCATATAGGAGTGATGATATTACTTCTGCCTGGTAAACTATGAGTTTGGTAGTTGCTGTTATTCCCCTTCTGTCCTATACGTTGGTTTTTTTTCGCAGTCTCCCAAACGCGGGACTAGCTTTCGCGATTCTGTTGTTTACCTCAGTGTCGATGTTTACATCTTGTGAGAGAGTACTGCTCAGGAAGGTAAAACTAGTGACTGAAGCTTCTCTTCTTTGATCCTTTTATGGAAATTTAATATGGTTTGTTTAGTGTGGGATGAAACATGAGCTATATTTTCTTTGTGTTAATGGTGAAGCAATAGTTATCGCAGTTTCAGAAAGTTGGTTTAGGGTGACCTGCATACTGTCTACTGAATCAGCATACACTGGGCAGTCATCTGCATAAAGGAATTCCCTGATCATTGTGTCTCGCACCTTAGTTTTAGCTTGCAAAAACTGAAGATTTAAAAGTGTACCGTCTGTTCCGTATTTTATTTGTAATCCTGTTACGCTACTTAATCTAGATGTGTCTGTCAGCATGGCAGAAAACATCAGGATGAACGGTGTTGGAGCAAGAACGCATTCTTGTTTGACCATATTTATCACCTAAAATGCTGGTGATGACACTCACCACTGATAACAACGGCCATCATGCCGTCATGAAACTGTCGCATTATGATGATAAATTTTCTGGGATAGCCAAATTTGGCGAGCACTTTCCACAGCCAATCTCTGTTCACTGTACTCCATACCCTATACATAGACACACGCAAGGCATTTCGCCTTAGCTTGTATCCTTCATTTTTATCGATTTGCTCAGTGGCCAGTCAAGTCAATACGGTTGACCTAGCCTTTTAATCTTCTTAACGCCTGCATGCAAAAATAACATTTTCGATTTTACAAGTAGAGTGACGTGCATTAAATCGTGACCTTTTTTTATAAGACCTATTGGTTAATATGAAAACAATCATTCTAAAGTGACTCATTTGACTACCCCCTTGATTTTTCACTGACTGTCACACTACGTATAAGCATAGTTACCAATAAAAATCACGGGAATAGTCAAATGAGTCATTAAGGTTTGTTTTCCCATTACCTAGTAGGTCTTAAAAGTTAATGGTCAAGGTTTGGATGACCCATTTTGTGGGCAGCATAGAGAGAATAATCACTAAGAGAACGTTGAGAATGATCAGTTGGCTTTATTGTTTTACCTCATCATCATCATCAGGTGCCATGCCGGGTGGCGTAGGCGGTCATGGCTCTCCACAGCTCTCTGTCCACAGTATTATGTATCAAAGTCGTTGTTGTTTCTTTGCCGTGCCAGGTTGTCAAACTGTCTAATATTTTCTCACGTTGTCGCCCTCTGTCTCTGGTGCCTTCAATCTTGCCTGTTGTGATTATGTTCTCTAAACCTGCCTGTCTCATGAAGTGGCCAAAATATGAAGATTGCCTTTTTCTTATATTGTTGATTAAGGTCCGTTTCGCATTTAACTCTTTTAACACCTCTACATTAGTTTTTCTGGCAGTCCATGGTATTCTCAGCATTCTTCTGTAGAACCACATCTCTGTTGCCTCCAATCTCCTACTTTCCAGTTTGTTTATTGTCCAAGACTCGCACCCATATGTTAGTATAGGGGTTATATAGCACTGCAGAACTCTCTTTCTCACCTCTAATGACAAGGTCATATTACACAGTATATTTTTCATTTTTCTGAATGTTGTTTTTGCCTTTCCTATTCTGCATCTTATTTCTGTTGAACTTCTTCCATCTGCTGTTATAATTGTACCTAGATATTTGAATTGGTGGACCTGTTTTAATACTATATCATTCACTATGATCTTGCAAAGTGTGTTTTACCTAAGACCTGAAAATATTAACCCATTGAAAGCTTCTTCCGCCGAAGACGGATGTGTCGGGCCATTGGCGCAAATAAAACGGCGACACAACGCATTTCCATTCTCTGGACTACATCCTTCTTGAAATCTTATAGGACCATGGTCTTGCTACAAGGGAAATCCAGCGGGAGTTTGAGAATGAACGCTGAAGAAGAAGAAAGCTAATTTTGTTTTCATTTTATTTACATTCACATTTGCTCACACTTTTAAAATGAATGCCGTTTTTTTAATGTATATTGTCTTTCCCCAGGTGGTTTGTTATCCATTAGTGCCGTTAAGCGAAAATGTGATTGGAGTTCGAGCTTGTGTTCCAATGCCAGATGTGTGGCCTCTGCTGTGATATGACCATGTTTGTTCAGTATGTCTCTGACGTTTTCTACCCATCTTTTTCATGGTCTTCCTCTGACTTTGTACCCTGATCTCATTTGGTTATATCGCCCGTGTGTTGCCTGGGCCCAAAGAATAGCAACACTGTTTACCTTCCACGCATGTCGTAAAAGGCGACTAAGGAGGTTATGGGATGGAGTTGGCTGTCCCATCCCATATAGGGTCAGTGACCCAAATCCATGCTGAAGTCGGATGTGTCAGGCCGAAAGGCGCAGATATCGCAGCAATGCTGTAACCCATGACGCAACGCATTCCGTTCTCCGGACTACATCCTGCTAATCTGCAGGAGTTTGAGAACGAACGCAGAAGAAGAAGAATTTGGTTATATGCCTGTACGGGCAACTTGTCGTGATGCAACTTCTCATAATGTGACCAAGCCACTTGATCTGCTGTCTTTCTATGTATTCTGTGCAAGTTGTTAAACCTATTCTTTCCCTGATGTCCTCATTTTGTAACTTATCCAGCCTGGTGACCTCTGCAGCTTTCCTCAAGCATTTCCTCTGACAGGTCACTATCTTTCTGTAATGTGAAGATGAGAGAGACCAGATTTGGCACTGGTAACACAGTGTTGGTAGGAATATACTATAAATCAGTTGTCTTTTAACTTCCATCTTGAGATGAAGAAGTAGTGGTGACAGTTGGTACGTCTAGCTAGTATGTAACTACACATAATCATTTTGGTTTTTAGATTTTTTAATGTGGTTCTATGTCTCAAATAGGCCTAATTCATGTAGTTCTTTCACACTTTTACTGATATATTTTGTGTGTGTGTGCGTGCTCGCGTGTGTGTGTGGGAGGGAGGAAATTGCCGATGGGTGTTACATTGTTTAATAGTTGGTCATAAATAACCGGAAAGGGGGGAGGGGTCCGGAATTCTTGATAGTTGCTGCAGTTAGTGACAAAGGAGGACCCATCGATATCAGCACCTTGAAGTATTGATGGGGATTAGTTCGGCCATCAGGGGCTGGAAACTAAGACTGGTCGGACAGTGCCACTTGAGCAGGACCACAGTCCTGCCCAAGTAAGCAGAGCGCTGAAGACGGAAACAACCAGATAAAAAGCGCACAATTAATCAGGATGCCACACAGAAAACACAATTGGAACATGTCTATATGTAATAATAGTTATGGTGCCTGCCATGTCGCGGATATTCAGGCAGGCACGGTGCCGAACCTCATATCTCGATAGGGCCCAACCTCAATTACTGGAAGTCATTCTCAATTGCCCCGAGGAGCCAGGAGACAAGGGAACAGAGCTACTGGTCAAACAAACCTAAGACCAATAAAAATAATTCACTGGAATGCTGAGGGTATCAACAGCAAAAGAGATGGATACAGTAAAAAATTGGAGATGAAAATATCCTCAGTGAAGAACAAGTTAATGTATGCTGCATTCAAGAAACACACCTCAGCAGCGATGTAGCCTTTAAAGTCAGAGGTTATCACTGCTACCGGTCTGACTGAAATGAGAGACGAAAGGGTGGAATTCTGACACTTGTTAAAAACAATATCAGTGCATGCCAGCTGTAAGTGTATATGGAGGGGGCAGAATACCAGATGCTCCACCTAAAGACAGACAGTACATAATTCCATCTCCTGAACTACTACTGCCCAAATGATAGACCATTGCCACTAGACACAATCCCAGAAAAAGAGAGACTTATGGTGCGTTGTGACTTCAACAGCCACTCTCAGAGCTGGGGCTGCGATCACATGGACAAGAGAGGTGAGGAACTTGAGAGCTGGCAGGATGAAAATAATCTCATACTTATTAACCAGCCGGCAGACTCACCAACCTTCCACTCGAGAGCATGGCACACAACTTCTACACCAGACCTGGTATTCCACTCACCAGGCCTTGAATGAAACATCATACGTGTCGTTGGAAAGCAGCTTGGAGGTAGTGACCAAAGACCGTATTTTTTGGAAATCCAAAGTGAATTTATCAAAAGACAGCAGTACACTCACTAGGTGGAGCTATAAAAGGGCAGACTGGAAAATACACCAACATTTAACCAGTGTTATAGCTAAGGACATAAACGTGCACAAAGACATCAATAGAACAGTAAGTGAATTTAATAGAAGCATACTACATGCTGCTAGTCTTCTTCTTCTTCTGCGTTCGTTCTCAAACTCCTGCAGATTAGCAGGATGTAGTCCGGAGAACGGAATGCGCTGTGTCATGGTTCACAGCGTTGCTGCGATATCTGCGCCTTTCGCCCTGACACATCCGACTTCAGCATGGCTTTGGGTCACTGACCCTATATGGGATGGGACAGCCAACTCCATCCCATAACGTCCTTAGTTGCCTCTTACGACATGCGTGGAAGGTAAACAATGTTGCTATTCTTTGCTCCCCTTTCGGGCCCCGGCAACACACGGGCGACATGCTGTTAGTAAAACCATATCCAGGGGGCACACACAAACTACAAACCCTAATAGATGAGATGGAAACATCTAGACAGCAGGCTGAGAACAGACCTAGTCAAGAACACCATAACAAATATCACCAAATAAAGGTTTAATTTCAAAGAGTCAAGTTACAAACCAGACGGAGCAGCTGGAAAGAAAGAAAAAAAACAGTCTCTGAACCTTGAAAGTCACTGGAAACTGGTAAAACAACTAAATGATGAAGGTACAGGGAGAAATACAATGATCACACTTTATAAAAATTAGAAACATTTTAACAGTTAAACATGCAGCTGATTACTTTGCAGAAGACAATAACGTCAAAATTAACCAGACAAACAACAAGAGGTTCGAGAGAACCAGCAAAACATTGAACAAGGTGAACCTATACCTAAAGCCACGGAGGCACCAATCACAATGAAAGAACTGGAGCATGCAATATTCAAATTTAAAATGGAAAAGTCCCCAGGAGCTGATGGAGTGTCCAATGAAATGATTAAAATCCTGGGAACTGCAGCAAGAGCAAAGCTACTTCAGATCTTCAACACAAGCTGGACCACAGGTAATATTCCTCAGGCATGGGGGGGGGGGGAAAAGAAATAATGATACCACTCCTCAAATCAGGAAAAGATGGCAAAACAGTTTCCAATTACAAGCCCACCAGCCTCACAAGCTGTCTATTAAAAACAATGGAACACATTATCATCATAGGATGAAGTGGTACCTTGAAAGTGAAAACATTACACACCTACCTGATCTTGACAGCATCTTAAGGTCTGTACCTGAACAAACCTCTTGGAGTGAAAGGAATGGAATACCAATATACAGTCAGACAATCGTGAAAGGAATACTAAGCGAGGACGAACAGAACAATGTGCAGAGAAGAACAGTCACCCTCAGTTTTCTAGACAAGGAATATCCACAAGATATATGGGTCAGAGTATACATAGATGGGTCAGCACAGAATACATTGAGGAATGGAGGTGCAGGTGTATATATAGAATATCCACACAAGCCTAGATATACGATCATAACACCGACAGGGAAATTCTGCAATAATTATGATGCAGAAGTTCAGGCAATTAGGATGCCAACTGAAAAACTGCAACCCTGGCCTACAGCCCGTAATATTCCTAACAAATGCAAGGTCAGTGATTCAAGCTCTCCAGTCTGGAAAACTAGCAGACTTACAAAAACTACTTAATGAATTGTCTTACCAGTATAGGGTAACCATGCAGTGTATACCCCCTCATGTGGAATACCAAGAAATGAAAAAACAGACCAACTGGCTAAGGAAGGTGCCGCTGAAGGCCAGCCAGATGTACCAATCACTAACCATCAGAAAAAAAACAGAGGATCAAGTCAATAAGAAAGCCACAAACACCAACACAAGATGACTATCACATTATGAACAGATCAGAACAAGTTGTAATTATACGTCTCAGAACGGGACACAACCGACTTCACAGTCACATGTATAAAAAGTTCAAGATTGGCAACACGGCCATTTGTACATGTGGACAGACAGCACAAAGTGCCAAATGTATACTTCAAGGATGTTCTGAGTATGAAACGCTGAGGCAGACATATTGTGATATTGGCCAGAGGAAACAACATTGGAATCAAAGCTCAATGAGCTACAAAAGACAGTGAGTTTTATTCAGGAGACAGAATTACAAATATAGACATGTTTCAAGTGAATGAAAGATGAAGACAAAGGAGGAGAGGATCAAAAATTTTTTTTTTAAATTGTTGACTTAATATAAGGACAGTTCCTTATTAGACCAAGGAGCAGTGATAAGGCAAGTTTTGAAGCGCATGTATGCAGTCCAGTGTTAATGAATCAAGATGCAGCTAATTAATTTTGATAATGTAAAGAACTGTCCAAATCACAAGGCAATCGTCATTATCGCTCTGTCCGTTAGCCTTGTGCTGATTAAAGAGACCTGTGCTATTTTCCCCCTGTTAATAACACGATGCCTGATAAGTCATACCCTATGACTAAACACACAATTTCTCACAACTGGTAATCCTTTTTCAATCATTGCACACGAATCCCCAAGCGTTTTATTCTTCATATCCAACGTCGATACAGCCCGCCAATCGATCACTTCTGCCCGTCCCCCTCTTTCGAACTAAAACAAATAAAAAATAGTTTTCTTTGCGAAGGATTTATACTTCCATTTTTTTAAAATTCGTGATATAAGCGTGATTCACATTATTATTGCATCCTCACATCCCCACCCTTTCCCGTTTAATCCGTCACTGAGTAATAGCAGTACATGCCACTCTTACACACATATAAATTCAAGTAGGAAGCATGAGGATAAATGAAAATAATTATTAATGAATTATATATAACCAATAAAAAGATGTGATTAATTAGTATTGCAATGGATTGGGTCATGCGAAATTGCACAGCCGATAAAGATCGTGGTATCGAGTGGCTCGGAAATAAAAGTCTGGAAGATCTCGACTTTGCAGACGACATAGCGTTACTTAGCTCAACTCACGAAGATGCCCAAGATAAAACAAACAGCCTGCAATTATTGTCTGCACAACTTGGGCTTGAAATCAACACATCTAAAACAAAAATATTTGACCTTACCAACAAACTAAACGGCAACACTCTCGAAAAAGTCAACAACTTCACATACCTTGGCAGCAAGCTATCAACAACAAGATATTATACTGGTTGCTAACTCATTCAATAAACTATCAAATATCTAGCATTCAAAAATAGCACAAAATTCAAATTTTTTAACTACTGCATAATTCTAACATTAACATATGGATGCGAAAGTTGGAAAGCAACATCAAAATTAGAGCAAAGATGAAAATAAATGTCACCTTTGAAAATAAATGTCTTAGAAGGCTACTGAGCATACGTTGGTCAGACTTCAAATCAAACACAGTTGTCAGACAAGAATCAAAACAAGAATATGTATCCACCTATATTAGAATGCGTCGCTGGAATTACATCGGACACGCACTACGAATGGATATTGAAAGACTCCCATGTCAAGCTTTGATGTGGTCACCAGAAGTCAAGAGAAAACTAAAAGAAGCTTTACGTAGAACTATTACAAGGGAACGTTTCACCGTGGGTATCAGAAACAATGAAGATCTAAAGCAAATTGCAATGAAACGAGAGACATGGAAATCTATGACATTCACCCTATGTGCCGTCTTTGGCCCTAAGAGGAATAATTAACTAAAAAGATGTGATCTCGTCAAGACATTCAACCTATGTACTCAAGTCACTGAGAACGGACCAATCGAGGCAAGGACTATGAGACAAGGATGATGGTTGTCTCATAGGCATGTCTGTGTGTAACTGAAGTACCATGTAAGGTTGTCTCATAGGCATGTTTGTGTGTAACTGAAGTAACATGTAAGGTTGTCTCATAGGCATGTTTGTGTGTAACTGAAATAACACGTACGGTTGTCTCATAGGCATGTTTGTGTGTAACTGAAGTAACATGCAAGGTTGTCTCAGACATATCTGTGTGTAACTGAAGTAACATGTAAGGTTGTCTCATAGGCATGTTTGTGTGTAACTGAAGTAACATGTAAGGTTGTCTCATAGGCATGTTTGTGTGTAACTGAAGTAACATGTAAGGTTGTCTCATAGGCATGTTTGTGTGTAACTGAAGTAACATGTAAGGTTGTCTCATAGGCATGTTTGTGTGTAACTGAAGTAACATGTAAGGTTGTCTCATAGGCATGTTTGTGTGTAACTGAAGTAACATGCAAGGTTGTCTCAGACATATCTGTGTGTAACTGAAGTAACATGTAAGGTTGTCTCATAGGCATGTTTGTGTGTAACTGAAGTAACATGTAAGGTTGTCTCATAGGCATGTTTGTGTGTAACTGAAGTAACATGTAAGGTTGTCTCATAGGCATGTTTGTGTGTAACTGAAGTAACATGTAAGGTTGTCTCATAGGCATGTTTGTGTGTAACTGAAGTAACATGTAAGGTTGTCTCATAGGCATGTTTGTGTGTAACTGAAATAACACGTACGGTTGTCTCATAGGCATGTTTGTGTGTAACTGAAGTAACATGTAAGGTTGTCTCATAGGCATGTTTGTGTGTAACTGAAGTAACATGTACGGCTGTCTCATAGGCATGTTTGTGTGTAAGTGAGGTTTAAGGAAGCATGTTTTGTCACCGTTTTGAATGTATTCCGGTTCGCCAGTATCCCATGATTACCACGTCCTGCAAGGAGCATAGCACACACTTCTGGGCCAACAGCTTTATAATTCTTCAGTCAGATTTGACTCAACCGCAGTGATGGCAGATCTAACATTCCCCATGACCTAGAATGGGGAGGTTGGGAGCCGCGTTAGCGCACTGGCTTCGCATATGAGTGGTCCTGGGTTCATTCCCCAGTTGAGGCGGAAATGTTTTCAGATCGCAACGGCTCCCAGGTCGACCCAGCCTTAAATGGGTTTGTAGACAAGATGTGACAATGATCCCCCAAATTGTATCAGTCGTCTTCTACGACATGACTATAAAGAAGAGTCTCAATATTATTTTTGCTCACTGAGCTAGAAGTCCAAGCACAGGTTTTCACACAGACAGTACAAGGGAAACAAGCTCAAATATATAAACGGCTTCATGAGACTGGAAGGTTTGCTTCCCTTTATGCATTGCTCTTTTAGGCTTTTTATTGTGTGAATGTCCAGATGCTACAGAAAGACATATTTGTATTTATTTGTGAGTTTTTGGAAATGGGGGAAGATAGTACAATGGGACAAGCTGTTCATCAGAGATTTTTTTTAAAGCAAAGAAATTCAGACATTCTGCTGTGTGGATACTTATGTACGGAGAATACATGTTAAACACTCTACTCAACACATCAGTGCATTAAACACTCCACTCAACACAGCAGTACATTAAACAATCTACGCAACACAGCAGTGCATTAAACAATCTACGCAACACAGCTGTGCATTAAACAATCTACGCAACACAGCAGTGCATTAAACAATCTACGCAACACAGCGGTGCATTAAACACTCTACTCAACACATTGGTGCATTAAACGCTCCACTCAACACAGCGGTGCATTAAACACTCTACTCAACACATTGATGCATTAAACGCTCAAACCAACACATCGGTGCATTAAAAACACTACTCAAAGTAGAGAGGCATTAAACAATATGCTCAAGAGAGAAAAAGAAATTAAACAATCTACTCAAGCAATCAATCACTCAAGTGCCATGCCGAGTGGCATAGGAGATCATGTTTCTCCACGACTCTCTGTCTCTTGTGTTGTCAATAAGCTCTGTTGGTAAACTTCTACTGTGCCACAATACTAGTCCATTTAGCAACTTTTCTCTTTGTCGTCCCCTATCTCTTCTTCCCTTGATCTTTCCAGTGGTTATTAAGTGTTCAAGCTGTGTTCTTCTCAGCACATGCTCTAGAAATCTTGACTGTCTGCTCGTAATGTTGATATGATTGATCTTTTTACGCCAGCATCAATGAGAACCTCTGCATTAGTTTTCTTGGCTGTCCACTGTATTTTCATCATTGTTCTCAGAAACCACATTTCTGTAGCCTCCAATTCACTTTGAATGTTCTTGTTTATAGTCCATGCTTCACATCCATAAAAAAGAATTGGTTCGATATAACATCTCATCACTCGAATTCGGGTCTGCATTGATAGTCTTCCATTGCACAAAATGGTTCACATTTTTTGGAATGTTGATTTGGCTTGTGCTGTTGGGCTCTTAATCTCACTTGAGCATCTACCTTCTGATGTTAACAGGATGCCAAGATATTTCACTTTTCAACTTGTGTTAATTTTGTGTCGTTAATTATTATGTTGCATCTTGGTGGTGTATGTCTCTTCGAGGCAACCATTATTTCTGTTTTCTTATTTTTTAAACTGAGGTCTTTGTTTTCACTTTCTTTCGCTACTTTATCTAACAGGGCTTGTTTGACTCAAGGCAGAGAGGCATTAAACAAAATGCTGAAGACAAAGATTCAGTAAACACTTCACTCAAGACAGAGATGCAGTAAACAAAATACTCGACAGAGAGGCAATAAACACTCTACTCAACACAGAGATGCATTCAACACAATATTGAAAACAGAGATGCCTTAAAAATATACCCAAGAATACACTCAAATAATATATACATGTATATAATAATATACTCAAATAACATACTCAAGACAGTGATGCATTAAACAATCTACTCAGAGAACACACATTCTGAGAAAGGGAATACACATTGAGACAGAAAACACATATTGTGAGGCAGAGAACACACACTGTGAGACAGAGCACACACATTGTGAGACAGAAAACACATATTGTGATGCAGAGAACACACATTGTGAGACAGAGCACACACATTGTGAGACAGAAAACACATATTGTGATGCAGAGAACACACATTGTGAGACAGAGCACACACATTGTGAGACAGAGCACACACATTGTGAGACAGAGAACACACATTCTGAGACAGAGAACACACATTGAGACAGAGAACACACATTGTGAGACAGAGAACACACATTGTGAGACAGACAACACACATTGTGTGGCATAAAACATGCATTTTGAGACAAAACACACAGAATGAGACAAAGAATACTCATTGTAAGCAGGTAGCTCTTGACAACCATATTTCAGACAAAAACACAGGTTCCATTCAGTTGTGTAAATGAGGTAACATGTAAGGTAGTCTCATAGGGTATGTTTGTGGAAAGGAGGTTTAAGGATGCATGTTTAGTCACCGAAGGAAAGCATTCCAGTGTACCAGAATCTCATGAATGCCACGCTCTGCATATCGCACAATTCTGGGCCAACAACTTCATAATTCTTCAGTCATATTTGTTGACCAAACCGCAGTGAAGACACTTTCCCTTCAATTAGAAAGTCTACAACAAAAAGCTAAAGGTGTAATGCCCGCTAGTCTCTATCTCTTCGTGATCCATGGGGGATTTTCATTGACAGAATAACAAGGGTAAGAAATTTAGACAAGATGTGGCAATGCTTTTTTCACAGGTCATCATATCCCCCCAAATTTCCTCAGTCTTCTCCTATGATATGCATGAAAAGAAGTGTGTCAATATTCTTTCTCCCTGAGCAGAAACAGACCAATTTACTCAAGATAGAGATGCATTAAATACTGTAAAAAATAAATAATAAAGTTACCCATAGCATTTATTAATGCCATAGTGGTGCGAGATGTTAGCGATATCACATTTCAGTGGCTCTGCTATATGAGGGTGGTAGTCATCTCCTCTCCTTCACAGTCTTTACTTCTCGGATTAATAAGGTACCCATTTAAGGCTTGGTCGACCCGGGAGCCGTTGCAATCTGAAAAAATATTTCCGCCTCAACTGGGGAATGCATCCAGGCCCCCAAGTAAATACTGTACTCACGACAGAAAGGCATTAAATACTCTACTCAAGGATGAGATACATTAAACATTCTACTCAAGAAAGCAATGGGTTAAACAATGGGTTTACTTAGAGAAAACACCTTCTGAGGCAGGAACAACATTATGAGACAGGGACCACACATTCTGAAACAGGCAATACATATTCTGAGACAAGGAAACACATTGTGTGACTGGAACACACATTGTGAGACAGGAAACTCATATTGCGTTACAGGTGAGACAGGGAACTCACAATGTGAGGCTGAGAACACACATTTTGAGATAGAGAACACACATTTTGAGAAAGAGAACACACACCGTGAAACAGGGAACTAACATTGTGTTACAGGTAAGACAGGGAGCTCACATTATTAGAAAGAGAACATATATTGTGAGACGGAACACACATTGTGAGACATAGTACACACATTCTGAAACAGGAAACACACAATGTTAGACAGTGAAAGTGCATAATTAGGCAGAGAACACTATCTATCTATTATTTTGTCACAAATGTCCTTAGGCGTCCTGGGGAATATAAGTTTTCTGTATCTGACTATGACTATTGTGCTTGCCATGGTCAAGCCGTGGTTCTTAACAATCTCTCTGATTTAATCTTCCCATCGTAGTCTTGGTCTTTCTCTTGCCTTGACACCGTTCTGTTATTGTACACCTGGATGGCTGGTTGTAATGGTTCCATTCGCATGTGTCCGAACCAGTTGATCTGCTGTCTTTCTATATATTTTTTGTATGATGTGGTCTTTACTATCTTTCTGATGTCTTCATTTCTCATTCGGTCTCTTCTGGTGATGTTGATGGCCTTTCTCAACCATTTCATCCCACATGTTGTAATCTTTCTGAAGAGTATTTTTGTCAGGTGTCATGTCTGGCACTGGTAACATAATGTTGGAATAAAGATGGTGTTTATTATCTGTTGTTTGGTCGTCATGTTGATCGCTATGTTTTTAAGTAGCTGTGACATTTGGTATTTTACAGTATTTGCTTTTTGGCACCTCATCTTAATTTCTATATAAATGTTGCTGTGTTCTGTAAAAATGCTTCCCAGATATTTAAATTCTGATGTTTGTTTTTGTTTTGTGCCGCTAACATATAAATTTATATATAATTTTTGTTTGCATATTTTCATCGTTTCTGTTTGTGATATGTTTAAATATTGTATTATGTATTTTATTTAAATCTATCAATTGTATTTAAATATTGTATATTGTATTCTTCGCACTCTGCCTGAGGTGAATTTGTAGGTCGTGGTTCGTTTTCAATTGCTTTCATTTTCATATATGTCAGTGTTAATGACCTTGATCATCTGCGATCAAACCTTGATCTTGCAGAGAGTTACATAGGACTTGATATTTCTGAGAGAACACACATTGTAAGACAAGGAGCAAACATTGTGCGACAGAGAATACACATTGTTGGACAGAGAGCACACATTATGGAACAGAGAACACACATTGTGAGACAGGGAACACACACAGTGAGACATAGAACTCAGGATGAGACAGAAAGTGAACATACATTGTGAGACAGAGTACATGCATTGTGAACAGTTACCTCTTGACACCCATATTTCTGACACAAACCTTCCTGAATTTCCTCCTGCTAAATTCTTTTTAGGACTAACTCTGACATCTGAGTTTCTTTTCCAGGGTACTGGAAAAGATAGGACAAAAACATTAACACTGAAATATGTTGCAGGAAAAACTCATTAATATTGACATATGTAACTATCTACTCGTATTCCTCCATCGAGGTTTTAGAAGTCTATCTATCTATCTATCTATATGCTAAACCCTTTATTGACTTTCAGTGTCAGGGGTAGAAGAGTTCTCTGGAGATGGCCCTCGTGTGTGCTGAGTATATTGTGGAATTTATCGTCACTTTTATTTCGGTTGTCCATCGTTTTCAAGGTCGGCCTCAAGGTCTGCCTTCACTGTTTCTGTGTAGCATAGTGTGCTGTGGTATGCTGTCTGCTGATGTATGCAAACAATTTGATCTGTTAGCTCTTCATATACTCCAAGATTGGGATAAAACCGGTTCTTTGTCTAATGTCTTCATTTCTCACTTTGTCTCCTAGCGATATTTCTAGGGGATTCTGTGTAAGCATGCCATTTCAGCTGTCGCTAGTTTACGTTTGTCTTGTTCTATCATTGTCCATGTTTGGCATTGGTAGCACAGCATAGGCATAGTAATCGTTTTGAATAGTGTTATTTTGGTGTTTAAATCTACATTTTTGTTTCTGAAGATTGGTGTCATTTGCCCTAGGGCTTGGTATGCTTTATATAAAATTTTCTCCAAGATAAATGAAAGCTTTGCTCATTTTATCAAACACTTTTACAAAATTCTTAATGAGCCCCAACTTTATATGTAACGGTGGTAAAATGATGTTAATTAATGGCTGGTGGATTACATTTTTATGCTCCAGCTGCACATGATCCCTGATATGCAACACCTTTCTTTCATAATGTTTCTGTCTATTGCGGCTGTGCCATTGACATTGGAGGCAACAAAATTTAGTATACGAAGTCTGCATACCCGTGAGGATTGCAATGACATTTAGGTCTCCACAAATCTGCAATTGGTAGTAATTTTACTTTATTTTTGCCAAAAGTATAGCCATATTGTCATACATTTCTTTCATATGAACAAAGTAGACGACTGGAACTGATGAAAATAAATTTCCGTTATGCAGTAACACAGCATTTAGACTAGTTTTGGAAGAGTCAATGAAATGTTTACATTCGTTGACTATGTGCTCATGACTGAGGTGCACCATTAGACAGTTTACATCTTTGCAATAGCTCTTTGGTAAGAGTGAGATCACGTATTAGATCTGACAGTTATGAATGGTTAATTACGCGAACACTATCATTCACCAATATATAATCTGAGTCAGAGTTAGTTTCTAGCGCAGATGAACTATCACTTTCTGATGGTTCATTTACATACGACCAATATTGTTCTGGTACGATGGGTATCGGACACGTGATAGGATCATGAGGCACTGATTTCGAATCAGATTCAATATTTGAGTAAACCACATACTTCATTGTTTTAAAAGTGAAACGATGTATATTTGTCAAGCGGAAATAACAAAAAGTAGCATGATTTTTAGGTTCACGTCATATAACTGGAACCCCAAAAGGCATCGACTGAAAGTTAGGTGATTTTCATAACCAACCTGCCAATATATTTGCACAAGTCGAACAAACTGCATTTGGCTTCCAAGATTTATTTGCATCATCAACTTTCGAATCAAAATAAAGTTCATATGCTAGTAATGGTGTAAAGTTTTTCTTGTGAACACGATCGATAAAATATTCGCACAGGTAACAGAATAAATTAGCAGATATTCTTCAACATCTAGAAGCAATATTTTGCTCAGAATATTTCAAAATACAGTAACTGTTTGAAAAATAGCGCAACATATCAGACATGTTTTAGCAGTATAATAAGTTGAATTATTTTGCATTATATAAATTTGTAAAAAGGTATATAGTATAAATGAAACGGAACATATAAAGGTTTTCCCCAAAAATTTAAATTCACAAATATGAAATCAGTGCTAGAAACTGACCTAAAAACACTTATTCTTATATAAGAAAGTAAAATGTTGTTGAACAGTCTCACTAGAAGAGCAACTACAAAGACAAATAGACATATTACATCAAACATGCCAAACGTTTAACATGAAGATAAATATAGAAAAGACAGAAGTAATGAGATAGGAAGAACAGAAAAAAAATATATATAAATTGGAAATAGCAGACCTAAACAAGTGACAGAATTCACATACCTAAAAAGCAATATCATAGCAGATGACAAGAGCAGCAAAGAAATACACCATAGATGTAGTAAAGCATACAAAGCCCCAGGGCAAATGACACCAATCTTCAGAAACAAAAATATAGATTTAAACACCAAAATAACACTATTAAAAATGATAACTATGCCAAAGATGTGCTGCCAAAGCCAATCATGGACAACGACAGCACAAGACAAACGTAATCTTGTGACAGCTGAAACGGCATGCTTATGCAGAATCCTAGGAATATTTCTAAAAGACAGATTGAGGAATGAGGACAGTAGACAAAAAACTGGCACCACCCCAATCTTGAAATATATTCAACCGATCAAATGGTTTGCACACATCAGCAGACTACCATCAGACATCATACCACAGCAAGCTATGTTACATAGATACAGTGATGGTAAACCTAGAGGCCGACCACGAAAGCAATGTACCACCGAAATATAAAAGGTGACAAAATCTGCACACACAAGGGCCATCTCCAGAATACTTTTCTACCCCTGAACCTGAAAGGCAACAAAGGGTTTATCGAATAGATAGATATATAGACTATCTTAGCTCAAACTTCGAACTCACTCTGATGACAACAGGAAGAGGTGGTCCACATGCAAGCCCCGCTCCTAGTCCTCCAAATACGACAATCAAAGCAATCATTGAATGTTGGATGTCATAATAACTGGCAAACGTTGCTCCACTGAAACGATATGAAAGGTATAATGTTAAATATACACACATGTGGTTAATCATAAATAAGCTCTAGCAGGATATGGATAATAGTGGATTAAAAATTAGGTGCTGTTTGATGTTGGTCAGAAACTTGGATCCACACATAAACAGTTGTTAAATTCTCAGGAACTGAAAACTGGTGCCTTATGCCTCCAGCAGACAGCATACTTGATGCTCTTGTATACTGCAATTTTATCAAACAAAAATTACTCTTAAATGTATTCTTTTACTACTAGAGGAGAGCGGTGGCCTAGATGATAGAGAGCTTGCTTACTATCACTGGGTTACAGCGTGCAAGGTTCAATACCACATCCAGACAAACAAACACATTTTGGTTGTGATTTATCACATGACACAACCATTCTTCCGGTCAATCCAGCTGTAAATGAGTACCTGAATTATGAGTTCATTCATTTATTGGTACCATGCCTTCCGGCGTAGGCGATCATGTCTTTCCACAGTCCTCTGTTATACATTTAAATTTTAGTTACTGATGATTCTGCATCATGCCAGGCTTTCAAGCCATCCAACATTTTCTCACATTGTCTTCCTCTGTCTCTCTTACCCTCGATCTTTCTAGTTGTCACGATGTTCTCCAGCCCACCTCTTCTATAACTTGACTCAGAAACTGTGATTGTCATCTTCTAATACAGTTAATAAGTTCCCTACTTGATTTTTCATATACTAGGAAGGGAATTGATCTCTCTATGTGACACGTCCTTTACAGAACGTTGTCCTCACTGCAACTATGTAAGCCTCTCGGTTCTGTGCAAGCTGCCCATCTTCTTCCAGTGTCATTTTCAGAAGCTCTTCGATGTCATGTGTCCATCGTAGTCTTGGTCTGCCTCTTGTTCTCTTCTCTGAAACTTTCCATCATGAGATTCTCGGCACAGATACGTCTCAGCAGTGTTTGCCATTGTTTTCTGAACCGGTACTGGTCGCTTATCAGTTACCATCCTTCGTGCGCCCTCAGCCCAATACGGGGCCTTTCCAAATCCAACCTTCGAAACCGTTGTTGATAATACTATCTTCCACCGTCTCTGCCAGCAGTTGTGTGTATGGTAGAGGAGGATGTCCACTGGGAGAGTTGTTTCACATAGTTCAGCAGACTAGCCAGGGGAATTGGTCACTTCATCTAATAGTTGCTGCAGCTCACCCTCAAGAAGTATGTAGAAAAAAATAAAAAATAAAGCACTTAAACGATTGCAACTACTGAAAAGACTCACAGGCACATCTTGGGGATCAGACAAGGATACCCTTAGAGGAGTATATCTTGGGTACATACGCTCTGCTTTAGAATACAACAGTGCACTCCTTACAACATGTTCCAAGACAAATGTAGAATCTCTAGACAGAGTGCAGAACAATGACCTACGTCTTATTAGTGGAGCAATGAGATCTACACCAATGGCTGCATGTGAAATACATACGAATGTAGAACCCCTTGAGATCCGGAGAGATATGGCTGCAATGGAAGCTTATGAAAGAAGCAAAAGAATGAACAAAGAACACTCAAATAAACAACTTGTAGGACACTGGCAACCAAACTAAAGATTAAAACAAAAGTCAGTCCTTAGCCATGTCAATGAAATAAAAGACAGCTATCACTTCCCAGACAAGACATAAGAAATGCAAAGAGTAGAAAAATATTTACCACCACACGCAAGTTTTAAATTACCGGAAATCAAGACACAATTAAGAGATAATGCAACGAAAAGTTCCGACCCAGTAAGTCTTATGAAAGCTACACAGAAAACAATAGACACCTACCCAGAACAATGGATCCATGTGTATACAGATGGGTCTGCTTTTAAAGCCACAATCAAAGCAGGTTATGGTGTCTATATAGAATATCCAGACAAAACATCTGATGAGTTGTTTGATGTTTGTGAGGAGATATGTTCTAACTATGAAGCTGAAATAGCACTAGAAGTTGCCTTGTACCACCTGAAGACCATATTTGATACCTTTCCAACAAAAGTTCAAAATATTGTGATTTTTACAGATTCTATGTCTGCTCTTCAGGCACTATTTGAAATATATCACCATGCAAACCAGATGCTTACATCTTATGAAGTCAGCATTGTTATGTAGTGGATTCCTGGCCACTCAAACACACCTGGCAATGACAAGGGAGCAAAGAAGGGAGCACAACAAGAACAGCCATATACACAAACAACCATGCAGACAGTTAAAATGATGTTGAAATCTGTGAAGAAAATTGGATGAACAGATGGGCCATGGGAAACACTGGAAAGAAAATCTATAAATATATGGCCAGCCCAAATCCTAAAGACAACATAAACCTCCTGGGAAGAAAAGATCAGAGTATCATCTTCAGAATGCGCACACAACATATACAGCTTAACAATCACCTGAACAGAATACAACTACAACACACTCCAGGGTGCCGGATGTGCACTCATCCCTATGAAACTGTTGACCACCACCTTTTTGAATGCCCAGCACTGGAGGACATCAGGAAAATGCTACTCCCTCCAGGGCCAGATAAATGGAACACATTATATGGAACAAAACAACAGCTAACAACAAACATATGCATATATCCCACAATGGCTGTGGGTCAAAGGGCATGAGCCCATGAACCGCGAGATCAGCAACCAACCAAGAATTAATGAATATAGACTGTCATTACAAACATTAACTGACTGAATTTTATGATTTATATTTAGTTATATTTAGTTATACCAATTCTAACAAATTTCCCTATATAACAACACTTTTAAAGATCCCCAATTATATTTATTCTATTTTGTTTGTACTGCATATAAAGAATTTCTGTTATTACACATTTTGTCGGTCCAGACCACGTTGTTATAACAGGATTCCACTCTACAACCTTAGTGACAAACTTCATTGATTGTGAAAACTGTTGCTATATTTAAGAAATATAGCAACCATAGTGATAATATTACTAAGACTAACTAATCTAGAATAGCACATTATTCTAAAATGGCTGCACCCACATAATACTTTCTGTTGACAACGTTTACGATTATTATTCTTGAAATATTCAAAATTCTGAAAAATGAGCTCTTTTTGATATATGAAGAATTTCATTTGGCAGTATCTCTTACACGTGTATTCAATGTGGGAAAACACTATTACCCGGTAACTAATCCTGACACTTAGAATCCTAAAATTACATCCAGCATTACAATAAGTAGAATTTCACTCTTGAAATAATTCTGGGAATTTCAAATTTATTTGGAAAATGCAAACATTCATTATAACACATTGACAATTTAAAGATCTATGGCATGTGATAAATTTTATACATACTTTTAAAGATGGTGATGTTAATATCTAAAAAATGTGCAAATGTCCTTGGTAATGGAAGATAAGTATATTTTGGAATGAAGATCAGTAAAGTGTTAAGGTA
Organism: Meghimatium bilineatum; assembly: GCA_034231615.1. Lineage (NCBI taxonomy): Eukaryota > Metazoa > Mollusca > Gastropoda > Stylommatophora > Philomycidae > Meghimatium > Meghimatium bilineatum. The sequence goes on from CM067322.1 coordinate 37,338,315, forward strand.
AGTACAGCTAGTACTCAACTTACGACCACGATCTGTTCCAACAGACTGGTCGTAACATGATTTAGTCGTAAGTTGAGTACGCTCTGTGTACAGTTATGTAAAGTGATGTTATAAAAATATTTCAGTTAAATTATATCATAAATTTTTTTGTATTATTGTTATAAATCATAAATTTCAATGTTCATTTTGTGCCATTTGTATCATCTCTACACCATTTTGTTTCTTATTTTTACATCACCAGGTTTACGAAAAACACTGCATAAACTGTACATGTAGTAAGTCTGTTGGGTAATGTTTGCGCAGTTCACATTTTCAAACTTTAAAGGGCTCTCCAATCAACAAGCTTTAGCCATGCTAGGGGAAGTCAATGAACCTATGGTTATTGAGTGTGCCTGTGTTATTTCTTAGAAATTTATGATGCCAACTAGCAGCATAACATCATCATGCCTCCCTTTCCTTAGTTAACGACCGCCTATGATTGCAGACAATGCCGTTAAACTGATAAATGAGGCAGAAATAAATCTGAATTTTAATACATGTATGGCTAATGATTGTGGTCATAAAGTAGAATGGTAGTAAGTCAATTTCTCTCTGTATATCTTTCTTGGAGGCAAGCAAGAGGTAAGCAGAGACACAAATAGGAAAGAACATCATAAGAAGGACATGTTACAGTCTAACAGAGTGCACCACCAAGGCAAGAGACAGGGGATGTTGGACGTCTGTTGCAGCCAATCTTCATTGAGGGAACAAAACTTAATGAATCTTTCTAGTAATTTTATCTTAAAAATAATTTCAATATTTTATAATTTTATCTTAAAAATAATTTCAATATTTTATAATTTTAACTTAAAAATAATTTCAATATTTTATAATTTTATCTTAAAAATAATTTCAATATTTTATAATTTTATCTTAAAAATAATTTCAATATTTTATTATTTTATCGCACAATTAAGACTGACAATTACTCCTACCACTAGATCCCTTTCAATAATTGTAATACTTGATGCCTTTGGGTTCTGCTGCTCCATCCAATAAGCAACAGATAAACCAATGACTCCTCCCCCGATGATAAGAATATCTGTTTCTTTGGATATTTCATTTTTGGACACTGTTGCCTCAATACCTTGACATTTTTCTTCCTGAATCTTCCAAGGTGATTTGTACCTGTCTATTTTATAGGATAAATATAAAAATTACTGGATGACAAGATACATATAAAGGATTAGTTGATGGCAAGATACAGGTAAAAGATTAGCTGATGGCAAGATACAGATAAAAGATTAGCTGAAGGCAAGATACAGATAAAATATTAGTTGATGGCAAGATACAGGTAAAAGATTAGCTGATGGCAAGATACAGATAAAAGATTAGCTGAAGGCAAGATACAGATAAAAGATTAGTTGATGGTGAGATACAGATAAAAGATTAGCTGATAGCAAGATACAGATAAAAGATTAGCTGATGGCAAGATACAGATACAAAGATTAGTTGATGGTAAAATACAGATAAAAGATTAGCTGATGGTAAAATACAGATAAAAGATTAGCTGATGGTAAAATACAGATAAAAGATTAGCTGATGGTGAGATACAGATAAAAGATTAGATGATGACAAGATACAGATGAAAGATTAGCTGATGACAAGATACAGATAAAAGATTAGCTGATGGCCAGATACAGATAAAAGATTAGCTGATGGCAAGATACAGATAAAAGATTAGCTGATGGCGAGATACAGATAAAAGATTAGCTGATGGCAAGATACAGATAAAAGATTAGCTGATAGTGAGATACAGATAAAAGATTAGTTGATGACAAGATACAGATAAAAAGATTAGCTGATGGTAAAATACAGATAAAAGATTAGCTGATGGTAAAATACAGATAAAAGATTAGCTGATGGTAAAATACAGATAAAAGATTAGCTGATGACAAGATACAGATAAAAGATTAGCTGATAGTGAGATACAGATAAAAGATTAGTTGATGACAAGATACAGATAAAAGATTAGTTGATGGCGAGATACAGATAAAAGATTAGCTGATGACAAGATACAGATAAAAGATTAGCTGATGGTGAGATACAGATAAAAGATTAGTTGATGACAAGATACAGATAAAAAGATTAGTTGATGACAAGATACAGATAAAAGATTAGTTGATGACAAGATACAGATAAAAGATTAGCTGATGGTGAGATACAGATAAAAGATTAGTTGATGACAAGATACAGATAAAAAGATTAGCTGATGGTAAAATACAGATAAAAGATTTGCTGATGGTAAAATACAGATAAAAGATTAGCTGATGGTAAAATACAGATAAAAGATTAGCTGATGGTGAGATACAGATAAAAGATTAGCTGATAGTGAGATACAGATAAAAGATTAGTTGATGACAAGATACAGATAAAAGATTAGTTGATGGCGAGATACAGATAAAAGATTAGCTGATGGCGAGATACAGATAAAAGATTAGCTGATGGCAAGATACAGATACAAGATTAGCTGATAGTGAGATACAGATAAAAGATTAGCTGATGGTGAGATACAGATAAAAGATTAGCTGATGGTGAGATACAGATAAAAGATTAGCTGATGACAAGATACAGATAAAAGATTAGCTGATGGTAAAATACAGATACATGAGATGGTTAATCATAATAAGACTTGCAACCCATCAGGGTCAGAGGGGTGTCACTTTGGAGGCTTCAGTACAAATAGCCATTGAATCCCCTTATTCCTCAGTTATTTTCATGAGTGTAGAAAAATCATGTCTGTACCATTCTTTGATATTGCCAACCAAAGATTTACTGTTGCTGCCTCTTCTTCTTCCATCTCAACTCTTCCTTGCTAGAAGTCAGTAACTTCGTAAATGTTCTGTGTGTATAATCCTATAAACGGAGATGACCTAGTAATTTTCATCGATTTTCAAAAATGTACATCGATATTCAACAGTATGCAAGCATATATTAATCATTAAATAAACAAATTATTTGTGCACCAAAGTCAAATGTATTTCTCCTTAATGTTATCTCCAGCATTGTATTGCTTCTATGATGTTATGTCATGCAGTCTAAATTAGGTTAAATAATAAGATTCATACTCATAATGGTAGCCTGATGTGATACTAATGATAATTCTTCCTTGTATTTTTGACTGCATTTCTAGCACGCCTAAATGTTTACATGACCTTTGACACTGCCTGGCACATATTCAAAATTATCAGACTAAATAGTATTTTAACATGTGTTTTGTAACCAAAGACACAATAGGACCATATCTCAATGTCTAGATAAATTTTTTTAAAGCATGAAATTTAGAAATTTTCAAGAATATACATGAAAATAGCGAATAGGACTACTTGAAAGTTTCATGGAAGTAAAAGCTGTGATAAAATAACATGCGACTACAGTGCCGTTGCAGCCAACCTTCGTTGCGGAGACGGCCCCGATGAAGGCAGTGGAGAAAACTAAGGGATACTAGGCTATAGATCTCAGGAAGACAGCAACAAATTGAGCAACAATAAATGAGTCGAGATTTTTCGACTATGAACGTGACACTGCCGACTTAATGGACATTTACACCAAATCGATCCTCAAATAGGAAAGGGCAGTGAATGGGTGGAGGTAGACACTGAGAAGAAATCCCTGACTAAAGTAATAATACAACTAGATAAAGCGTGTCGAAAATGGACGGCAGTCAGGGCTCAGGATACAGTGCAAGAACTCGCCCAACTACACTCGAAACCACAAGACATAATTATATACACAGATGGCTCTGTTAGCAGAAACACAAATAAAAGCGGTTGGGGTTTTGTTACCTACAGAAATGGCGTGAAGTTGGTTGAAAAATCTTCAGCATATTCTACTGTCACATCGAGCATGAGGATGGCGATAGAGGGAGTTACAGCAGCTCTTAATTGGTTGATAACTGATACATCAACACACGCGGTAATACTCACAGACTCTCAAAGCATGTTACGCAAGATAGAAAAGTTCATGCTAAGAAAAGAATGGTGGGACTTATTGAACAACTCAGTTGTCCAGAGCATTACATGGATATAGTGCCCTGGTCATGCTGGGGTCAGAGGAAACGAGAGCCGACTTACTGGCAGGAAATGCGGCGATAGACGGCACATTGCTGAGAAGAGATAAAGCAGATTTATAAAGGCAGTAATAAATTCATTTCAAGATACAGATGATGTCAATTATTTTGAGAACGTACACATACAGAGAATGATAGAAATAGGAGTATTCAGAGGTGAGGGGAGGAAAAGTAAATTGTTTGGAAAGTCCTGAAGATCACACAATGAACACCTGAACAGAACTATGAGTCTCTATACACTGGGATGGCTGCTGGAGCGGAGGGCGGAACACATGGGAATGTCCCGCGTGCTGTGAAGCCAGTTTCTAATCAAGAATCAATCGATCCTCATCAACACTGTGCGACTTGCATCTGTTCAGGAATAACATAGGGGGCATACACCAGACAGAACCAGGGTCATAGATACGTCTTCGATAAAGGGGAGGGGAAAATGTACTGATTTAAAATGGTTATGTCTTCGAACTCATGAGTCATTCCTTCATTTTCCTTGGGTTTTATTTTACCTTTTTATTTTTGGACAACCAATTTTATTTTATTTCAGGGGCTGTGGGATTTACCATTTTTGGCTTTTTTCCCTAGTACTAAGTGTCATGATCTGACTTCTTAAGGGAAAGAAACACCCACCGACCCTTATCAACGGACTTGACCCCAAACAAAACCCTCCAAAGTAGAAGAAATATGTACATAATTAATTAGGACTTCATTCGTTACGTTTTTTTTTAAATTATTATCTTGTTTTCATTGGCCATTATTCGTAGGCCTATACTTGGCGTCGCATGCCAAAAATATCCAGGCGACTCCAAGTATATGGCCTATAAATGGTAGCCAGCAAACAGCTCGATAATCTGTCTTACTATAATCTAGGTTTATTTTTTTAAATAACATGTATATTTGTGCATAGGGGGAGGGGGCTATGTCTCCGCATGTATATGAGTGTATATGTAGATATATCTGTATATGCGTACATGTGTGTATATGAATTCATATATAGGCCTAAGTGTGTATACTCGCAGGGATGTATATACGTTAAAAACGTAATTATGGATTTATAAGATAATGAAAGCATGTATATTTTTTTTAATATGAAAAAAAAATACATTAAATTTTTTTTTTAAATGTATAATTCCACAGGAGATAACAGCAGACATCTCTAGAAGCATATAGATAACCTAGCAAGACAGAAACAACAAAAGAACAGCCCAGAAATGACACAACTAATAGGAGCACCAACCAGACAATAGAAAGTCCTTTTCAGGGCTACCACCTTTACCATAGGCCCTATTTGTTTTTCTTTAAAAATAAAATTCTTTCCACAGGTAAAATTATCAGCATGTCCTGTAGGCTAATACCAGACTGGACAACTGTAAAGAGATAATACATAGGATCACGACCAAAACAACGAATGAACGCATAGAGAAACAAGAAAGATCACCAACCAATCACTAAAAAGTCCTTTTAAGGACTAACACCTTAAACATCCCATCAATATCACGGGAGACAGGCAGAGCCAAACCATGGTCCTTTTAAAGATTGCAGCTAGGAGACACGTCGGCGAACCCGGACGAAGAAACAAGTACTAGCACCAACCAGGCAGATAAGCCACAAACAATAAAAGGTTCTCAAACGCCCTAATATAACCGACATGGACACCAGTCTTAGGTTGAAAGTGGCAGGCCTCAGCCATATGAGGCAAAACCATTAGTAAACAAACAAACAAAGCGCGATAATCAATCAATCAATCAATCAATCAATCAATCAATAAACCCATAACCCTTCAGGGTCGTAGGGGTACCACATTGGATGCCTCAGCACACAGTCCTCCAGCGAATCAGCGATGCGGATGAGTGTGGAAATATTTTGCCCTGTCCATTCCTTGATGTTGTCTGTCCTTGTCTTCATTTCCCTCCTCTGCTTCTTCCACTCTCGACAGTTCCCTGCAGTATTATTTTTGACAAGGAATCGTGCCTGCATTCGTGTAATAATAAAACACGTAACGATTGCCTTCCCAATTAATTGTGTAAAGAGGTCTACTGTACTATATAAGATCATTTCCCAGAGTACATACTACAGAACTGTTTCAGCTTGTGACAAACACTCGGCGCAAAATATTCACGAATTTCTGTATAAAATTAACAAAATCACAATTTATTCCCATCACAAGCATCAAAAATATGGAAACGATTGCGCGGAATCAATAATGAAAACGTCGGAGTCGATTGTAGTTGAAGAACCTTCATGTTCTACTAAGACGAATGAACAAGTGGAAAATAGTTGCCTGTCCTGTTAGACAATGGAACAAACGAGTGATTTCTGGGAAAGAAACGTTTGGTTGCTAACAAAGGATGGGAAAATATGTTGCAGTGCTTGTAACAAAATTCAAACACTCGGAACGGAGGCTAAAATGGGATCTAAGATTTTAAAGGAATAGACAAACAGTGAAGTAACTTATTTTGGCAAAACTCGCGAACAAAAGTTAACATCTTTACGAATAAAAATATTAAAACATAAAGCAAACGATGGCCACACACTCATAACAATATTAGAAGACGCGAAGAAAAAGACACTTGAAACGGTATCCCTAAAATTTCAATCACTTCAAAAAGAAACAGCTAAAAAGGTATTTCGCAAAGTCTTTAAAATAGCACACACAAATAAGTCAATCAAAATTTTGAAATGAAAATTAATCTGCAAGAACTTAACGGCGTTGATATGGGACGGATACTACGCTCTACAAATGATTGTGTTACAATTATTATAAATCATAGCAAGAAGACGAAAACTAAATATAACAATCAGGCGACAACAATCAGTCAGAAAATCTACATTATTTTGTATTTTCGCGCAATAATTTCAGGTTGTGAAATGATCAGACTAGTTAATTTATTTATTGACTTAGCTGAACTAGAAGATGTACCATTCGCCGGAATCTTCTCCGCTTTGATTAGATGTCTTCATTCTATTGGATTGACAGAATAATGCCTGAATGAATGTTTACTTTATGTTGCTTGTGATGGTACAGCGGTAATGTTGGGTTCTGGTAGTAAAATAAAGTTACTAAAAGATAAATTTCCATCATTAATTGTTTGATACTGTGCTACGCATAATCTGGAATTATCTGTCCACGATGCTGATAAGAAAGTTTCTGGAATTAATAGTTTCAAATCGTGTATTGACACGTTTTTTGTATCATGCATCGACCAAAGAATAATCGCGAACTCCATGTATGTGCTAGTTCACTGGAAGCGCAGTTGTTGAATATTTGACGAATATTAAGCATTCGTTGGGTAGCATCCAGCTTTCGCTCAGTATCTGCAGTTTGGTAGAATTATAAAGACTTAGTTTGTCATTTAAGAATGCTTAAGATGATAATTCCAGAGATTTAAAAAAAAATAGGTGCACATACCAGGGATTGATGAAGAAGACTACTACTGTGTGGAGTTTATTCTAGACTTATAATTAATGTGTGATGCACTTCAAGAGCTTCATGAACTGAGCCTGATATTGCAAGAACGAAACATAAATTCAAATGGTGCCAATAAAGCAATTAAGCGCACTATACAGTTGTTTGTAGGTAGGCTATCATATCCCGGATAGTAGGCCTGCTATAAGGAAACCGTCCAAACTGCTAAATCTATAATTTTCCAAGGAATTCCTATTTATAATAGAGATTTTAAAAAAGATGACCAAATAATATGTCCTGTTTCCGTCATGACAGCATGGATGCTTCACTAAAACAACGACGGCTTTTTGGGCACCAAGTAGCAACAGATTAAAATAGCAAGGAAAGAAATAGAAATATTGAACTTTCTAAAGGCATGGATAGATTATGGTTTTTATTATAAACCTGGTTAAAGTAAGCATTATATTAGTGCATGTATATCGGTATGTATGCGTGCGTGGGTGCGTGCGGGTGAGCATGCGTGTGCGCGTGCGGTTGTGTGTGTTGTAAATGTCCGTGTTGTGTATGTGTGTTTTTATTATGTCTCTTAATCTGTTTCTGGTAGGAGTGATTGTATTGCATGTGTAAAAGATGTGGTCTTCTGTTTCTAGGATGTTTCTTCTGCAAAGTTTACATTTTGGCGTCTGCTCTAGTCTGCGTGCTTGTTTCCCTATAATGGGCGTCATGTTGAATAATATCCTAAAGGCTATTTCCCTAGCTTTTGGCGTGACACCTGGAATGTGAAGGTTGTTGAAAGTCTCCACATAGTCTGTCATAAATTAGGTATACCCTTTCGTAATTCTGAGATGTAAAGGGGTGACTGGAGAGTAATTGTAACAATGAAACAGTATTTTTTTTCAGTCAGAAATACATGTCTTTATTTCTATCTCTCTTGGTTGGTTCGTTGGTTGGTTGCTGATCCAGCGGTCCATGGGCTCATGCCCTTTGACATAATGCCATTAACTGGCATTATATTGCTGGAAAACCTGTGGATTTTCGGCCCACCCTGGGACAGAGCCAGAGAATAACTATCACACCTTCAGGAAGGTACAATTCAACGTAGCCACTGTAGCCAAGATAGGGTTCACTGTGCTCATTCTCCGCCACCAATTGACTACTGGTTATGCTGAACTTCTCTATTGCTCCAGGCATGCAACCAAATGTTCAAGTCAAAAGGATTGTCACGTCCTGAGTCACTGTGCCTCTATGATGGGTTTCGGCCATAGGAAAAAACAGTGCTGTCAATTTCTTCCTCCCCAGTGCTGCACAGTACATCTCTGGCTCCCTCCCAACCACAGAGGGTGCATACATATAAATTCAAGTGAACATGAAACACATTTCAACAACAACATAAAAGCATAATTGTATAGATGACGTGCCCTGAAGATTTTCTAAGAAGATAACCCTCAATATAATGGCATGTCATCCACTAAAGTTTTATGTTGCATGCGTGGTTTGTCTAGTGGGCCATTGGTGAGACCCACAGACGCAACCACATGCGTCTATCTCTCTTAAAAACATTCAAACAACATTCTTGAACAAACAATAATAGACAAGGGCAAACAATTTGACTGCTGTTATCTGCCATCAAATACAATCAATCGTCTTGTTCTCTTCTTGTACATGATTCTGTAGCCGCACTCTCTTGCATCGTATGGGATCTCTGGCCTTTATCTCATTCTCTGCATGGCATTCTCCGCAGATATATATCATAGTTTGTTGCTTTAGGGGATTTGGTTGACCCTCCTTCGCTGTCTCCACATTAGGGGTGGTGGACATTTTGCTGATTTTTCTTTAGGTCTTAGCCTACAACTTGAACGTTTAAGTTTAATACAATCTTATATCCTCTGTAAAATCTCTTGAAAAACGCAGTGAAACATTTTTTTTAAATAATTGATAGAATCATCATCATTAAGTGCCGTCTCCGCAACGAAGGTTGGCTGCAACGTATCTCCAACATCTCATGTCTCTTGTCTTGGTGGTGCACTCTGCTAGACTGTAAACTGTCCATCTTGTGAAGTTACTCTCCCACTTGTATCTCTGCCTACCTCTTGCTCGCTTCCCTTTGACTTTACCCTCCAGTAAGGTCTTCATTAAGTTGTCATGTCTTTTAATGTGTCCAAAGTATTTTGTTTGCCTGATCTTTATTTCTCTTAGTAGTTCTTTCTTCATATTAAGTGTCTTTAGCACCTCTTTATTTGTTTTCTTCTCTTGCCATGATGTTCTCCCTATTCTTCTATATACCCACAGCTCAAAGGCATCAATTTTGTCTTCTAATTGTTTATTTAGTGTCCATGTTTCTGAGCCATACATTAATATGGAATAGATGTAGCATTTTATAATTCTCACTTTTAACTTGTTTGTAATTTGTTTAGATATTAATAATTTCCTCATGTCATTGAAGCTACTTTTAGCCATTCCTATTCTCCTTTTAACTTCTATTTGATAAAATAAGGGGATCTAATTCAAAATTTCACGTTTTTGTATATAGGAAACACTTAGTGTGTCGGTCTAAGTGTGAGAATTTCATAATAATTTTTATTTAATATTTTAGACAGATGCATACAATTTAAAAAAGAACACACTAATTTGTAAATGCAAGTTCAAAGTGAAAGTACATCAGGAATAGATTTTTAACTTTGTTTTGACACAATATTTAATTAAAACAAATCTGTTGACAACTGTGCATATTATCTCCCCTTCATTGCAAACGTAAAACCACCTTCTATAAAGTGAAAACCACCTTCTATAAAGTGGGAAGTTCTCTGTTTACTGTGACTAAATTATATTTTATTAATGAAGCATTATGTTTAGTCAGTGTGACTATCTAAGACACAATAGTCAAGTTTTCTTCCAGTAAACAGAGCCCTATTTCTATCTTGTGAGCACAGTTCACGAAAGTAAGATTGCTCTTAAGATGTCAACATTAGGACTAGTAAGAAAAAACCAAAACACAAACAATGCGTGATGTGGACTGTGCTATGTGATTTAGATCAGTGGTTGTGGTTTAGATCAGTGGTGCCAATGTGGTGTGGAAAAATCAAGCAAAGTCAGTGGTACTGTTATTGTTGCCTACCATGCACATCGTAAAATGTGACTAAGAAGGTTTTGGGGGTTGAGTTGGCTCTACTATTCAATAGAGGATCATGTTATCCAGAAGTCATGCTTAAGTTGGGTATGTCAGATCGAAAGGCGCAGATATCGCAACCATGATGTAAATGATGACATACCACATTCCATTCTCCGGATTACATCCTGATAACATACATGAGTTTGAGGACGAACGCATAAAAAGAAGAAGCAGATAAAGATCAGTGGTTCTCAAAATGTAATTAGGTCCATGTTTGGGGCTATATATTTGAAGGGAGGGGGATAATTGCACCAAAAAATCAAACTATGGCGCAGATTCTTCCAGATCTGCGACATAAAAATAAGTTTTTGAATGCTTCTATTTTTTTTACAAAACTGCCCACTTTATCACAGCACAAGGGGGAAGCGATGGCTATCGGAAACAGCTCTGGCGGAAAGCTCTACTGCACTGTCTAACTGCTGCACTGGAGCTTCTCTTTGAACAGTTAAGATCTGTGATGGAATCCATATCAGCATCTGACCTGCTGGAAAACGAGGAAGAAGGAGAAAATAATAAGCGACGCATAAAATATACGATAGTAGTAATCCTTGAGGAAAGATGAAGCTTTTTTCTGGTCTATAGGAATTAATCTCTAGTGCCGGGAACAACACATTGGCTGGAAATACGAGGACTGGGGCAACACAGTGCAATATGAGTAAAAACGGATTTAGATACAAATGTTATCAATATGTATACACACAACATACTAGCGAATAGACGCAAAGACATACGACGTTTTGAATAAGAAACCATCATCAGGACAAACGATAGCTGACTAACACTGAATAGATACACACATATGACGAAATGGTAGGCAAGGGATGATGAAAGCGAGAGAGAAAGAAGTGAAGCACAAGTGGGTATTAAGGGAGTGATATTACGGACGATGTGATAAATCCTGGTAACAGGAGATAAAAAGGACATTGAGATCTGGTCAACAAGACATAGATGCTTTCCATCTTAGTTCTCACTCTGGATAATTGAGTTTCTGCGTTTTTATCAAATTCCTGCAGATTAGCAGGATGTAATTCATAATGCGTTTTGTCATGGTTCACAACATTGATGCGAGATCTTCGCTTTTGACCTAACACATCCGACTTTAGAATGGCACTGGACCATTTTGACCTTATATAGGATGGGACAGTCAACTCCACCATATCACCTCCTTAGTCGCTTCTTAAAATGTACATGGGAGGCAAACAGTATTGCTATTTTTTGTTCCCCTCTCGAGATTTAAAAAAAACAACTAATGGTGTGTGACTTTTTAAAAACAATTTGTGTTGTCTAGTGCTTTTGACGGAACGAGTTGGTGGCACTTGCCTAAACACAATACGTGTTAAATTGTGGTTATTTTTTGCATCTATCATTCAGGGCAATATACTGTTAATTTTCCCAAACAACATGCATATCATATATTAATAAAAGAAAAGTATGAAAACCAGAATACTGGTTTCATTAGTTATTATAAAGATAAAGAATGCAACAGATCGCATATAACCCATGTCTGCTGAAAGACACAGTACAAATAGAAATGACCGGAATATACCGGCGTGGTATCACAAATTCCTCATTACACATTGTTTACTACATTGTATAATCTTGTCTCTCAATTAGTTGTGTGGACTATTTGAAAATAATCCATCTGAAGTCACATTATTTAACCATTACAGTGATTTTCATTGGTCACTTTTGTATACATTGTGTCGACAGCCAATGACAAATCAACGTCAAGTAAAGTAATTTAGAAGAATGAGTTCACGTGACTGTATTTGACAAGAGACACGGTACAGTAAGTCGATATGACCTAGCAAAAGACACAAAACATTTACAAACAAAAATGTAATAGTCATGATTGAATGATTGTCCAAACAAATGTCATGTGTTTTGTTTTTGCGAAAACTAATTGTACTTGAATTAAACTCATAACATAAAAACATGGATCTTTTTGTACTTGAAGTTTTATGAAGATAAAAATGCGATTGCAATGGAACAATGGGATAAAAACTGAGGCTCTGTATGGAAAAATAATTTTGTGAAATATATTTTGAGGCTCTGTCTAGGATAGCAGGGTTATAGAGAGTGGACATTTCCATTATTCATTAAGGGTCATAACCCCGCAGATACTATCAGTTAAGGGGATGTAATACATGTGAAATGTATTAATATGTGCAAATATATTAATAAATCATAAGAACACAAATATTTTGATCTGATCATGTGATAATATAATTTAAATAAACAACTCTCATTTATCTTGAGTGATTTTATGTAACTCTTCCCCGTTCTACTATTTATAAAAACGTTTTTTTGAAAGCAATATGCACGACATTCTTCCCTAACTGTTGACATGGTGAACAAAAGTGTGGCACATAAACTTTTGGATGTTAAGGGATAATGTCCGTATCAGGTTCAAGTTCCCCGCGGAACTTTACAAAAGTTGGCTCTTGACTTTGTATGGGAACTAGTGTCAGTAGTCCGTTCACATGTCTTAGACTCCACCGCGGGGTCAAGGTTCAGCCAGTGTCGAGTCAGCTCGCTCGTCACAGTACCGCTTGGGATCTAGGCTGGTTCCTCCCCATATGACATGTTAAGACAGGACGAAGTCACCGGGGTGAAGTTTTCGGTCGTACGGAATGTTAACAGCATAAACGTGCTCAGCTGAGTGGTGAGCTATACTCAGCGTCCGAGTGGCTTTCGATGTCGGCGCCTTCTATGTCATACCGCCTCGAGAGAGGATTACGGGGGTATAGGAGAGCTGCTTAGAAAGTGCTTCACTCGACTTTTTTGTCATGAACAAATAACTTTGGAATTACTTAAATTTTAGTATTATTTGTATTTACACGATTACCTCCCTTACACTTAAACGTATTTTTGATTTAAAATTTGGATACTGCTATTTATTGGAAATAATAAATAAAGTATTTTGTTAAGAAGTAGTAATGTAGTCTTACAGTTTTTATGGCCATAATTCTTAATTCGTAATTTAAAAGATCTTAATTATCTAATTATAATTTCGTTAACAAAAGAAAATAAATTTAGTATTCACGAGAAAAAAATGGAATTGCAATTTGTGAGTTTTAAAAAGCTTCATTTTTTAGAGAAAATTTACTTTCAACAATAACGCAATTTCATAATATAACGAATATGTCAACTAAGTTTTAAAAAATGTAAACTCAAAATACTTTTGACGTGATAAACATTGCTCACTAAAATTACGGAAATATACATTTGTTTATGTTAATGGTACATATGTATTGTAATTGTATGTTTTGAGTGCAAAGATGTGTCCATGTCTCACCAAGATTGTCTTGGTTTTATAACACTAACTTATATCTCGCCCTGTTTTGCCTATGTCCCAGTTTCTATAACAATTTACAAATACAACAAATGTGTTACGTGTTAAAATCAACACACTTGGTCTCGCTTCGTTCAAGCGAATAAACACGCTTGGTAACCCTAAATGCGGTCGAGCGTGAAGACATTGATTTATTTATACCCAGATCAGTGGTCATAAGGTATTTTCTGTAGACGTATTAATTAGTTTACAGTATTATGTGATTGCCATGTTTCTTCTGTCACGGAGATCATCCAATAAATAAATTAAATTTCCAACACAGCTGACATGTGTTCTTTGATATAATTAAAAAGGAAGAATCTCTTCAAGAATCTGTTTCTAGTAAACAAAAATCTGAACGTAGTGATAGATAAACTTAATTTCCAATAGAAATCGACCTTAGTTGGCGGGTCTGAAAGGGGAGCATGGGGAGAAAACTGTTACCTGTCAAGCATATCGTAAGCAGCAACTAAGAGGAATTTAAAGTGGAATTTGTTGTCCCATAAAGGCCCGTAGATAAGGAGGTTGTAGGGTTGAGATATTCAACTTCCCGTCCTTTAGCAAATCAGAATAGGTCTATGCCTTTTAGCATTAGAAAATTTTGGCCAAAATGCGGGTAAACCCCCCCCCCAACCTCCCCCTCCCCCACGTAGAGATTTTCACAAAAGGAACATCACAATTCACATGAAGAAGATCGGATACACGAAAACACACGAATGGCTTTTTTTTAAAGGGAATTACTCCTTCCCTCTCCCCCTACTTTATAACACTGGTCTCACCCCACAGTGTCAAATTGACATAGAGACTATGCTGAAGTTCGATTTGTCAGTTAAGCTGTCAATTATGGCACAACTTTTATCTGGACTATATCCTGCTGATCTGCAGGAACTTGAGAATGGACACAAAAGATGAAACAAGAAGTTGAAAAGATGTTTACACAAGAAAGCATCGATTGTGAAGAGATGTGTGCACCAGAAGGCATCGATCTTGAACAGATGTGTGCACCAGAAGGCATTGATCTTGGTGAAGAATGGATTATCTTTTCAAGACTATCTTTGCAATCACCAGAGCGTTCATTGGTAAACATATGAATGTAAATGAATGCTGTATTCACGGAGTTCATCTCCGAACATTTTCATGACACGGATGTTGTAAGACACAGACGATTAAAATAATCCACAATCAGTGGTTCGCATGAACTTTTACAACCAGATCACGTGGAAGAACAGTTCACGAAGCCAGTGGAGCCTTCAACAAACAACAAGCAGCCTAACGATGTGTGTGTTTGCTGTAACGCAAGTACACTTGCTAGAAATTGAAGCCTATTTCCGCTAAGACGATATCATCATCAGGTGCCATGCCGGCTGGCGGAGGCGATCATGGCTCTCCACAGCTCTCTGTCTCCAGTGTTATGTATCGAGTTCGCTATTGTTTCCCTGCCATGTCAGGTTATCAAACTGTCTAATGTTTTCTCACATTGTCGCCCTCTGTCTCTGTCGCCTTCAATCTTGCCTGTTGTGACTATGTTCTCCAAACCTTGTCTCATGAAGTGGCCAAAAATATGAAGATTGTCTTTATCTTATATTATTGATTAAAGTCCGTTTCGCATTTGACTCTTTCAACACTTCCACATTAGTTTTTCTGGCAGTCCATCAACTAAGGAGACATTTATTCATGCACTGTAAATGTCATGGGAATGTGTCTCCTGTGTACATTCCTGTGTTATTACACGTTTTTGAGTATTTCTCGGTGATTGGTTTTTTTGTGTTGTGGGGAGTGGGGGTTTACGGTGAGGATAAAATGAGATGATTGAACAGGCCTAAGTCTGACCTATTTATTCGAGTCTTAATCAGGGTTGGCACGTACTTTAAAAAAAAAAAGAAAGTGACATTTCCCCGTAAACATGACAGAAGTTTAACATTACAATAGGCTATTCATTTAAGATGAGGTTTCGTCTTCGCACGAAAGATCAGCAACAGTCCACATTTACCTCATGTCCCTTTCCCTGCTATCACACCATACTATTAGCTTATAACCTGGTGTTGTGACACACGCCCCACAGGTGGAAAAGGGGGGGGGGATTTCATTAGGGGACACCTCAAAAAAATATTTTTTACTTGAGATTTAGTGACGTGAGATGAAATGCTTGAGGAAAGCTGCCGGGGTCACCAGGCTTGATAGATTGCAAAATGAATATATCAGGGAAAGAATATGTATAATATTTTGTAAAGATTACATAGAGAGAGAACAGATCAAGTGGTTTGGCCACATTATGAGAATGCATCATGAAAAGTTGCCCGTCCAAGCATATAACCAAATGAGATCAGGGTACAAATCCAGAGGAATACCATGGAAAAGATGGATAGAAAACATCAGGGACATCCTGTATAGACACGGTCATAGCAATGCCGAGGCCCCACATCTGGTGATAGAACGCAGGCTCGAGCTCCAATCACCCCTACGCTTAATGGCAAGAGTTGATCACAAACCACCTGGGAAAAGACAATAGAGATTTAGTTGTCTATTATATGTTTTGAAAATTTAGCCTAATTAACTGGTTTTTTTTCTTCTAATAATTTTCTAGTGCTTTCTTCCTAAAACCTAAGTCTTGTGTCCTGAACAAGCTATAGGCCTAATTAGGTTTCATTTATGGAATAAGTCCATTTTTGAATAGACCTATAAAAAATGTAGGGCCTCTTTATGTTTACATGGGGGGGGGACAACATAATTTTTGAAAGATTGAGGTGGGGAAAGGTTTAAAGAAAAGGTTGGGTAACACTGCTATAATCTGCCAGGTTCACAGGAGTACCACATTGGATGAAATAACATCCAGAGTTCTCCAGCAAATTCTATCTTCAGCAACGCAGATGAGTGTAAAAATATCTTGACCTATCCAGCCCTTGATGCTGCCTGTCCATGATTTTCTTAGTCTTCGTCTGCTTCTTCCAACCTCGACTGTTCCCTGTAGTATAGTTTATGACGAATAATCATATCATCACACATCCAAAAAAACCATCAGGGCAGTAGACAAGTTTTCATTGAGGAAGGGGGTTTACCTATAAAATAATGTGAAAAAAGGCATTCGTTCATTTTTGTATGTAATTCCCTCTTTTTGATGCGAAAACTGATGACATTTTTGATGAGAAAGGTGATGACTTTTTTAATGAGAAAGATGACCTTTTTGTGAAAAATCGTTAATGTAGGGGTTTCACCTACATTTTGGCTAAATTCCTAGCAATAAAAAACATGTTATGATTTCCTAAAGGTGGGAGGGAGGAGTTGAACACCCATCTCCCTTAACAACAGACCTATAAACCATGTCGCTTTACTATTGACAGTAATGATTCTTATAGACCTGTATGAATCTATTTTATATCTAACGTACACATTTGTCGCTAGATGGACTAGTATTGTGGCTTGGTAAAAGCTCACCAACCAAGCTTATTGACAACATGAGAGGCAGAGAGTCGTGGAGAAACATGATCGCCTATGCCATTCGGTATGGCACTTGATTAATGACTCATTTGTCTCATGCGCAGAATTCGTCTGTAAAATTTGTATTAGAAGGTTTGTAACCTTTCTCCATGATTGCAGTGAGTGTTTTCACACCAACACAACACAATAGACAACATAAGTGAGTTTCAGTTAGTTTTTCACACTAACACTGATTTTGCTTTTCCACATTAAAGTTAACCTTGACATATCCGCAACATCCATCTCCAGCCTTAGGGACCTATCTCTAAGTCTGTTTTGCGTTTTCCATCACTGCATAGGCCTATGCAGGATCCGAGGTATTAGAAAATATTCAAGTCCTCAAATTTATACCAATTTATCATGTTGTTGGTTTGTGCTTCTGTACCTTCGCTGTTAACCAAGAACATATTTCATTCAGCGTTGATTTTGGTCTCCTTGCTAGCACAATGTGAAAAAAATTCTTACAACACTGAGTATGAAAAAAAATGATGGTGCTTTATGGGGAGAGGTGGCCACATCATGTGTCCATAGTCCAACTTTTTAATATTATGAGTAAGAAATATATCTCCAAATAATCACATGTATATTTTGATAATTTTGTGTTTCTTGTTTATGTGTGGAGCTAGTGGAGCGGATGGCCATGTTGTTAGAACTCCATTCTCAGACCCTTGATGTCTCGGGTTCAATCCACGGTTGGGAAAGGATTTTTTCTTTTGGAGGTAGAATTAAAATCCTTCCTATATATGTTGAGGCGTCTGCTATGGCAAAGCAGCCTTTATTTCCACAGCCCATAGAAAGTCTCTCTGCACTCCTTCACAGGAAAACATGCAGTAACAAAAGTTTTAAATTTTTGTTGTTTATGTGTTTCTTGAAAAAGGTCCCAGTTGGACCGTAAAGTAGAAAAAAGGTCTTTGTTCTTTTGTTTATTACTATTTATTTATTTTTTACATTGATAGTTAGGCTATAACAGTAAGCATTAGTATTTCATACAGCTTTTGTGACTTGGAGATTAAAAAATCACAACTTCTGCTGCAGATAAATTGAGCTGCATGCAATGCACTGAGGTGCACCCCTACTAGGTTAATACTGGGGTCCTCTCAGTGCGTAGAGTGAAGATAGTTGGATGTAGTGATTTATGCATCTTATCAAAACATTTTTTTGTTAACTACTGTATGGTATGTTTAGTTACAAATGTGGCCACATCTCCCCATAATAAACCAAAATTTCACAATAAGAATTCCTAAGACACATTCATTTTTGTGATGTTTTTTTTGTTCAGTGGGACAGTTTTTTAAACAACACCATGCTACCAATGCCAAACATGGTCTTTAATAGTCTCACAGCAAAGAACAATCATTACATGTGAAATGAAATGTATGAGAAAAGCTGTAATGGTTGCTAAACTAGATAAAATAAGAAATAAAACAATTAGTAAAAGGGTAGGTATAATATCATGTATTGAACATATCAAAAGACAGCTAGTAAAATGGTTTGATCACCTTATGAGAATGAACCTAAATACCAATAAGAGCATATAACAAAAGAGTATCCGGACATAAAGCCACAGGCAGACCACGAAAACAGTGGATAGAAAAAATCAAGATAACCTTGAACAAACATGGACTCATTCAACCAAGGTGACACATCTGGCCCTGGATCGACAACACTTCATCCGAGTAGAACGCTCCTTCATTAGGCATTTGCATTAAGCCGAAGTCTCCTGGGTATGAAAGAACGCTCATAAAAACCACCCCACTGCACATAGGAAGTAAGAGCTAATCACGTGCAATTCCTAGTGCTAGAAAGAAAGAAGAATGGCAGGTGTGAATACTATCAACCATAGTTCACCTGGAGAAAGACATCTTTTTAAAATAGATTTAGCAAAGTCCCAGATGACTGGTTAAATGTAACTGTAGGGAGCAAGTCCAAGATGATTGGTTAAATGTAACTGTAGGGAGCAAGTCCAAGATGACTGGTTAAATGTAACTGTAGGGAGCAAGTCCAAGATGATTGGTTAAATGTAACTGTAGGGAGCAAGTCCAAGATGACTGGTTAAATGTAACTGTAGGGAGCAAGTCCAAGATGACTGGTTAAATGTAACTGTAGGGAGTAATGCTAGGATCTGGGAAGTTTTTTACTTTAGAGAGGTCTTTGCTGTGACCATCCTGTATTTTTGAGACAAACTGTTAGGTAAAAAGGGTTGATTCCTACTAGAAGTTCAGGCATGATTTCTTCCCAGAAATCATTGCAGAAAAAAATCATGATGATTGGTATAGTGGAATTCCTCTATAGAGAATCCTCTTATAACACATTCCCCTATATAGCAACACATTTAAAAATTCCCCAATTATATTTATTATTTGTACAGTACATGATCAATTTCTGTTATTACATACATATTTTGTTGGTCTGGACCAAGTTGTTATAAGGGGATTCCACTATAATAAACCCTACATCTTCTTAGTTTCCACTTATAGCATACATGGCAGATTGTAGTATTATTTGTCTTTGCTCCACCATTGAATCACTGTAACACAAGCAGTTAATTTTCTTTATAAAAATATAGTATAACTTTCTGTAATATTTAGAATTTACTGAATGGCTTTTTGCATCTTGCAGATGATCATTAAGAAAACAAACAAAAACAAGCCAATGAGCCTTTTCTCTCAGTAATGGAAGACTTTCTAAGCGATCATGTTGTTAAAGCAACAGAAGATGTTTGTTTTCATATTTCCCTTTTATCTTCCATATCTTTTATTATATTGTTCCTAAACAACATCGCCCCAGCCAGCATGCAGATTGTGCCTCCAGACAGCTCAAGTTTTGGCCATGTTTGCCAGATTTTGGAGAAATCTTTCATTGAGGACTTACAAATGTCTTTGTACCACAGCATTGGACTACCACAGGCCTTCCGAAGCATCCCTGAATAGTACTTATTGTGGAATGCGACAATTTGGCATTCTGTGGACATGGTCCAGCCCTCGCAATCTATTTTTATTAAGTGTTTCCATGGCAGATGGTAGCTGAGTGTGGCGTAAAAGTTATATATTGGTTATTTTATCATGCCATTTAATGTAAGATTTTGCTGAGACATCTTAGCTGAAAGGTGTTTAGTCTCCTCTCATGTCTTGTGTAGGTTGTCCATGATTCAGATCCATAATATAGTTTGGATTACCTTGTTGTGAAGCAGACATTAGTCATTTCAGCAATATTCTCTTGTATGGCTGGTCGATTATACTATCGATATAATCACAGACGTACACTGTTCAGCAGATGTGGTAAAACATTGAATGTATTAGTTACCAAAACCAAAGGTGTCAGGCCATTGGTGCAAATAAAACAGCAACACAACACATTTCCGTTGTGTGAACTACATTCTGTTGGAAATCTTGTAGGATCACTGTGCTACTATAAGAGATATCCATGGGAGTTTGAGAACGAACAGAATAAAAAAGACCTACATAGTGTATAAACAGATAAACAGAAAAAAAACATTGCATTTTTTGGTTCAAAATGTATTTAGATTTGCACACTAACTTTTCTTTCCTCACACATTAACATTTCTTTCCTCACACACTAACTTTCCTTTCCTCATGTACTATAGCATTGTGAATGTTTATGTAGTTGATGCATCTGTTATTCTTATGGTGAAACCAATTCCATTCTTGATTGCTCTTCACATAAAACATTCAAGTACCGGTAATAACTGTTTTTCATTGATGGTACCAAGACTTGCCTAGTTCCTCCTTGATGGTACCAAGACTTGTCTAGTTTCTTCTTGATGGTACCAAGACTCTTGTCTAGTTTGTCCTTGAAGGTACCAAGACTCTTGTCTAGTTTCTCCATGATGATACCAAGATTTGTCTAGTTTATCCTCAATGGTACCAAGACATATCTAGTTTATCCTTGATGGTACTAATACTCTTGTCTAGTTCCTCCTTGATGGTACCAAGACTCTTGTCTAGTTTATCCTTGATGGTACCAAGACTCTTGTCTAGTTTATCCTTGATGGTACCAAAACTCTTGTCTAGTTTATCCTTGATAGTACCAAGACGTGTCTAGTTTCTCCTTGATGGTACCAAAACTCTTGTCTAGTTTCTCCTTGATGGTACCAAGAAACTCAAAATCTAGTTTCTCTAGTTTCTCAGATTACTTTTTCATCAATATTTTTGTTTTTGTAGTGTATTCTATTCAGGACATAGCATCAACCCAGCATTTTTTTGCTTTATTTATTTTCTATGCAATATAAATACATTCAGTAGTTTGTCATCTCTCTGAACAATATGAATATACAATTGTCTGCAGTGAGATTTGAACCCAGTACTTTGGCCATCACAGACTCAACAGTTTGTGAGCTGGAGGAAGTGGGAAGAAGCTGTGAATGGGTGGTATATAGCAAGATTGAAAGATAAAGATAGAAAGTTATTGGCAACAGCTGTGATTCAGCTGGGATGAGAGTGCAGAGAATGGGCTGCCAACAGAACAGAGGGATGATCCAAGAACTCATACTGCAGCACTTGAAGTCACATATAATTTACACAGATGGCTCAGTAACACAAGAAACACACATATGTGGTTGGGGTTTTGTGGCCTACCAAAATGGCAGGAAATTAGCTAAGAAGTGAGCTGCATATCCCACTATAACATCAAGTATGAGAATGGAAATAGAGGTAATGACAGCAGATCTCATTTGGCTGGCAATGCAATCACCAACAGACTCAGTGATTTTATTGAACTCTCAAAGTATGCTGTGCAAGATAGAAAAATGTTATGACCAATTATACTGTAAAGAAATACTACAAAGGAGGTGCATCTAACGTAGTACCGCAATGACCCTGACAGATTATGGGTTTATGAATAGATGGTTCATTTGTCATGTCAGAGGTGTTAAGTCTAAGGCATATGGTTCTTGCATTACATGTACCCAGTCTGAGTATTACTGATTGCTTGTTTTGTCTAGGTACTATACATTATTAAAATCAGTTTTCCCATGTTTCATCTATTTCAATGTGTCCAATGAGGCAGGCAGAAATAATGGGCAACACCTATTGGCAGTGAAGATTATGCCAGGTGTTAGCTGACCAGTACAACTAAATTGCTGCTCTCACTGAAATGAGTGACTCGTAGTGAACTTCCACCAATTTAAGAGAAATTGTAACTTGTAAACTGTCCCTTTCCGTATTGTGTCCATTGACAGGAGGCGTTCTTCAAGGTATGGTGAAGGCTGAAAGAAGACTAGGAGGCCAGAAGAAGACATGGCTAGATAATATCAATGACTAGGCAGGGTGTGAAGTTTCAAAACTCATCAGGATGGTAGAGGATAGGGATGTGTGAAAATCTTTCTGTACCAAATTTATCAATGTGACACTCCTACGACCCTGACGGACTATGGGTTTTATTATTTTATCAGTATCTTTTGCCCACCTCATCTTCTTCTACCATTGCCATTTAACTATTATAAAATTTTATGACATGACTAATGCATGCAATAACATCGCCAGTACAATGTGAACGATTGGCTTTCAAACCACAAGCTAATTCAACCAAGTTGGGTCTGTGAAGTGAACCAAAAAACCCCTCTACCACCGAGCCAACATATGGAGAAAATGTGTGTTTTCAAACAGTGTTCAGAACAGAATAGACTTCTGGAGATAGTGCCCACTGCAAATGTTTGATGTTCAACACTGAAACAATTTTTACTTCCAAGGCAGGAAGTCTCCTGATATTTTTGGCAGTTGGTGAAAACTGTGACTTTATTGGCACTTCATAGAACTAAAAGGTTTAGCTTGATATGCAATTTTAAATTTAACTAGCTGACAAAATTAGGTTTGCCTCTTCTGCTCTAGATGTAAAACATGTTACATAATAATGTAGCAAATGTTTGTAGTGCTTAGGTGGCAGGAGTAAGTTCAGCCTACAACTTACAGCTGTATATTTCTATGTGACAAGACTAAAAAATCTTGGCGGAGACATCCACAGAACTGTAAGTCAACAAAACTTCCATTCTTACAGTGATTCTAAATATGACAGGTCTGAAAAAATCTTGGCGAAGACACCCAAAGAATTATATGTCAATAAATCTTCCATTCGTACAGTGAGTTCTAAATATGACATGACTGAAAAAATCTTGCCGGAGACACTCACAGAACTGTTAAGTCAATAAATCTTCCATTCATACAGTGAAAATCTTGGTGGAGATACAGAATTAAAACTATCTGCTATAATGAAGATTCATCTCCTCTTTTACTGGATCCCCTGTTATAAATCTCTCAAAATGAAACCTCTCCAAATCAATTGTTACATAATTTCCGTCAAAAATAAACTCTGTGATTGCACGACCGATGCCAATAGCATGTTGTAACCCATGTCCACCCAATCCATTGGTAAAAATGAAGTTTTTCAGGTAAGGATGAGGTCCAACCACCAGGTTCTGGTCTTAGAAATTGCAGTCGTTGTAGCCAGCCCAAGCAGTTTTTATCTGAAAAGAAGGATACAAGGTAAGAGAAATTATGAAACAAAAACCAAAATATTGGTTTGTAAATTCAGTATGCAGACAGATCAGGTCATAGCAAGACAACTATATACACTAAAATGCAAAATACTATATCATTAATTTAACAAATATAGACAGGGAAGTGTCACCTTTATAAACAAAATAAATATCTAATAATAGTAATTCAAATATATTCTGTAAATAATTCAAATATTATGTGTCCTGTCAATCATTTCTTATTATGGTCCATGCCATGTGACATTGGGTATGTCTATCAACAGCCTTCTGTTTCATGTCATTCAATAATTTCCAATATGGATGTTCTTCCATGCCACAATGCTAGGTTGTCCAGCATCTTCTCTCTTTGTCTTCCCCTACCCTTCTAATTTATGAATGAATTAATATCAACAGGCATAAATGCACAAGACCTGCAATCCCTAGCAACTGACAGACAGGCATGGAGAACTATGACATCTGCCCTATGTGCCAAACTTGGCAAAAGAGGAACTTATTGGCTGACCCTTCTTGCTCCTCAACTTGTCTGTTGTCATGGTGTGTTCCCTCTTTCCTGTTCTCATGATATGTCCAAAAATGTGTACTGTCTCTTTCTGATGAAGGTGAGCAGCTTTTTAAAAATAATTCATTCAAATCATCTTCATTACACTCTTTTATATGTCCATGGTGTTCTTAACATTCTTCGATAAAAAAACCACATCTCTGCTGCCTCAATATAATTTTTCACTATTCTGCACATTGTCTGTGCTTTTAAACTATTCTGAAATATTTAGTTACCACCCTCCATCGAGACCAGCACAGTGCAGAGGTGATGGGGCTTAGTTCAGCCATCAGGGGCTGGAAACTAAGACTGGTCGGGCAGTCCCACTCGAGCAGGACCATAGTCCTGCCCTAGTAAGCAGAGTGCTGAAGACGGAGGCATCCAGCCAAAAGGCGCACAGATAATCAGGATGCCACGCACAAAACACAATGGAAACATGTCTACATCTATAAATAGTTATGGTGCCTGCCATGTGGCGGACGTTCAGGCAGGGACGGTGCCGGGCCCTATACCTCGAAAGGGCCCAACCTCAGTTACTGGAAGTCCTTCTCAATTGCCCCGAGGAGCCAGGAGGCAAGGGAATAGAGCTACTGGCCAAACAAACAAACGACCAATAAAAATAATGCACTGGAATGCTGAGGGTGTCAACAGTAAAAGAGATGGATACAGCAAAAAATTGGAACTTGAAAATGTCCTCAGTGAAGAACAAGTTAACATATTCTGTATCCAAGAAACACACCTCAGCAGCGACATAGCCTTCAAAATCAGAGGCTACCAGTGCTACCGATCTGACCGAAAGGACAGGCGAAAGGGTGGAATTCTGACACTTGTTAAAAACAATATCAGCGCATGTCAGCTGGAAGTATATATGGAAGGGGCAGAATACCAGATGCTCCACCTAAAAACAGACAGTGCAGAATTCCATCTCCTGAACTACTACTGCCCAAATGATAAACCATTGGCACTAGACACAATTCCAGACAAAGAGAGACTTATGGTGTGTGGTGACTTCAACAGCCACTCTCAGAGCTGGGGCTACGATCATATCGACAAGAGAGGTGAGGAACATGAGAGCTGGCAGGATGAAAATAATCTCATCCTTATTAACCAGCCAGCAGACTCGCCAACCTTCTACTCGAGAGCATGGCACACCACCTCTACACCAGACCTAGCATTCCACTCACCAGGCTTGGAATGGAACATCACACGTGTTGTTGGAAAGCAGCTTGGAGGTAGTGACCACAGACCAGTATTTCTGGAAATCCACAATGAATTTACCACGGACAGCAGCACGCTCACTAGGTGGAACTATAAAAGGGCAGACTGGAAAATGTACCAGCATTTAACCAGTGTTCTAGCTAAGGACATGAACTTGGACAAAGACATCAATAGAGCAGTGAGTGAATTTAATAGATGTATACTACATGCTGCTATTAAAACCATACCCAGGGGGGCACGCAAAAACTACAAACCCTACTGGAATGATGAACTGGAAAAGCTGCAAAATGAGATGGAAACATCTAGACAGCAGGCTGAGAACAGACCTAGCCAAGAACATCACAACAAATATCAGCAAACAAAGGCTAAATTTCAAAGAGCCAAGTTACAAGCCAGACGGAGCAGCTGGAAAGAAAAAACAGAGTCGCTGAACCTAGAAAGAGATACTAGGAAATTATGGAAACTTGTAAAACAACTAAATGATGAAGGTACAGGGAGAAATACCAAGATCACACTTTATAAAGATAGAAACATTTTAACAGGTAAACATGCAGCTGATTACTTTGCAGATTCCTTTGCAGAAGACAATAACGTCAAAGTCAGCCCAGACAAACAACAGGAGGTTCGAGAGAACCAGCAAAACATTGGACAAGGTGAACCTATACCTGAAGTCATGGAGGCACCAATCACAATGAGAGAACTGGAGCATGCAATATCCAAATTGAAAATGAAAAAGTCCCCTGGAGCTGATGGAGTGTCCAATGAAATGATTAGAAACCTGGGAAGTGCAGCAAGAGCAAAGCTACTGCAGATCTTTAACACAAGCTGGTCCACAGGTAATGTACCACAGGCGTGGAGAGAAGCAATAATGATACCACTCCTCAAATCAGGAAAAGATGGCAACACAGTCTCCAACTACAGGCCCATCAGCCTCACAAGCTGTCTATGTAAAACAATGGAACGCATTATCAATCTTAGGATGCAGTGGTACCTTGAAAGTGAAAACCTTCTTGTATCACAGCAAGCAGGTTTCAGACAGTGCTACTCTACTGAAGATCAGGCAACCTACCTCTCCCAAGAGATTGAGGATGCCTTCCAAGAAAAGAAACTGGTACTAGCAGCATGGATAGACCTCAGGAAAGCATTTGATAAGGTCTGGAAAGAAGGGCTCCTAAAGAAATTAAGAAATTGCAGGGTTAGCTCAAGAATGTACAAATGGGTAAAAGCATACCTGCATAATAGAAGAGCCAGGGTACAATTAGATGGTCACAAGAGCAAGAAAGTTCTACTGCGTCATGGAGTCCCCCAGGGAGGAGTCCTGTCACCCACACTTTTCTTGGTTTACATCAATGACCTAGTTGCTGAACTACCACATGGGATCAAAGTGGCAATGTATGCTGACGACCTGGTGATCTGGTGCACGGAAGAACATGCAACAGTGGCCACTAAACAAATACAAAGAGCTATCGATGCCCTAACCTTATGGGCTAATAGATGGTGCGTCAGCATTAACACAGATAAGTGCAGCACTACACTCTTTACCCTCTCACCAAAACAAAAAGCTGGTCATATCAAGATAGATGGAGAGCTCTTTAAAGAAGACAAACAACCCACATACCTCGGAGTTACTTTTGATGATAAGCTGACATGGAAGCAGCACATAAACAAAGCAACAACAAAAGCCAGGAGGAAACTAGCTATCCTGAGAAAACTAAGTGGAACCACATGGGGAGCCAGTGGAAATATACTCAGTAAAGTTTACCAGCAAGGCATAAGACCACACCTGGAATACGGTTCAGCTGCGTGGTGTCCTGCATCAAACACCACATTACAAGATCTAGATAAAGTGCAAAACCAGGCACTTAGAATAATGTTGGGAGCAATGAAATCAACACCCATAGCAGAGATGCAGAAAATGGGAAGAATGCAAACACTTGGCGAACGCAGAGACACAAAAGTACTAATTCAAGCAGAAAAGTTTCAGTGTATGCCAAGTCATCCAATGAAGGAAAGATTCCAAAATCTAGCGATGGGACGACTGAAAAGGAGCAGCTTTATCCATCAAGCTAAACGACTCCGTAGACAACTTACAGACCTACCTGAAGTTGACAGCCCCTTAAGGTCTGTACCAGAGCAAACCCCGTGGAGTGAAAGCCATGGAATGCCAATATACATTCAGACCCATGTGAAAGAAATACTAAGCGAGGACGAACAGAACAGTGTGCAGCGAATGACAGTCACCCTCAGTTTCCTGGATGAGGAATATCCACAAGATATATGGGTCAGAGTGTACACAGATGGGTCAGCACAGAATGCTGTGAGGAATGGAGGTGCAGGTTTATATATAGAATATCCACACAAGCCTAGAGATACAATCAGAACACCGATAGGAAAATTCTGCAATAATTATGATGCAGAAATCCAAGCAATTAGTGTGGCAGCTAAAAAACTGCTGAACTCCAACTCTGACCTACAGCCTGTGGTATTCCTGACAGATGCAAGGTCAGTGCTTCAAGCTCTCCAGTCTGGAAAACTAACAGACTTGCAAAAACTACTTAGCGAATTGTCTTACCAGTATAGGGTAAACATGCAGTGGATACCCTCTCACTGTGGAATACCAGGAAATGAAAAAGCAGACCAACTGGCTAAGGAAGGTGCTGCCGAAGACCAACCAGATATACCAATCACCTACCATCAGAAAAAACAGATGATCAAGTCAATAAGAAAGCCACAAACACTAACACAAGATGACTATCACAATATGAACAGATCAGAACAAGTTATAATTCTACGTCTCAGAACAGGACACAACCGACTCCGCAGTCACATGTATACAAAGTTCAAGATTGGCAACACGGCCATGTGTACAAGTGGACAGGCAGCACAGAGTGCCAAACATATACTTCAAGAGTGTTCTGAGCATGAAACGCTGAGGCAGACATATTGGCCAGAGGAAACAACACTGGAATCAAAGCTCTATGGGACACTGTATGAACTACAAAAGACAGTGAGTTTTATTAAGGAGACAGAATTACAGATATAGACATGTTTCAAGTGAACGAAAGAAGAAGAAGAAGAAGTTACCACCAATGCATTCAATTGTACCACCAATACATCCAATTATACCATCAATACATCCAATTGTACCACCAATGCATTCAATTGTATTAACAGCACAATGTTCATGATCAGGTTTGAACTCTGAGTGAGTTTGACAGGTTTGTATTTGTTAGATGGTTTCAATAATGATTCAGCTAACAAGTTGATGAATTACATTATAGTATAGATAAGAATTAATTCTCTGTTTTGACTTTTAACCCATTGGCCATCGCAGCCAAAAAGATATGTGAAACAGAAGTTAAAAAGAGAATCATCATCATCAAGTGCCATGTCGAATGGCATTGGAGATCATATCTCTCCCTGTACATGTATCACCATATATGTCATCATCTCTGTTGGTGTCGTCAATTGAAGCCATTTAGTCAAACTGTACAATATCTTTTCTCTAGGTCTTCCCCTTAGTTTTTTTCCCCTCTACCATTCCTATTGTCACAATATTTTCAATGCCTCCACTTCTCAATATGTGCCCAATAAATGTTGACTGTCTTTTTCTTATATTATCAAAAATGCATATTTTCACATCCATCCTTCTAAGACATTCTTCATTAGTAATCCTTGCCGTCCAAGGAATGTGTAACGTTCTTCAAATAAATCACATTTCCGCTGCCTCCAATGATTTTTGTGACGTCTTATTTATTGTCCATGCTTCACTTCCATAGAGTAGCACTGGTTCAATGTAGCATTTGAGGACACGCTTTCTAGTATCCATCGATATGGACTTGTTGTATAGGATTTGTTGCAAAAGGAGAATAGGAATGGCTAAAAATACTTTTAATGATATGAGTAAAATATTAACATCTAAACAAATTACAAATATAAATAACCCAAATATCGGAGGATGTCCGACAAAAAGGAAGTGCAGCAGTAACCAGACAAATAGGGGTAAAAGCAAATAAGGTAAATAGGTTACTGAAGAAAACTGTCAATATAAAATAATAAAATATAGAAAATAACAATAAAACAAAGAACAAATACAATTGTTAACATGTCGGTCCAATTGGGACCTTTATCAAGACAACAAAAATAGTTAAGAAAACAAAACCATAACGAATTTAACCAAAATGGCTGGGAGAATGATTTCACCAGGAAATCATCACCCAGTGACAAATCCAGCTCAACACACTATTAATAAATGCATATTGATGCATTCAATATGTATAAATTATGAAATACTAAAAGATGAAATTTGCAAAACTAAAGAAAGGGGACACCAAATAGCATTGCCAAGGATGGGGGGGGGGGTGTTAGTGGGGGTTGGGAGATAAAAGGGGAAAGA
Organism: Meghimatium bilineatum; assembly: GCA_034231615.1. Classification (NCBI taxonomy): domain Eukaryota; kingdom Metazoa; phylum Mollusca; class Gastropoda; order Stylommatophora; family Philomycidae; genus Meghimatium; species Meghimatium bilineatum. The sequence goes on from CM067322.1 coordinate 37,368,463, forward strand.
ATAGATAAAGATAGTGCATGCAGGAGCAGGGAGGGAGGCTACAAATAGAGGGAACATAGAAATGTGTAAAGAAGAATAGCATTTGACAGTATAGGATAGATAACGAAATATATACACATCCAAATACAAATATGTATACATTCTATTTGATAATCATAGATAACTATAAATATAAGCACATAGTGATACAAATATCTAGACATATATAAAAGTATATACTGATATCACAGCATACATAGTAATACAGACACATACATGTATATAGGTAACTGCACACACAACAACATATATAGGCTATATACACACACACACACACACAAATGTGGATATATAAATATATACACATGCATAAGCATAACAATATATATATACAAATATACATACAAAAACAAGTATACTAGGAGCACACACACAAGGATATATCTAACAGGATCAATACATAGATATAAGAAAGATACCCACACAACATGCACTAGCATGTAAATGTATCAAAACACGAGCAATAGCTCAAACAAGAATATATATGCATCTATTTATCTATACGCTGTGGCCCTTGTTTGCCTTGCAGCATCAGGGATGGAAGAGTTCTCTGGAGATGGCCTTCTTGTGCGCTGTTTGAAAGCTTGTTCCTGTGGCTTCTTTGATTTCTGTGATCCATCTTTTACATGGTCTGCCTCTGGCTTTATAACCGTTATGTCTATGTGTCATAGCCATTTGTGGCATGCTATCTGTCGATAGTCTGGAAGCATGCGAAAACGACTTGATCTGTTGTCTTTTGATGTGTTCCATTACTGGTATTGTTTTGGTTATATGTCTGATGTTATCGTTTATAATTCTATCTCTTAATGACACTCTGAGTATTCTTCGTTGATTGGTTGTTTGGTTGCTGATCCAGCGGTCCATGGGCTCATGCCCTTTGACCCAATGCCATTGTGTGATATATGCATGTGTTTGTGAGCTGTTGTTTTGTTCCATATAATGTGTTCCATTTATCTGGCCCTGGAGGGAGAAGCATTTTCCTGATGTCATCCAGCGCTGGACATTCAAAAAGGTAGTGGTCAACAGCTTCATATGGGTGAGTGCACAGCCGGCACCCTGGAGAGTGTTGTGGTTGTATTCTGTTCAGGTGATTGTTAAGCTGTACATGTTGTGTGCGCAGTCGGAATATGATACTCTGGTCTTTTCTTTCCTGGAGGTTGATATTGTCTTTAGGATTTGGGCTGGTCATATATTTATAGATTTCCCTCCCAGTGTTTACCATGGCCCATCTGTTCATCCAATTTTCTTTGTTCACAGATTTCAACATCATTTTAACTGTCTGCATGGTTGTTTGTGTATATGGCTGTTCTTGTTGTGCTCCCTTCTTTGCTCCCTTGTCATTGCCAGGTGTGTTTGAGTGGCCAGGAATCCACTGCATAACAAAGCTGACTTCATAAGATGTAAGCAGCTGGTTTGCGTGGTGATATATTTCAACTAGCTCAGGTTTACAATTTCCATCACATTCTAGTGCCTGAAGAGCAGACATAGAATCTGTAAAAATCACAATGTTTTGGACTTTTGTTGGAAAGGTATCAAATATGGTCTTCAGGAGGTACAAGGCAACTTCTAGTGCTGTTATTTCAGCTTCATAGTTAGAACATATCTCCCCACAGGCATCAAACAACTCATCAGATGTTTTGTCTCTGGATATTCTATATAGACACCATAACCTACTTTGATAATGGCTTTGAAGGCAGACCCATCAGTATAGACATGAATCCATTGTTCTGGGTAGGTGTCTATTGTTTTCTGTGTTGCTTTCATAAGACTTACTGGGTCGGAACGTTCCGTTGCATTATCTCTTAACTGTGTTTTGATTTCCGGCAATTTAAAGCCTGCGTGTGGTGGTAAACATTTTTCTACTCTTTGTAATTTTTGTCTCTTGTCTGGAAGGTGATAACTGTCTTTTATTTCATTGACATGGCTCAGGACTGACTTTTGTTTTATTCTGTGGTTTGGTTCCCAGTTTTCTACAAGTTGTTTATTTGGGTGGTCTTTGTTCATTCTTTTGCTTCTTTCATAAGCCTCCATTGCAGCCATATCTCTCCGCATCTCAAGGGGTTCTACATTCGTATGTATTTCACATGCAGCTGTTGGTCTAGATCTCATTGCTCCACTAATAAGACGTAGGGCATTGTTCTGCACTCTGTCTAGAGATTCTACATTTGTCTTGGAACATGTTGTGAGGAGTGCACTGTTGTATTCTAAAGCAGAACGTATGTAACCAAGATATAGTTCTCTAAGGGTATCCTTGTCTGATCCCCAAGATGTGCCAGTAAGTCTTCTCAGTAGTTGTAACCGTTTAAGTGCTGTATTTTTGATATTTTCTACATGCTTCTTGAGGGTCAGCTGCCGATCAAGTGTGATTCCAAGATATGTGGGGTGTTCTATTGGCAATTTCTGTGTAGCCAACCATAGACTGATATTTTCTTTGGCTACTTTATGACTCTTGGTAAAGATGGTATAGACAGTTTTCTCACAGTTTATTTTTAGCTTCCATGTTTGACAGTATTCATGTAGTCTCCTTAAATTTCCATTTAGTCTTTAGGCAGCACTTTCAACATTCTCATGGCTCTGCCATATTGTTAGCTCATCAGCATAGAGGGCTTTTTCAGCTTTGATATGTTTGGCAAGGTCATTAATGTAAATGAGAAAGAGAGTGCAGCTTAAAGCAGAACCCTGTGGTAAGCCTTCCTCTAGAACTTCTTTAGATGAAATTGCATCATTTATCTTTGTCTGGATTGTTCTGTCAATGAGGAAGTATTTTATCCAGTTGTATAGCTTTCCACTAATTCCCATCTCAATCATCTTCATCAAAAGACCCTTTCTCCATACTCGATCATAAGCCTGTTGTAAGTCAAAGAAGATGGCTACAGTGTGTTTGTTTTCCTGGAATCCATCATGGATTTTCTGTGTCAACCTAAATAGTTGGTCTTCTGTGCAACTGCCTTTTCTGAAGCCAGCCTGTTCATGGCAGAGGATGTTTGAGCTCTCGAGGAACCAGTAAAGTCGTGCATTAACCATTCTTTCTGCCAATTTTCCAAGACATGATGTTAGGGATATGGGGCGAAGGTTTTGGGTTCATCTGGAGGTTTGTTACTTTTCAGGATGGGAAAGATGTGAGCATTTCTCCACTGTTTAGGCAGTTTTCCATTTCTCCAGGTCATATTTATTAGTTTAAGGAGTAATTCTTTTCCTGATGTGCTCATGTGTGTTAACATTTCATTATAAATTTTATCTGGTCCAGGATAAATTTCTTGGCTTTAGTTTCTTGGCAAAAAAGTGGTTAAATTGTTCTGCCTTTTTCTGATCTGTGGTGATTGTTCTGTTTCCATCTATCACAGGTTTATCGTTTGTTCTTCTTCTTTTCCCAGACAAATTATTGATCAGCCCCCAAGCCTTTCTGCCATTTTCCTTAGATCTAAATTTGCGCATGTTTTTTGCCCATTTGTCATGTTTGGCCTTCTTCACTATTAGTTTTACTTTGGCACATGTTTTATTGTACATGATTTTTGCTTCTTGTGAAGGTAAGATCTCAAGGGGCTTCTCTTGTTTTTTTCGATCAAGGATTCCAGATTTCTTTGTTGTAGAATGGTTTGTATGATTTCCTACTGCCCCTTGGGATGCTTTGTGATGCTGAATTGAGGATGGCTTTGTCACCTCTGCAGTAAATGTTTCTATGTCATTGCTTTTGATTTTACCTAGCAGGAAATCAGATGTTTCTTGGAATAGTTTCCAATCTTCCTTGCCAAAATTCCAGCGAGTTTTCTGTTTGAAATATGCTTTGTTGGGTGTAGGTGGTGAGGATTGGTCTGTGGTCACTTCCAATGTCATCAAGTATTTCTAGGGAGCAAGAGTCTATTATATCAGATGTACAGATAGTCAAGTCAGGTCGACTGAGAGATAGATGGCTCCTGTGCAAAAGTGTTGGTACAGACTTTGCATCTTGAAGGGCAGACAGGATTATTGTTTCACAGAGTTCTTCTATATATCTTCCTGTTTTATTGTGGTTCTGGTAATCCCAATGAAGTGAGTGACCATTAAAGTCACCAGCAAGTATTGTTTTGATAAATTGTGTTGTATGGATTTCCAGTAAATTGCATGTTGTCTGAGGTGGGCTGTATATGTTGTAGACTGTGTATTTTCCTCCAGTGTGCCAGATGGTCACCTTCTGCATGTCTGTGGGATTGGCTGTTAGTTGGGTGACATGTCCCTGAATGTCATTCCTGATATAAGTAATTATGCTACTTACACTTACAAGCATAGCTGATATATTCTGACAGATATGGGTCAGTGTCTTTGTGTATAGTCTGCTGTAAGAGGGCCACATGTATCTTATGAACATGTAATAAATTAGCAAGCTCTAGTTTTTGTTTCTTATTCCACTGATGTTCAGTTGTAGAATATTAAGTGAAGACTTTGTTTTATGAAAATCTTGGCTCTGCTGGTTTTCTGTGTTTAATGTTTTGGTGCTTGTGCAGGTGTTGTTGCTGTGTTGTGTATTGTGCATGTCTGTGTTTGTGCTGTTGTTCGGATGCGTTCCAGTAGTTAATTTCTCAGCAAGAGCAGCCTGGTTACCCACTACCTGCCGCGGACGTTGATAACCGAGGCGACGTCCGATCTAATTTGTAATTAGTATGTTTTGTACTGACATTATATTGCTGGGAAGTCTGTGGATTTTCGTCCCACCCCGGACCAGAGCCAGAGAAAAACTATCACACTACTAGGAAGGTAGGTTTCAACCTATGAACTGCTCCGAGCCACTGCAGCCAAGATAGGGTTCACTGTGCTCATTCCCCACCACCAATTGACTACTGGTTATGCTGAACTTCTCTATTGCACCAGGCATGCAACCAAATGTTCAAGTCAAAAGGATTGTCATGTCCTGAGTCAGTGTGCCTCTATGATGGGCCTTAGCCATAGGAAAAACAGTGCTGTCAGTTTCCTCCTCCTCACTGCTGTGCAGTACATCTCTGGCTCAAAATACGCAGTACAACATGGCATAAAATACATTGTAACAAAAAATTAAAATTATAGAGGCATAATTGTATAGATGACGTGCCATGAAGCTTCTATAATAGATAACCTCAATGTAACGGCATGTCATCTACTTAGGTTTTTCTGTTGCATGGGTGGTTTGTTTAATGGGCCATTGGTGAGACCCACAGACGCAAACCATGCATAGTATTTTTTGTAGACATGTCATTTCTGTTGTCACTATTTTTCTTTTGTCTTGTGCTGTCATTGTCCAGGTTTGGCACTGGTAGCATAGTGATGGAATAATAATGGTCTTGTATAATGCAACTTTAGTGTCTATGTTTAAATTTTTGTTCTTGAAAATATGTGTCATCTGTCCTAGGAACTGGTATGTTTTGTTGCATCAATTTTGTATCTCTTTATTGGTTTTTCCTTCACTGATATAATGCTTCCTAAGTAAGTGAACTCATTTACCTGTTTAAGGTGTTTATCATCGATGGAGATAGTGATATTTCTTTCTTTCTTTGCTATTGCCATTATTTCGGTCTTTTCAATATTGATCTGCATGTTGAATTTTTGACATGTTGTGTGGAATCTGTTCATATGGTCTTGCAATTGTTCTTCTGATGTCGCTATTAGTACTTGGTCGTCTGCAAAGAGTAGTTCGTTCAATTTGTCTTTTATGTTATCTTCTTCGTTGGTACTTGTTAGTTTACAGATGTGGTCGATATATGTTATAAAAAGTAGAGGGGATAGGACACACCCCTGGCAACATTTTCTCACATGAATACATATAACATGAACATTCGCAAACATAGAGATATATACATGTATTTTTATACCCATTCATTTACATGAAGATATTCACATGTATTACTCTAACACAAGAATAACCCCATGGTATTAATATTAATTGCCGTTTTGTATGATTTACCTACTACTTTTTTAACCTCTACCCCCTATTCTTATTATATTATACTCCTATTTATTTTGTAGCCATATTCCTCTGTACCTTGTAATTGTTTCTTTCTGTGCACGCTCATCAGCAATTAGTTCTGTTTTTGTTAGATTTCAGTGTATTTGTAATTTGTATTTGTTGTTTCTGTTGTTTATATCGTATTCCAATCTGTCAATTCTATGATTGTACCCTATTTTTGTGTAATTGTATTACCTTACTTTAAACCATTTTTTTTAAATACACAAGGGTACCTATACACACATATGTATGAATTTGTATATGCATATTATTTTACATTTTGTGTATCCATACAGCTGCTTTGGGTCACAAATTTGCATGTGTGCATATTCTTGTGTTCTATGTGTGCGAATGTTCATGTTATATGTATTCATGTGAGAAAATGTTTATGTGAATGCATGTGTATATATTATGTTGATGCTTATTTTGTGTCATTATGCACACATATTCTTGTTTGAGCTATTGCTCATGTTTGGATACATTTACATGCTTGGTGCATGTTGTGTGGGTATCTTTCTTATATCTATGTATTGATCATGTTAGATATATCCTTGTGTGTTCCTAGTATACTTGTATTTGAATGTATGTTTGTATATATACATATTGTTATGCTTATACACATATATATGTATATATATATATGTTGTGTGTGCAGTTACCTATATACATGTATGTGTCTGTATTTCTATGTATGCTGTGATATCAGTATATACTTTTATATGTCTAGATATTTGTATCTATATGTGCTTATATTTATAGTTATATATGATTATCAAATAAAATGTATACATATTTGTATTTGGATGTGTATATATTTTGTTATCTATCCTATACTGTCAAATGCTATTCTTCTTTGCACATTTCTATGTTCCCTCTATTTGTAGCCCCCCCCCCCCCTGCTCCTGCATGCACTATCTTTATCTATCCTTTCCCCTTTTATCTCCCGTCCCCCACTAAATCCATTCTCTCCCCCCCCCCGTCCTTGGCAATGCTATTTTGGTGTCCCCTTTCTTTAGTTTTGCATCTTTCATCATTTAGTATTTCATAATTTATACATATTGAATGCATCAATATGCACTTATTAATATTGTGTTGCTATTCTTCTTTGCACATTTCTATGTTCCCTCTATTTGTAGCCCCCCCCCTGCTCCTGCATGCACTATCTTTATCTATCCTTTCCCCTTTTATCTCCCGTCCCCCACTAAATCCATTCTCTCCCCCCCCCCCCGTCCTTGGCAATGCTATTTGGTGTCCCCTTTCTTTAGTTTTGCATCTTTCATCATTTAGTATTTCATAATTTATACATATTGAATGCATCAATATGCACTTATTAATATTGTGTTGCGCTGGATTTGTCACTGGGTGATGATTTTCTGGTGAGAGAAATCATTCTCCCAGCCATTTTGGTTAAATTCATTATGGTTTTGTTTTCTTAACTGTTTTTGTTGTCTTGATAAAGGTCCCAATTGGACAGACATGTTGACAATTGTATTTGTTCTTTGTTTTATTGTTATTTTCTATATTTTATTATTTTTTATTGACATGTTTCTTCAGTAACCTATTTACCTTATTTGCTTTTACCTTAAACAAATTACAAACAAGCTAAAAATTAAAAGACACATTAAAAGACATGACACCTTCTTGAAGACCTTACTTGAGGGTAAAGTTGAAAGGAGGCAAGCACGAGGTAGACAGAAATATAAGTGTGAGAGTAACATCTATAGATGGACAGTTTACAGTCTAGAAGAGTGCACCACCAAAACAAGAGACATGGGATTTATGAGGTCTGTTGCAGCCAACATTCGTTGTGGAGACAACACTTGATGATGGTGCAGTAGACCAGTTTCATAGTCCTTGGTACAGTTGAATAGTTTAGTAGCCCTTGGTGCGGTAGAATACTTTAGTAGCCATTGGTGCAGTAGAATAGTTTCATAGCCTTTGGTACAGTAGAATAATTTTGTAGACCGTGGTACAGTAGAATAGTTTAGTAGCCCATGGTACAGTAGAATAGTTTAGTAGCCCTTGGTACAGTAGAATAGTTTAGTAACCCTTGGTACAGTAGTATAGTTTGTACATACAATGTTGTCCAGGTATTCATTTTATTTTTGATAAATACATTATTTTAGTGATTTCACACACATTCAGTTTTATTAAATGCCACAAGAAGTGGCTTCCAGTCATCTTCAATTTTTTACTAAAAGCCACCAGAAAATGACTTTCAGTTGTCCTGTGTTTACCACTTCAAGTGGCTGTAAATAGTAAACTTTCAGACAAGAAGAAGCAGCACATACAGATTTAGTTTTAGCACGTGTATATTAAGAGTAAACATATTTACAACAAGAATACAAGTGGACAATAAATAATGAAACACATACATTTGATGATTGGAAACATGGTACACGATTTGTAAGAGCTGGCAACACATGTCGATCATAGAAGTTGCAGTCTACATCAAAATTGGCAATAGGAGGTTCTGCAGCCTAAAATAGAAAAAAATAAATAAGAAATTTGGTCATCAGAATTTTGGTCATCAGAAATTTGATAATGAGAATTTTGGTCATCAGAAAATCATGAGTATGGAATGTGCACAAATATTGTATATTCGAAAAGAATCAATGATGGTTAGAGATTTTTAATCAATATTATTGGAGCAAAAATAAACTACACATAAAATTAAAACCTAGAACACCGCTAAAGTCGGAAACCTAGCACCCTGCTAAAATCTGAATTGTTGCACCCTGCTAAAGTCTGAAATGTAGCACCCTATTAAAGTCTGAAACATAGCACCTTGCTAAAGTCTGAATTGTTGCACCCTGCTAAAAAGTCTGAAATGTAACACCTTGCTAAAGTCTGAAATGTAGCACCATGCTAAAAAGTCTGAAATGTAGCACCCTGCTAAAATCTGAAATGTTGCACCTTGCTAAAGTCTGAAATGTTGCACATGCTAAAAATTCTGAAATGTAGCACCCTGCTAAAGTCTGAAATGTAGCACCCTGTTAAAGTCTGAAACATAGCACCCTGCTAAATTCTGAAACCTAGCACCCTGCTAAAGTCTGAAACCTAGCACCCTGTGAAAGTTTAATAATCTAGCACTGTATTAAAATTTAAAATATAGCAATCTACTACAGTTTAAAATCTTGCTCTCTAGCAATAACATGATTTTCTGGTACATCTTTCTGACAGAAAAATCTCCAAGTCTGTAACATATATAATATTTATCTAGAATAAAACAATGAGAAAACTCAAATACATAATTAAAATGTGTGAATTTGACAATACCTCAGTCGCAGGTAAACTGCCACAAATGTAGTGTCCGACATGGATTGTAGATTGTATTTCTTATAGCACAAACAATAATGCTATCAACTGAAAGATGGAAAGGTGTCTGTTTTTTTTCATATTTTCTGAGATTTTCCAATACATCTCTTTCCCTGCAGGTTCTGATCTAGTAATTGTTTAGTTATATTGTTAGACTTCTTTCTGAGAGCATATCCCATCTATCCCCATTTATCTTTGATCTCACTAGGCACCTGTGTGTTCTCCTCCACAGCTCACCGACTTGGTATGAACTCTGGTCTTTTCATGCAAATGTTGTTCGTCCATCACACGTGTTACACCCACTTTAAAAAATTCAGTTACTTAAGTCCTTGGCAATGAGATCATAAGCCTATCCTGGCTGTAAAAGTCATTGGACAAGCCAGGAATGATCATTGTAGATGGTGTTTGATCTATTTGTGACTTTCTAACTGCCTTTGACTGATCTAGACATTGGTGTAATGGGTGGTGGTTGTATTCTGTTACTTTAAGGTATGACCTAACCTGTGCTACCTGATGTTGCACTCTAACACTGGGAAGATCAATAAGTTACTACACTATATAAAGTAACTATACTAAGTTACTACACTATACAAAGCTACTATAATAAGTTACTACACTATACTAAGTTACTATACTTTAAGTTACTATACTCGACAAAGTTACTATACTAAGTTACAATACATTAAGTTACTATACTATACAAAGTTACTATACTAAGAGTGCTTTGAATGAAAACCTTAAAAGTGTGATAGGAATTATATGGCATTGTCTTGTAACTTGTACGTTGATGGCTGATGCAGCAGTTCATGGACTCATGCCCTTTGATCCACTGTCTGTGTGTGATATATGCATGTGCTTGTTAGTTGTTGTTTTGTTTCATTTATCTGGCTTCGGGGGGAGAAACATTAGTTAAACTTGTTAATATTGTTGTTAAAGAAATTAAGAGTGTCCTGCACATGCCATCTTGGTGCAGACAAACAACATGACATTATAACGACAGTTTAAAGATGAATATCACACTATTGATTGACAAGCATTATAGAGGAGCAGTGTTGTTATCCATTATTTAATCAGTAAAGGAGTAAAGCCATGAGAAATGAATCGGTGAATGAAGGCCCAGTGTGATGATGCATATCTGTCAATTTAGTATGTGTATGAACTGAGTCTGGTTCTTTGATGAAGTGGTACAGAGCCATTCTGTAATGACAAAGATCATAAGCTCATCATGTGTATCAACTGAGTCTGGTTCTTTGGTGAAGTGGTACAGAGCCATTCTGTAATGACAAAGACACCAAGTTTGATTCCTGCAACAGGGATTTGAGCACCCAGATCGTTCAGAAAGCAATGACAAACTACTGAACGTATTTACATTGCCTAGAAAATCACTCATCATCATCATCAGGTGCCATGCCGGGTGGCGTAGGCAGTCATGGCTCTCCACAGCTCTCTTTCCACAGTATTATGTATCAAAGTCGTTGTTGTTTCTTTGCCGTGCCAGGTTGTCAAACTGTCTAATATTTTCTCACGTTGTCGCCCTCTGTCTCTGGTGCCTTCAATCTTGCCTGTTGTGATTATGTTCTCTAAACCTGCCTGTCTCATGAAGTGGCCAAAAAAAGAAGATTGCCTTTTTCTTATATTGTTGATTAAGGTCCGTTTCACATTTAACTCTTTTAACACCTCTACATTAGTTTTTCTGGCAGTCCATGGTATTCTCAGCATTCTTCTGTAGAACCACATCTCTGTTGCCTCCAATCTCCCACTTTCCAGTTTGTTTATTGTCCAAGACTCGCACCCATATGTTAGTATAGGGGTTATATAGCACTGCAGAACTCTCTTTCTCACCTCTAATGACAAGGTCATATTACACAGTATATTTTTCATTTTTCTGAATGTTGTTTTTGCCTGTCCTATTCTGCATCTTATTTCTGTTGAACTTCTTCCATCTGCTGTTATAATTGTACCTAGATATTTGAATTGGTGGACCTGTTTTAATACTATATCATTCACTATGATCTTGCAAGGTGTGTTATAGAAAATCACTAAAGCCATAAAATACTGGGTTGATTGCTACATCCTGAATAGGATATACTACCAATGAGCTGAGTAGATAGTTCCAAAATGTTGTGAGGGTTATTTAAGCAGGAATATAGATAAAGCTCAGAAGAATGAAATACTAATGACATTTTACTTTAGTTATTTAAGCAGGAATATAAATAAATCTCAAAGGAATAAAATACTAAAGATATTATACTTTTGTTATTTAAATAGGAATATAGATAGAAGAATGAAATACTAATGATATTATTTCTTTAAGTATTTAAGCAATAATACAGAAAGAAGAATGAAAATATTAATGACATTTTACTTGAGTTATTTGACCCGGAATATAGATAAACCTCAGGAGAATGAAATATTAATGACATTTTACTTGAGTTATTTAAGCAGAAATATAGTAAAACCTCAGAGAAATGAAATATGACATTTTACTTGAGTTAGTTATTAAAGCAAGAATATAGATAAATCCCAGATGAATGAAATAATAATGTCATTTTACTTTGATTATTTAATGAGAAATATAGATAAATCCAAGAAGAATGAAATACTAATGACTTTTTACTTTAGCTATCCAGGAACATAGACTAATACCAGGAGAATGAAATACTAATAACATTTTAATTTGGTTATTTAAGCAGGAATATAGATAAATGAAATACTAATGACATTTTACTTTAGTTAATACAACACGAATATAGACTAATCACAGAAGAGTGAAATACTAATGTCATTTTACTTTGGTTTTAAGCAAGAATAAAGATATTTCTCAGGAGAATGATATACTGACATTTTACTTTAGTTATTTAAGCAGGAATATAGAAAAATCTTAGAAGAATGACATACTAATGACATTTTACTTTGGTTATTGAAACAGAAATATAGATAAATCACAGAAGAAAGAAATACTAATAACAATTTACTCTGGTTATTTAAGAAATTATATTTAATTTCTTCTAAATTATCATAATAATATATCACACAATAATACTATAGGAACAGAAGCAAATATGCCTCTAAAGTGTTGTTCCTAGCTACATTTCTCACTATCGTACAACCAACATTTATGTGACTACAGTAGTTAAATTTCCCTTGGATTAACTAGAGAAAAGTGGATTAAATGTATCCCACGAAAGAACTTGACACAAACTAAATCAGGTGTGGTATGTAGCAAACATTTTCTGCCTACAGAACTTATTCATTCAGACATATTCACAAACTTGGTGTTGAACATGCAATTCCACTACTAAAACTTGCTTTACAAAAGAATGCATATCCGACTCACATTCCTGGTGCACCAACCTACTTTTCAATAATGAAAAAAAAAAAGAGCTTCGTAAAGATCCAGAATAACTTGCTGCATAAATTACTAGTATTTATGATCAAAAAGTTAATGAATTGTTGTCTTCAGATGTCATTAACAATTTTCAAGATTTACAGTCACAGATAGTAGATAAATTGAAAGAACAGTTAGGAAAAAAATGAAGCTATACTGCCATTGATGGAACCTTACTAGCATAGTGTTGTATATTGTGCTGTAAAAATCAGACAATAAAGCATGATATAAACTGCTATTTTGTGCTCAGAATGAAAAAGTTGAAGATAAACATCATAACTGGAATATATATAACAAACTATAGAAGAATAGGGAGAATATCATGGAAGGAGAAGAAAGCAAACAAAGGAGTCATAACAACACTTCGTATGAAGAAAGAATTATTTAAGGAAATAAAGATCAAGTAAATAAAATATTTTGGATTTATTTTATTTTATTATATAACTTGTTGAAGACCTTACTTGAGGGTAAAGTCGTGGGGAGGCAAACAAGTGGTAGGCAGAGATACAAGCGGGAGAGTAACATCAAGAGATGAACAGGTTACACTCTAAAGGAGTGCACCACCAAGACAAAAGACATAGGTTGTTGGAGGTCTGTTGCAGATGAGATAATGATGATGCGATAACAAACGAAAGAGATGGTCACAGCTTGAAAATCTACAATGATTATGAGTCTATTTAAACTTAACTCAAGAATAACTGCAATGATTTCTTTGGGAAAGCTCAAAGTACAGAGAAAACATTAACATGCAATGTAGAGACAGATGTATTGTCAACAGATTATATACAATTTCTTGATCGTGGATGTTTCAATTATCCTTCCAAGTTGATTATTTCATTGACATATCTAACATATTATCCTTCGAAGTTGATTATTTCATTGACATGTCTAACATATTATCCTTCGAAGTTGATTATTTCATTGACATGTCTAACATATTATCCTTCCAAGTTTATTATTTCATTGACATATCTAACATATTATCCTTCCAAGTTGAGTATTTCATTGACATATCTAACATATGCAGAATCTGATCACAGCCTGCACAGATCACAAACAATCGCTTATTCATGTTGTTTCATGCAGTTTTCATGAATATTGTAGTGATGAGATATGTCTGCTCTGAGGGTTGCTCCAAAGGGAATATTGTTTCAAAGGCATTGTCTACATTGAGAAATGTTTTCCTTAATAATTATAGAAAAGTACAGAATGACATCTCCCAAAATAAATCATCTATATAAAAAAATTAACCAAATTCAACCAAAAAAATGTTCAATAAATGTTCACACAATGTACTTTGCCCAGACGTGTATTGAGACTATAGTTTCTGATTACATGCAAATATTTGTTGACCCTTCATCTTGGCTTATAATAAAGGTTATATTTACATAAGCAGGATAGCACAGGCCAAATCAGTATTTCAAAAGATTATAAGTATTATATGCAATGGAGTAGTATTAATGTATATGCGAATTCGAGTGCTAAGATGTTTTATTGAACCAATTCTTCTTTATAGATGCAAAGCGTGGACTGTAAACAAAAAGAGCTCAGGATGTGCTGGAGGCAACTGAGATGTGGTAAATATTTTTAATTTTTAATTTTATTTAAAGAAAAATTATGAAAATTTCATTGACAGGCAAGAAAACGGATGTAGAAGTTATCAGTGATCTTGGAGTAAAAAAACAAATTATAGCAAAACTTATAAGCAAAGATTTTTACGTGACGCCACGTACCGGAAACCCACTCCGCGTGAATGTCTTCTATATACCCTACGGTCAGAGCCTGTTTGTTCGTTTTCTTCTCTTTCCATGAACATCCCCATAATCTTCTATAGACAGATATCCGCATCTCGAAGGTATCAACTCTGTCTTCAAGTTTTTTGTTCGTCATCAATGTTTCTGAGCCATAGATTAATATAAAATAGGTATAGCATTTTATAATTATCATTTTTAGTTTGTGATTTGTTTACATGTTCTTGAAAGTACATATTATTACTATTATTTCATTTCCATACTTTACGAGTATTATTGCTTACAGTAATCATCAATATCTGCCCAGAACAGCTTGATACACATTTCTTAAGAAGATAGCAAATCATATTAAAAACCCCGGTCTTTCAACTAACATCACATCTCGTCATGAGAGACATCGTTCATTAACTAGGTACAATGACATCTGATGAACATTGGTGGCATTTTAGCTAAGTTGTCTTAACTACTGAAACTGGGACATTTCAATCGATCATTCGATCGAAACACAGATACAATCAGCACTGGATTATAATTCTAGGGGCCTCTAGACAATTAAAATCTAGGATAATATGCAATATTTGTAACCATTTAAAAATTTATATTGATCCAAAAATTAGTCGGACCCATAGCCTACTTGATCTATTGGGTAATCAAGCACTGAATATACTACACATATAGTACTTGCACGTAAATTCCTCAGGTTGAACACAGAACAGACCAATAGACATTGGAGGCTTGTAAGCGACAACATACTTCACAATAGACACCAACATTATGAATTAGTAATAATGTAATAATAGTAAAAACCATTACCTGCCGGGATCATAGAGGTGCCACGCTGGAGACACAGGCACAAAAAAACCATCCAAACACCTCTATCCTCAGACATTTGGAGGAATGTAGAACAAATCATGCTCAGACCATTCCTTGATCTCCACTCTACCCTGTCCTTAGATTTATTCTGCAAACTTTTCCATGCTATGCCAATATCAGTCTGACATTTAGAGATGTGACCCTACCAATCCAACCTGAAAGAAAAACTGTATGGCGAGGAGATAAGCTTGAAATAGACCGTCACCTTTATAAGAGAGATCAGTATGGTTGTATGAGCGAATGAAGACCAAAGGCCCAAAATCGTGGTGTATGAAAGAGTCGACAACGATCCTGATAAAAGATAGTGAAAATAGAGTTATAGAGATCCATGATCGCTTAAGTCAGTCCGCACGGCAGCTGATGATGATGATGCCAATATTATTGAGAACCATATCGCCTCTCTTATATTAGTTCTCTTCTTACCGGTCTTATAAAAAGGTTGCCGCATGTATTTGTTCGATTACGTTGCCGCATACATTTTTCGGTTCTGTTGTTTCCGCATGCATTTTTAATTCAGTTATTTTACTGCATGAATTTGTGAGTTTGGTTATGTTGTCGCATGCATTTGTCAGTTTGGCTATGACTACAAAACTTTAATTTTCTCTTCAGCCAATGTAAGGTAACGATGAAAGTTAATATTTTGGATGTCGTGGTGACTGGATTACCAGAACCGCGTCCTACACTAGTTTTTGATGGTTAAAAGCCTTGACATAAGCATATTGGTCTAAGGTCCACGGCTGAATCAAACATAAGTGGTACTTTTTTACTTGGCCAATGTAAATTAATAACTCTTGTAGCGGTCAATCTGCCCCCTTATTTTCAAAAGCACATCCCCTTAATTCAGGGAGAGAAGTGAGAAGGCTTTTATTGATTTCTTTGTTGAAATAATTACTTGCTCTCAGTTTGAACATCATTTACTCACTCATATTGTTTCACCATGAGCTTTGTTCTGTTGTAGCGCTACTGGATACAAGCGCTCCCATGACCTCACAAAGTATGGCCCAAGGCATGTGTTGCCCCTAAGTTTGAAAGGTCATGAGAGCCATAGCTAGCCATAATTGACCGTTAGACATTAGTATTTTTATGGGTTATTTTTTTCACCGTTTCTTCCAGGACTTTCACAGAATTGCAGCCTTTACTTCTCTGGCATCCCTTAAATAAGTAATCAGAAGGTAGCAGGCGGGATTTGAACCAAACCATTTAGCTGACACTGATTTGCCTCAGAACTTGAGAGAATATGTTTTCTACATTCAACCAATCTGCATCCTGCAGAAATATGTGAGTGTAGTCGATATATTCAACAGGTATATTCTCAAGTTACTACAAATAGGAACCGTTGATAGACACAGACAACTGCACATACAAGTATGTACATTTCTTAAGAACCACAAACATTTAACACAAGTAGACATTCGTACAAGGATCATTAGGGCTACATATTATTAATAAAATAAGTACAATTAGACTACTAATAATATCTGTCCATCACAGGTGATGATGATGTGTTCCTGGTGTGTGATGAATGAAAATTTCAAATCGAGTGTTTGTTGTTCTCTTTTTGACCAGCACATTTTCTCTATTTCTCCAAGATTTGATGGTTCTCTGTGATTCAACTTTGCTGGTGTTGCTGTGCCACACTGGGCAATACTGAGAGACAAAGTCCCAGGATGTGGCTTCATTGTTGAAGCTCTTTATAGTCACTTTGAGAATGTCATTGGAGCGTTTATTCTGCCCACCGATCAGTCGTTTAACCTTAAGAAGCCCATCATACAGGGGACGAGTTGCTCAGGCATGCTCACATCATGCCCATATCAGTGGAGACCTTCTTCAGCATTGTATGAATGTTTGGGATGTTGGCTCTAGAGAGAACTTCAGTATCTCGCCACTTTGTCCACATCAAAATACTACAGACTGCAATACCAACAATAATAACATCTTGCCTGTGTTTTATCAGGGTTCAAAAGTGAAGCAAAATAGTGACATTGTTTGTTACCTGTCACGTAAGAGACAACTAAGGGAGTTTTAGGGATTGGCTGTCTCATTTGTGACACAGTGACGATGGTGACACAGAAACCTAGCTGAAATCGGATGCTTCAAGCTGAAAGATGCAGATATTGAAGTCAAACTGTGAACAATGACACAGGGCATTTAGTTCTCATGCAGTTTGACACCATCATGCCAATCTGTGGGAGTCCGAGAATAAATAAAGAATAATAACATATCTATATATTTCTACTGGTTTGTGGGGGAAAAAACTAAAGGAAAAAAAAACTAAGGCTCTCCTTAAAATTGTGAATACTAAATGACATGACAGCCTAGACAAGACAATGATGATTTCAGGGGGACCAAAATGAGGCAGACCAAAAGTTAGATAGATACAAGTCTCAGCAGAACATCTTCTTTTTCTTCTTCTTTCTGTCCTCATGTACCTTTCGGTGTTGAGGGGAGAGCGAGTGTACAGTCTTTTGCCCTTCTATTTGCCTCCTCTGCTGTTATATTTCCGAGTGTCTCTAATACACTATCTATCCACCTTTTATGAGGGCGTCCAATAGGTCTCCTGTTTTCGTATCGTTTGTTAAGTGTTTTTTGGATAATACTTTGCTCTTTCTGTCTGGTTATGTGGCCGTACCATTTAACTTGTTGTTTCTGTATGTATTCTATTGTTGGCTTGATCCCTAATTGTTTCCTTAGTGCTTTATTCCTGATTTTGTCTCTCAAGCTAACTCCAATCATACATCTCACACATTTCATTTCAGTGGTGTTAATCTTATGTATTGTTCTAGAATCTAATGTCCAAGTTTGACACTGATAACACAATGTTGGTAAGAAAATGGTGTTGAAAAGCGCTTTCTTTGTTTCTAGTGTAATATCTTTGTTTCTTAGTAAAGGTGTTAATTGACCAATGATCTGACAGGCCTTATTACATCTTGTGTTTATTTCTGCTTCTTGTTTGTTGTCATATCTCAATGTGCTGCCCAGATATTTGAATTCATATGCAGAACATGACACTTATAAAAGCGGGAAACTGTGCTCAAGATTGGGACAAGAGTTTCAAAAGGATGTGATAACTGTTACACCATGTCTAGGATAACATTTAATACAGATACTGGTGCCGTACAATTTCATCCAATATCCAAGAGTCATTGCACGAATCACAATGCAAGTTTACACATCTTCTCGTTCACAGTTTAACATGTCTACACAGCAAGTCTGTTATTTCATGATAAATTCTGCTGTATTTTAAAGATCCTCAAGGCTTCCACACTGCTATCTGTGGATGTCTGTCTTTGTGGGCCAGTGCTCCTCCCTCGACTGGTTTAGTGTAATGCAATCTTGCTGGATATGTTCCGCAGTCTGTTATGCCTGACCAGAGGTGATGGAACCAGTCTTAATCTATTTAAGTGGCTGTTAGATATATGCAGGTGTGCCCTGTCCTGATGCGGAAAATGATAACATGATCAGCTCTGTAGAGAGAGTGAAAGTTGTCTTTTGGACGGTCAACTTAACTTTGATGAGGGTCCTATTTTCATGGTAGGTGAATTCTTGATCTTTTACTAGCAAATCTGCTTTTTAATTTTCTGGTATGCCACAGTGGGATGGTATCCACTGTAGTATTACTGACCTTTGAATGCTCACTTGTATTGCTTCCTTCAGGTCTGACAGCTTACCACTGTTACGTGCTTTAGGATACTGTATCAGTAAGAAACATCACCTGTTGACATTGGCTTGTGTTTTTAATTATTTCTTCTGCAATTCTTAGGGTCTGTATTTCCACAGAGTGGTTGGAGCAGAACATTCCAGTTTGTGAACATGTGCATTTTGGATTTATTACGTACACTCTAGCACCTCCGTTCTTCACTGCTTTGTTAGTTAGGATTTTATAGTAACCTTTATACATGATTCAGTATTTACGAATTTTTCACTGCTTTGGTTGCTTATCCATCAGTACATATTTGTAATCACAATTCTCTGAAGTAAATATCTTCAATCATGTTACATACTATTGTTTTCTTTTGGAGATTATTCAGCTCTTTCATAATGTGTTGTTTATGGTGGTTCTGATAGTGAGATTTTAATATTGCTCCCACTGTACTGGTAAAATTGTTGTTGTTATTTCTTTTGTTATGTCAGGTAGTTCATTCTTGTATTGTTTTGTGGTATCAGTGAATAAAGTTGCTTCTCTTCAGCCTTCACTGGCTAGGTCTCAGAATCTGGTCTTCAATTGGGTGTGCTGGTATGTCCTTGTACTTTTCTGTGTAGATTATGTTGGTAGTCCATTTTATTTGTGGGAGAGGTTTTCATGGCATCTGTGATAAGACAAAGTTCTTCATTTTATATCTTGTCCACAGACTGTAGATGGGAATTGGCTGCTGAAGCCAATGGCTGTTTATCTGAACTCTAGTACTGGTCTAATTGCACCTGTATATATCTTCTTTAATGTTGCTTCATTGCACCCAACCCACAGCTTGCTCCTGCAATTTCTCAGTATGACACATTTCTTTCTTGCCTTTGTCTATATTTTCTCAATGTTAGACCACATAGATAGACTGGAATCTAACTACAGTCCATGCTGTGTAAATGACCTGAATCTGACATATTCAGCAAATTGAAATATACTTAAAACTTATTATATAGTAGCCCAATAAGTGAAGTATAGTCAATTCTACTACAGTGCAATAAGTTTTCCAGTATAAACATGTTTATTTCTCATAGACATTGAATCATTCATTTATACTTATCCTTTACTGCCATTAATTATTGAAAAATAACATTCATTATCAGATAATACAAAACAATACTCCAAAAAATAACCAATTTACATCATGGAATATTTTGGAATGAGGCAGTTTTGGAGTAAAAAAAACAAAGTGTAATATATCTGAATAATGATGAGAAAATATAAAGGACAACTCAAGAAGTGTTAAGATCAATAAACGCCAAAGAGGGCTGGTTCCTCAACAACATCCTAACAGAAAAGCTATGTTTTTTTGGTCATATAAAGAGACATAGCATGGAAAGATTAATAGCTGAAGGCAGAGTTAACGGCAACAGGAGAAGAGGGTGCTCAAGATGCTGATGGTGCAGTGATATCATCATCATCATCAAGTGCCGTCTCCGCAACGAAGGTTGGCTGCAACGTATCTCCAACATCTCCTGTTTCTTGTCTTGGTGGTGCACTCTGCTAGACTGTAACCTGTCCATCGTGTAATGTTACTCTCCCACGTGTATCTCTGCCTACCTTTTGCTCGCTTCCCTTTGACTTTACCCTCAAGTAAGGTCTTCAATAGGATGTCATGTCTTTTAATGTGTCCAAAGTATTTTATCCTGATCTTTATTTCTCTTAGTAGTTCTTTCTTCATATTAAGTGTCTGGTGCAGTGATATATCAGATTGCTAAACATGTTTCTAGCTTGATTCTTGATTAGAAAACTGGCCTCACAGCATGTGGGGCATTCCCATGTGCTCCGCCCTCTGTTCCAGCAGCCATTCAACTCGATGGTGTTTCGAGTCCAATGCCGCCAAAACAGATGTCGACATCAGGGCACAACTCTGGCCCTTGCGACAGGTTTCTTTGTTGTTCCACCCACCCACGCCATGCCCGTAACTAGTTCAAGCAAAACGTCAGCCTGTCGTAACAACATCTCTAGCTGCGGCAGGTCAACTCGCCCAGAATCACGGAGTGTTTAGAGAATCTATAAGAAAGACCACGTTCTGGAAAAAATATGTCACATGATGAAATATAAAGGTAAAACATCATTATGAATCAAACATTAGAAGGTTATAATATGTAAAACTCATATAATGCAGTAGCCTCCTACCAGAGGCTTACATGCAATCTCTTAATACTTTAAGTAATGGCCTCACAAAAGTTACAATATTCTTCTTCTACATTTACTCTCAAATAATACACCTACAATTTACAGTGATTTGAGCAGAAGAGCATGAAAATGTTAAGCTGCTGGTTTCACAGTGGAACTGCATTATTTGCACATTTTGACCCAGCACATCTAATTTTTTGGTATGACAAAATATACTATTATATTTAACCCTTAGAACCAGAGATTCCGGGATTTACACTAAATATAGCTTCCCAGAGATACCGATTTTTCAGTATTTCTACTACACAAAACAGTACCTCATATTATTTATTATTAATAAATCGATTTACTAATTTTACCAACTTCACAATGTATGCATTGGTTTGTGGGATAGCTACTTCCAAAATCTGTGTACACATGTTGACAATTTCATCATTGGATGTAGTATTTTAAACCAAAACA
The DNA here is from genome assembly GCA_034231615.1 of Meghimatium bilineatum. Classification (NCBI taxonomy): domain Eukaryota; kingdom Metazoa; phylum Mollusca; class Gastropoda; order Stylommatophora; family Philomycidae; genus Meghimatium; species Meghimatium bilineatum. The sequence continues at coordinate 37,390,065 of CM067322.1, forward strand.
ATGTTTTGAAAATCATGACATTTTGTGTGTTCAAAAACAGGTGAAAAAGTAGTTGAGTTTTTGTGTTGGATGATTCTGAGGATGACGAAATAGATTTAGATGGTGATATTCTGAAAATTATATGGAAATAGATGGATTACTTGAGCCTGATTGAAAAGCGTTCGTAAGTAAGCCTATAAATTATGAGTTTTAGTAATGATGGTTCATCAATGGGTCAAGCTACAATCTGTGGGAGTGAAAGGGAGAGTTTTCTACATAGTTTATCAAGTAAATGTGATTCAGACTGGTCTCCTACTAATGTGTTTGCACCCACAAGTAAAGTAGATACAGCTAGGAATATGTAGTATGTTGAAATGATAAATATAAGAACATTCTAGAATCTATTTCTTTGGATAGTAAGGTTAAATTTTGAAAAATATTCCTGGATACTAGTTTCTGGCTAAATGGCATTGATACACCACATAGGCTGAAAAATATTAGCTTGCAAAATCCACAAGTTTCTCCATACTCTACAGCCAATAACAGTTATTCGATTTGTGCTCTTAAATGTAATAAACACGTAAGTGACTTTCCGACCATGACATACAAAGACAGACCTTTAAAAAAAAAAAATCAAGATCAAATTTTGGTGCAGTTATTGCACCAATTATCTGTGCCGAAAGGAAAGGTCTACATGCTGGGAGGACTGGCATATAAGACACTGGACATCACAAGGTCAGTCAATATTATGTCACAACATAATTTTATGTTTTATTTCTTTTAAAATAACTAAGATCTGTTGAGGTGTCCTTTTTGTGCATCTTTTGTTCATGAACCCAGGGGTTTTTAAGGACCAGATGGCCAGGGTTCAAAGGGTTAAAGTAATTGCTGTCAACTAATACCTAATAGATGGAAAGAATATAATATAATTTTCATGTCTTGTTTGTTGGTCACAATATTGGAACAAGGAGACAAAGACTAAAAATAATGAAATAGTCTAATGTGACCGTTGTAAGATATTGGTTTGGTTCTTGTTTGCAATTAGTGCCTACCAACATATTTTATGGTTAATTAATATCAAATAATAATAATTAATTTAAATATTCATTTTTAGGGTTTAAAGTTAGGGGTAGCTATGTTTTACATAACTAATACTAACCCTACCCCTAAATATATTTATACTTAAATTAATAAATGACAAACATAAACTTATAAAAACATAGCAGAGGGAAATAATCACTTACGTAGGTATCAATTCCAAACCAGTTCCCATTGTTTTTTTGTAAATTGAAAGCAAATTATGCTTGTGTGTTTCTGGACACGAAAGAATATAGCAACTGTTACATGCATGTCATAAGAGGCAAATAAGAAGGTCTTTGGGGTAGAGTTAGCTGTCCCATGCCATAGAGCAGCGCTTTTAAACTGTGTGGCGCAACACTTTAAAGTATCGTGAGAAATGTGGGTATACTAGGCAATGAACACTAATATTGTCAATGCTAACATACTTGGTATTTGTTACATTCATTGACCAACTTAATGAATATTCGAATATACTATTTGAAAGAAAGTTGTGGTTGTTCCTACTGGTCACAGAATTGAATGTCCAGATCACTCTTTGAGATTAACAATGCGATGGAAGAAGACGTGACCGAATACGTGAAGTGGCCGTATTTTGAACAGACATGTGGTAACTGTGTTTTAGGCACATTGAAATGGATTTTCCAAGCGTGAGTGTATCTCACTTACTATATCCGGTACAATACAAGAATCAGTGGACAAATCACGTGACAACATACCAACTTTTAAATTTCATATGCTATTGCGCTATCTTGGAAACTTAAAAAGTCGTAACTTAAAATACCGATCTAGCGATTTGTGCACAATGAACTGGCCATCCACCTCCCACTCAGTGTGCAGCGAGCATGTCGAGTGGTCAGGGGCTTTCATCACGCAACGTATTGAATATTGGATGCGTTGGTATATGCGACTTTATAAGAATTTCGTTCCATTTAATTATGTTTGCTATTTGTTCTGTAGAAACCTGTCCACTGATTCTTGTATTGTACCCTAAATTTCTGCAGGAGATTTTGTGCTATTTTATGTTTAGTTACAATTTTATAGAAAATTCACAATTTATTTAATAAGTTGTAGTAAAATATTTACTTTGCAAGTTAATTATTCACTGTCTATAATTATTGTTATTAGTAAATTCTAACATTGTATTATTATAATTAATATATGTGTCCATATCTCAGCAGTATCTCTTATAAGTTATAAGGCATAAGTCTATTAGTTTCCTAATAGACTGAATTGGTGTATCATGAAATTATGCTTGCCTAAAAAGTGTGTCAGCAGCACGAAAAGTTTGGAAAGCACTGCCATAGAGTGGCCCAGAAGTCATGCTGAAGTCGGATGTGTCAGGCTGAAAGGCACAGATACCACAGCCAAGCTGTAAACCATGACACAAAACATTCCTTTCTTCTGACTGCATCATGCTAATCTGAAAAATCATGCTAAAGGAGTGTGAAAACAGACATAGAAGAAGAAAGCAAATTAAAAGGAAATTCTAATTTGATTGAAAACTGTTTTCATTTGCTATTTAGTTGTTCTAAATTTGTAATGAATATTCTTCTCTCCATGCATGTGTTCTCAAACTCTTTAAAATTAGCAAATTTTAGTCAGGAGAACAGAATGATGTCACAATTTACAGCTTGGTTGCAATATCTGCCCAATACATTTGACTTCAGCATAGCTTCTAGGTCACTTTGATGGCCCTCTATGGGTTGGGGCAGCCACTCCCACAACCTCCTTTTTCGCCTCTAGCAACAGGAGTCACATAACAGTGATACTGTTCTTTGTTTCCCGTACTGACCCTGGCAACATGTGGGGGGAGAATTAATGTTTAAAATGAACTTTTTACAAATATATATATATATATATATATATATATATATATATATATATATATATATATGCATCATGGCCTCTACAATGCCCAAAGGTTGAAAGCCAAAATTAGGATAAAGAAGACCCTTATAAGAGAGTTACACTTTGCAGGTAATGCTGCAATTACGACACTTAGAAGAACTGCAAAACTTACTTGCTGCCTTTAATTGTTATTTTTACGGAATCATGGGAACAGGATGCCATATATCATGTGGCATGGAGGGAAAAGATCATAACTGGTATAAAGACAAAGGAGAAAGTGATAGCAGTTGAAGGGATGCACATCTCAGAAGACGCACAACAGCACACTATAGTACAAACAAGGCTGTGATTGCTTGTACATACTGTAGAAGATTCTTTGTGGCTCAGATTGGTCTTGCGAGTCATATCCATCATCGTCATGGATTGTAGATTACATTTCTTTATCACAACAATAATACTATTGTCTGGAAAGACAAAAAAAGTGCCCACATAACCGATATGTTATCCAATTGCCTGGATAAGAAAAAAAACACGAGACAGGATTAACCTTTACTTCACTCCATCGGTAACAAAAAAACCCACAAATTTCTGGGTAACCCCTTAAACGTTGTAGTAGCAACATTTTAATCTATGATCAATAGTACTATATTTAAGTAACTAGACCAGGAAAAAGCAAAAACAAGCTTGTAGTAACCAGACTTCTTGTCTATGTAATTTGTTGTTGGGGAAGCAAGAAATTCAGAGTATTTGAATATTTAGTCATCTGTTCCAATCAGTGAAGATCGATTGAAATGAAAGCCACTTTTAGTGAAATTCTTATCAAAAAATGTATCTCATCCTAATGAAGAGGACTTTTTAGGAATATGTTTTCAATGATATTAGAGCACATTAATTCATAATGAAATGACACTGGAAACAACAGACCTAGACATTTATCTGCCCGCAATATACTCAGCATTGAATATATTTACGTTTTGTGCCAGACTGATATTCCTAGACCTAGTGAAGAATGGATTGACAAGGTTAGTGACATCTACGTGTTTTATTTATTTTCACAGACAATATTATGAGTACGTTAGTTTGGTCAAGAAATAACATTATAAATGTGATGTTTATTAGACATTAACAACATTTTTTCATGGATTCCATACATCAGACACAAATAGGTGAGTTAGTAAATGTTTTTTTTCATTTTCACAAATGCATGTATCATACATACACAAATAAAACTTAACAGCATTAGATTAGTATTCAATTCGTCATTTCCATTAAAAAAATATATACACAAAACTCTAAAAATAAAAACAATATTGCATTTTCCAAACATACCAAAAATAATGCAAAGTCAAAAACAATTCAGCTGCAGGGGGGAATTTTATACGGTAATACTGCGTGAAACGTAACAACAATAGTTGTAGGGGAAGCAAGATTTTTTACGTAAGTACTAGGGGAATTTTATGAAATGTTTATTTGGTTTGGTAAAGTTTAATACTCAAAGGTACATAATTGACTAATCCAATGTAGTCAGATTTCACCATATGTACTCTATACCTCTCAACTAAGCAGCACGTTCCTGCCATGAGTATTTGTCATAGCATGTGACCTCATAGCTCAAAATGGGGTTAAAAAATTACCAAAATACATTTGCCAAGAAGATAGTGTGGTCTGATTTCAAACAAATGGTTCCACAGACCTCAATGGTGTGAAAAGGGACTTAGATTACAAACAGATTGTATCATATAGCTTCTCAATTTCATATATATATATATATATATATATATATATATATAATGTTCTCAGAATGAACAGCCTAAGAATTCCCCAGCAGTCACTATATTGGGTGCCACCTGGAGTAAGAAGAAGAGGGAGACCTAGAGAAACTCTACGAAGAACCATTAATAGAGAATGCATGTCAATGAACCTAAACAACACGCAACAATTGAAATACCTGGCAACACAAAGACAGAAATGGAAAGCTATGGTTTCTGCCCTATGCGCTGCCTATGGCCCCGGAGGAACATAACATAACATAAGACATATATATATATATATATATATTGTTTATATTTGGCATGAGTCTCAATGTCTTACTTTCACGTGAAGATCTAATTCTTGAAATACTCTAGAAAAAAATTAATATAAAAACATGATACATAACCAGAAAAAATAAAGTATAATTCTGTTAATTTTGTGTGTATTAATCATTAATATAACTGCTTTCAAGAAGCACAGATCTGAATTTAAAATTCTGGTTAATAATTGAATACAAATATGTAGAACTTTTAAAAAAAAAGAAACTAACGAATATAACACATACCTGCCAATGTGTACATATTTTCTGTATTTTGTGCAGAATATACTCAGGTTTAATTGAAAACAATGGTAATGACATTTAATATTTACCTTTAGTAAATATGTATTTACTATACAAAATTTGAACACATAAAGAATTTAAGGCTTATTTTGGGTTGAAATACATAATGATCTTTCTGGATGTTGACAGGCGTGATAACATTTCAGGTGATCTTACTACTTGGGTCCCAGCATATCTTCAGGTCTCACCCATTGGTCAAACTCTTCTGATGTCAGAAGGTTCAGCAGAAGTGCAGCTTCTTTTAGTGAAATTCCATTCTTGTGTGCCAGTTTGGCTATTTTTGCTGCATTATCGTACCCAATATGGGGATTAAGTGCAGTGACCAGCATCAAGGAATCATTCCGTAGCTGCTTAATCCTATCAACATTGGCAACAATTCCCTGAATGCAGTTATAAGTGAATGATGTACAAGCATCAGACAGAAGGCGAATGGATCGAAGGACATTGCTGACGATCAGAGGTTTAAAAACATTAAGTTCAAAATTGCCAAGACTTCCACCAATACTAACTGCAGTTTGGTTACCCATGACCTGTGCTGCAACCATGGTCAAAGCCTCACATTGTGTAGGGTTAACTTTCCCTACAGACATAAGAAATGACATGATTATAACAATGGTGAAGTTTTCTCAACTTTTGTTGAGTAACAGAAATATACACTAAATAATGTTAAATACTAGTTAAATACTTCTGCATTTATTCTCAAATTTATGTCAACTGTAGTAGAATAATAATGATGATGAAAGAATCCCTTTAGCTGTGAGGAAGTAGCTCCTAACAATCATAGCCTTTCTGGCAAAAGCATAGGTCCTCAGTCGAGTAACCAAAGAGACACTCAAAATACATAAGGAATGCTGTCCAAGGAGGCATTTTAGTGTGGCAGTATCCCAGGATCTTCATTTCCTGCCAGAATATACATCTGGGCAAACTAGTTCATCATTCTTCAATAAAATATGTTGAGCCATCTGCAGTGATTGTACAGCTAGCATTCCTTGCCATCTAGGAATCTGCCAAACGGACAAAGATGCAATGCTCAGTGGCCTGTATCTCTTCATTATCCACAGGGACCATTTGACAGGAGACAAAAGAAAATCGCAGCAAGAGAAGACATGCAGTGACAATTACTTTTTCACAGGTGACAAGTTGTCAGCCCATTCCACAACCTTCCTTAGTCACCTCCTATGACATGCATGAAAAGAAGGCATTGGCCTTATTCTTTGCAACTAGAAGTCCAGGCCTCAGTTACTACACTGGTGCAGTTTGTAGGATATAGTCCAAAGAATGATGTTTTGCTACATTGGTTTCTAGGAAGGGATTCATATTCAAAACAAAGACAATGTTCTGATTTTGTTTCTGTAGACAATGTAGGTTACTTGATCATCATAATATGCATTGTTTGTGGCAACATTTTGCTGCATGACTTTGTGCTTGATACAGAATCATAGTAATTAACTATCAGAGAAAAGATATCGCTGATGGTGAATGTCTAGTTTCTAACTAGATAACTCTTAGTACAAACCCTGTAATACTTTACTCTTCTTCTTCTTCAGCGTTCATTCTCAAACTCGCACCGGATCTCCCTTGTAGCAGAACCATGGTCCTGCTGGATTTCCAGCAAGATCTAGTCCAGAGAATGGAAATGCATTGTGTCGCCATTTTATTTGTGCCAATGGCCCAACACATCCATCTTCGGTGGAACTTTACTCTAATTTCTTACACATTAAAAAGTCATTGAATGATTTACATATTGAAGAACAGACAGTACTTGTGTTTATGTGACACCATCTAGGAAAATCCACCAATATTATCTACACAAGCGGAAATCCCCAATATGCCATTTACAGAAACATGATTAGAACATTTTTTTATGTTTTGCAAACAAATCCCTTCCGAGAAACTAACATTATTTGCAACATTGATGTGAACACAACACCTCTCTGCTGGGGTACTTAGTTCATTCCCTCTTACTTGTCCAGACTTCCCTATTGCTGCATGTTGTTCAAAAACACTACACAGGGGTGAAGTATGACATCAAAAACATTACACAGAGGTGAAGTATGGCATCAAAAACACTACACAGAGGTGAAGTATGGCATCAAAAACACTATGCAGAGGTGAAGTATGGCATCAAAAACACTACAGAGGTGAAGTATGGTATCAAAAACACTACACAGAGGTGAAGTATGGCATAAAAAAACACTACACAGAGGTGAAGTATGGCATCAAAAACACTATGCAGAGGTGAAGTATGGCATCAAAAGCTCTTGTTAATTAGCCCTGGTGTTAGGAGCCAACTTTAAAATGCTGACAATTATAATTGCTGACTATTTGTTACTTGCATCGTGATCCCTAGTGTTTTTGTTTACTAACCCAGACAGTTTGTCGCTCTTGTTTCATGTGCCAGACTGTGAAGTTTTGCTTTCAACTCCAGACTTTTGCTACTACTTACACTATTCTTTGACAGTCAATGTCTCCAGATCTTTTTGAGTTCCATATGACTGTTGGACCATATTTCCCAACATGCATCAAAGATGTGGAAAAGGGAACTTGACAACTTTTTTTACTCAATGTGGCCGTACGATGCAATACCATGAGCTGGGCAGTTATCTACTTTCAGGATGACCGTTATGACTTTCCTGCAACTTTGAGGCATGCTGAAGATAAAAGAATTTATTCCTCCCCGTTGTACAGGAATGGGTCTTCCGAAGGTTTCAGCAGTCAAAATTATATTGACGCTTGCTTCACTGAACATTAAGAAAAGAATTGAGGTCTTGGTCATTGTGAGTCTGACCATGATGTTTGAAGTGCAAGCTTCCTCGATCCCTACGATTAAATAATTCTAACTCAACTCATCAATGTATTGTTTCTCTGGAGAATAACTAATGAAGGATAGATTACAGTACATCCCCCATGGCAGACAGATGTGTCTGCCATTGGTGCACATAAAACAGTGACACAACGCATTTTCAGTCTCTGGACTATTATATTTTTATATATTATATTATATTATATTGGACTATCGCCCGTGTGTTGCTGGGGCCCTGAAAGGGGAGCAAAGAATAGCAACACTGTTTACCTTCCATGCATGATGTAAAAGGTGACTCAGTAGGTTATACTACCAAAAGTAGTCATGCCGAAATCGGATGTGCTAGGCCTACAAGGCGCATAACGGTGGCACAACGTAACCACGCTCCCGGCGGAAATCGCACGGATATCCGTGATGGTTACAATGGAGCGAATGCAAAACAAACAAACAAATCAAATGTAGTCCAGTAATCTTTTTCTTCTTCTCAAAGTTAAAGTTATCAAAATAATAATTAAACTTATATAGCTTTGGTGAGTCTGTGTAGCATATTGGCAGCCAATTTATTTAAGCCAACAAATTTATTTCTGATACAGTGAATTCCCATATCTATTCAGATAAAAAATTCATTTCCAAAATGTTTTGTGATCATATTTAAAGCTTCTGTGTAAATGCTCTGATGTTGTTACTTTTAATTAGCTGAACTGATCACCAGTGGGGGCAGGTGGACATTTTTATGCATAGAGATGTCTATTACAATCCAGTTTTGGACCAGACTGACATATTCACAATGGACCAGCAAAACTACACTTACCTGGCATGATGCTACTTCCTGGTTCATTCTCTGGCAAAGACAGTTCACCAAACCCACAACGTGGACCAGAACCTAACAGGCGGATATCATTTGCAATCTTCATGAGACTACAGGCAAACACATTTAAGGCCCCGTGCACCTCTACTAATGCATCATGAGCAGCCAATGACTCAAACTTATTTTTAGCTGAGACAAAGTCTAGACCTGAAATATCAAGTACCATTTACAGATAACAGCATTTTAAAAAAGTCATTCTAAAAACTGAAAAGATATTTGGCTGAAGAGACAAGCCATGTAAATTAGTAGATGTCTATCTACATATAAACAAACATAATTCACCATTATTAAAAGCAGAGACTAGAACAAAATTATCTTATCAAACCCAACATACATCAATTAATAATCACCCCTGAGAAAAATTGAATGGTTCTGGCGTGGTGTCTCCTTGCTAATTTTAAAATAAATAAATCTAAATATTATATCAATAATTATCATTAATTAATTTTAATATTCATTTTTTAGAGCTAGGGTTAGTGTTAGTTACGTTTTACATAATTAACCCTAATCCTAAATAAATTTATCAAGATACCAAATGTACCTCCTCACGGTGCACCCTGGAAACAGAAATACAGCAGCTCGAGCTGATTCTGACCAAATCATTTGGGGATCGTGTCCGAGAATGTGGAGGTAGCAGATTTGACTGCATTATAGACAGACAATATCTCTGGCACCACCAGCATCACCACATACAGCGACATTGTCGACATACAGTGACGCCAGTTAGTCCAGTCCGAAAATTGGAGGGGCGGCCAATGTAAAAGCACATAAAGGTAGATGCATGGCGAGAGATAAATAGATGTCATAATGAGTACAATGACACAATGAAAGGGCAGAACAACGCCAGAGGGCAGCGTGAACTGCAAATAGAAAGGGAAAAGTTCCTAGAAAAGGGGAACTATAAGCTCTGTTAGCTCGTGACGAGCTTATAGTTACCTGTGCTCCTTATAGGCAGAGACCCAGACCCAATCATGGGCGTTCGGAAAAGCAAGAAGACCTGACCCAACTCTAAAGTCGAGATTTCCTAATTCAGAAATATGTTCGAGAAGAGAAAGGGACCCGTACCCGAGGGGCTCAGGCAAAAAAAGGGACAACGATGGCAGTCCTGGCCCAATTCTACTGTCAAGATTTCCTATACTGGAAATACACTTGCAGAGAGAAAGGGTTCAGTACCTGATGGGTACAGGCGCTATTGGGACAAGGTCGCTCAGCTCGAGAACGCCTTGCTCTCAAACGCGTGGTGTGAGACTTGAACTTGGGTTCACGATGTCGGTGAGCGATGCCTCGGGTAGGAGGGTGAACGAGCCAGGGTCCAACTCTTCTGGCGAGTTCTTCCACATACAGATCAAGGCTCGCAGATGAGAAACGGTTCAGTACCAGATGGGCACAGGCACAGTACGTCCAACTGCACGAGATAAGTTCATAGATGGTGGAACACCTCATGCCAGATAGACGCGCTCAACAAGCGTCTTGGCGAAGAGGCAGTACACACCAGCGTAACCATCATCTGGCAGGAGAACAGCAAAAGAACTAAAAAACGGTATAGAGGATTGACTTCATTGTATACAGGTTTCCCTATAAAGTACTCAACCTCTTGCAAAAGAACAATACATCTGCAGATAGTATGACTCATAGCACATAACTACGCAACTTCAGGTGATAATTCCATGGATCTCTTGTGCACATGTACACAAGACATCACACTGAAATCAAACTTGACATAGCATGAACACAAGGAAAATCACTGTGCTACAAGAATCCTCAAAGGCAGAGGTCCAAGCATACTTCTCACAATGGGAGCATTCATAGTGCAATAGAGGACCATATATATACATTCCTTTATTAGGAATAAGGCCAAAATATTCTTTCCAGACATGTTGTAGGAGGTGACTAAGGAAGGTTGGGGGATAAGTTGACCTCATCATTGTCACTGCATATCTTGTAACGATTTCTTACTTTTATCTTCTGTCACATGGCCCCCAATGAATGACAAGGACATATACGCCAGTGAACATTGCACCTTTGCCCTTTTGTGACAGACTCCTAGGTGTACCTTTCCTGCAGATGGGTCAACAGATCTAACAAGAATAATAAATTAGTTTGCCCAGAACTGTATGCTTCACTACTGGCAGGACATGGAAGATCCTAGGATACTGTATGCTTCACTACAGGCAGGACATGGAAGATCCTAGGATACTGTATGCTTCACTACCGGCAGGACATGGAAGATCCTAGGATACTGCATGCTTCACTACTGGCAGGACATGGAAGATCCTAGGTTACTGCATGCTTCACTACTGGCAGGACATGGAAGATCCTAGGATACTGTATGCTTCACTACAGGCAGGACATGGAAGATCCTAGGATACTGTATGCTTCACTACCGGCAGGACATGGAAGATCCTAGGATACTGTATGCTTCACTACAGGCAGGACATGGAAGATCCTAGGATACTGTATGCTTCACTACCGGCAGGACATGGAAGATCCTAGGATACTGCATGCTTCACTACTGGCAGGACATGGAAGATCCTAGGATACTGTATGCTTCACTACTGGCAGGACATGGAAGATCCTAGGATACTGCATGCTTCACTACTGGCAGGACATGGAAGATCCTAGGATACTGTATGCTTCACTACTGGCAGGACATGGAAGATCCTAGGATACTGCATGCAGCATTGGAATGTCTCTCTTCAGGGACTAAACATGCACCCATAAACCCCATTACATAATTATGCCTTGGAGAAAACAAACCTTATACAAGCTCAGGAGTCATATCGGTTAGGGGCTGTCAAGAGCTACCTGTTCACAGCTAAAGTGATTACTTCATCATCATTTTGCATACAAGAAAGTTAAAGGCAGCAGACTCAAGAGAGGAAGGTCGTGGATGGGACGTGCTGAAGATGTAATACAAAGCGTGTGCCGATTACAGGATGTGGCAGTTGGTGCGGAATGGATAGGTCTACCCACAGATTTCGAAACTTGTTTGAGAGTAGTAATATCACTTAGCAGGGAATGCAGAGAATGGTGTCCCACAGCTGTGGAGAAAGAAGTGCAGGCTTTAATCAGTGAGAATACCAAAGAGGGGGATGTGATTATATACACTGATGGATCTGTAATTAGGCATGTTCGCAGTGCTTGGGCCTTTACAGCTCAGTGCGCAGGTAAAACGATCAAGGAGGAAAGTGGTGCCTTTGCGGTCACTACGAGTAGTATGACCATGGAGACTATGGCGGTGACTAAGGCATTTGAGTGGCTATGCACACAGAAAGTAACGCAGGTCTGCATCTTGAGTGACTCTATGAGTATGATTAAGAAGGTACAAGTGGGTCTCGTTCGCGAACAGTGGATTGAGGCCTTGAGAAATGCGAGCTTGAAGGCGGTTACATTTATTTTCGTGCCGGGACATGTGGGCGTTCGAGGCAATGAAAGAGCGGATCAACTGGCATCGTGTGCGATTGTGGCAAAGGGCGATGGGGCAATGGATCGCGCTGACGTTTTGAACTCCTTAAGAGATATAACACGCGAGAGTGAGACGAATGTGGATGATGATTCCTTTTCAATGGCTAGGATTAAAGATCAGGGATTGAGATGCGGTGTTGCTAGAGGTGAACATTTTGGAGGGCGCAGAAGAATGATGGTCAACCAGCATAGGACCGGTACTGTCAGCAGAAGTGTGATGGCGGATACACTCAAGGAGAGATCGGAGCAACTATGGATGTGTCCAGTTTGCAGTGATGATGATCCGACGACTAACTAACTAACTAACTAACAAGAAAGAATGAGGATTTTTAATCCATAATCAACTATGGAAATAACCAACTGCTGAAATGGATGGTTAAGCAGCCACTGTTCAATATTCAAGGTGTGCAGCTATCAACTTGTTACGTTTCTCTGGGTAATTCTTTAGTCATATTTGATGATAAACCCATACATCATTGTTGCAATTTTGTCACCATCTTTGCATATATAGACCTGTATATCATTGGTACAAGTGTTTTGCACTTGTCTTTAAAAAAACAATGCAACCTGAAGTTGAGACAATGGGCAAGAAATGTATCATACTGATTGGAGTAAAGCTTTTCCTGGTATTGTAGATGAATTCTAGGACAGAATCTACATACATACATTTTTTTGGTAAATGTTATTATGAGTTAACTGTTTGATGACCAATAATGGATATATGTGGTGGCTAAATAAACCTAATAAGACATATCATCATCATCATCAGGTGCCATGCCGGGTGGCGTAGGCGGTCATGGCTCTCCACAGCTCTCTGTCCACAGTATTATGTATCAAAGTCGTTGTTGTTTCTTTGCAATGCCAGGTTGTCAAACTGTCTAATATTTTCTCACGTTGTCGCCCTCTGTCTCTGGTGCCTTCAATCTTGCCTGTTGTGATTATGTTCTCTAAACCTGCCTGTCTCATGAAGTGGCCAAAAAAAGAAGATTGCCTTTTTCTTATATTGTTGATTAAGGTCCGTTTCGCATTTAACTCTTTTAACACCTCTACATTAATTTTTCTGGCAGTCCATGGTATTCTCAGCATTCTTCTGTAGAACCACATCTCTGTTGCCTCCAATCTCCCACTTTCCAGTTTGTTTATTGTCCAAGACTCGCACCCATATGTTAGTATAGGGGTTATATAGCACTGCAGAACTCTCTTTCTCACCTCTAATGACAAGGTCATATTACACAATATATTTTTCATTTTTCTGAATGTTGTTTTTGCCTGTCCTATTCTGCATCTTATTTCTGTTGAACTTCTTCCATCTGCTGTTATAATTGTACCTAGATATTTGAATTGGTGGACCTGTTTTAATACTATATCATTCACTATGATCTTGCAAGGTGTGTTATTTTCTTTCTTTGAAATAACCATTACTTCTGTTTTCTTGATATTTAGGAAGAGGCCTTTCTCTTTGCTTTCTGTGACTACTACTTTAATTAATTTTTGAAGGTCTTCCTCCCTTTTTAATAAGACATATAACTGATATATACTCTTCAAAATAAAGTTAAGGACCAGTTGCATAAAATGAACCAAAAATAACAGTTATATTTCATAACCAATTAATCTTAAAAGGATTTTCTCAATCAACAAACACTCAACATGTGCCACTAACAAAGCAATGTGACTACTATTAAACTCTGCAAGCATGCTGAAAAAATGCTACTGATGCAAAAATTTTGGTGTTTTTAACCTTTAGGACCCCAGATTAAAATTATGCAATTTCTCCACTGAGCCCAGATTATTTTTTGACAATGTGTATTATTTTTTGGTGAGTGTTTGTTAAACGAGATAACTTTTTTGTTTGTAAAGATATCAAAATATATTTTGCACATATAAATAAAGTAGTGAATAATGCATATAATCATGTTTTTCTTGTTTGTTGTATGTGTAATATAACAGTTGTGAGCAAGTTTTGAAGTTGAAAATTGAGATGAAATATGAAAACTACAATTTAAAGAATCGCAAATAAAATTTCTTGACGACCCTAATACTTGAACAATGTGTAGCAACACTGATAACATCTTCCTAAATACCTATTCCTGTTGTATATATATGTGTTTTCATATCCAAACTAATATAATATGAACTGAACAAACTAATAAACATGAAGAAATCACATACAATGTCCATCTGTCCAATACTAGGTCTAGGCCAATATACAACATAATTATTCTTCATGCTCCTCCTGGTGCTCCTAATACATATGGTTTTTGTGTTATTTAATGAATAAACTAACATTCTTATAATATAATAACAACTAAAACATGTAGATATTACTTATATTGACAATCACGAACCAAGCCAAGCTACATACTACGTTTAACAATGAAATATGGCGTTGGAAACCCAGTCGTTCCAAAAATTGGTTGACAAAATCAGCCGGCATTCTCCTTCTTACAATCCTAATGTGTAATGGAATTTGACCTTTAGGCTGTGACATATTTCTAGCTTTGTGTAATGGGAATTCTATGTCATATTAGCGTAACTTTGTGTGATTCCGTACTGATGGATCGGGGCATGGCAACGGAGGTGACTGTAGACACCGACAGGCACCTGGAAATGTAATGTCTGTCAGCGTCTATAGACGACTATGGAGTCCGTGCGGTTAATGTCTGAGCATGTAACAAAACATGCTATTCTGAAAAAGCATGACGCATTTGAGAGCCTATATTGTTGGTTTTGAGCTACTCACAAAAGTAACACTGCTGCATAACCAGTTCACAACAATACACTTAAATGATAAAAGCTTAGTATTGTGGATAAAGGAAGAGAGCAATTACATGGTTGCAGGAAGGTGTAACTGACCAAAATGTGACTCAGAGGTATGCAGTATCTTATTCAGTTATTGTCGAACTAAAGCAGTGATTTTCCCAGACTGGAATCCTTGAGGAATGGCAATGCATAGGTCGCCCTAGAGTCACTACATCTCAAGAAAATAGTTTAATTCAGAGGCAAGCACTACAACAGAGAACTGCAATTGCCATCAGACAGTTCCTCAGAGATGCTACCAACATTTTAGTCGCTTTTCAGACTATTTGGAATCAGCTTCAATGTGCTAGCCTTCCTGTTTGTCATCCATCCATTTGAGAAACTTCTGCTGCTCACAGAGCTGCTGATTTGGCATGATGTATGCGCCACGCTCTTTGGTGACTTGCACAGTGGATGAATATAACATTTATAGATGAGTCCTGATTTATCTTGGAGCCTACAGATGGAAGGATCAGTGTATGGAGATGTAATGGTGAATGCTGTAGTGATGGTGCAGTCCTCAAATGTAACTCATATAGTGGAGGATCCATGATGATGTGTGGAGGCATTAGTTTACTCCACAGAAGTTCCCTCCTATCATGTGATTGGGAATCTAAATGGTGACCGCTACAGTGACAAGATTCTACTGCCTCTTGTACTGCAAGTTATTGGGTACAATGCAGTCCTTCACGATGCAAATGCAAGACCACATCACTCTCATGCAGTAAACTCTTTCCTGGAACTAGCAGGTGTCAATACAATGGAGTAGTTTGGTATGATATGAATTCCATGGAACATTTATGGAACGAGCTTGGGTGATGAGTTAAGCAATGTCACCTATCTCCTGCAACGCTGCATGAACTGCTTCTAGTACTTCAGCATCAGTAGCAGGCAGTGTCCCAACATTTCATTTGTAAGCTCATAATTTCCATGTCACAGCGGGCCTTGAATGTATTGCAAATAATGGAGAGCACACACTGTACTTACAATGTTGAAGTTTGGTGTTATTCTCATTAAATTTGAATGAGTGTTGTGTTGATCATTGGGCTGTCATTTTACACATGTTAATGATAGCATCCTGAGATATAGTGTTAATTGTAACTGATAAGCACGTCATGTTATATTTTGAAATGTTCTGTTTTTTTCTCTTTTAATTTTAATTAGCACCCTTCCAAAAAGTGGTCCTGAACTTTTTTGATCAGCATATTTACTCTGTTATAAGAGATGTTTTACAAGTCTTTATATTAACCCGATACTTCACTATTAAATCTAGAATATTTCTATTACCAAGATTTCACTAAAACAGTGTTGTTTGTTATACTATGCCATTTTTAAACTTTACACTGTGTCATTTATTTCTGACAAAGTTGAAACATTTCTGACAAATTCTGAAACAAAGTTGCACCGGCTAACAAATAAACTAACTTGATTCTCTCAAAGAAAACTAATGAAAGGATAAATGCAAAATAGTGTGAATAAACATTCAAATGAAACAACTAATTCAACCATCTACCTGTGTATTCTGCTATCTTTGCTGCTGCTTTTTCTGCAAAACCTATCCTTGAATTGAGTCCTGTACCTACTGCTGTCCCTCCTGAAACAAATAATCATAAATGAACAGGTGAGGGTGAGAAGTGAGCACACACTCACATAGGTCTAGGTGACAGAGTTAAGACTAACAAAATTAGTAAAGGACATTAAAGATATTGTTAAAGAAACAACAAAAACTAACGCCTCAACTTTCCAAAAGAACCCTGATGCTGAAACTTATAAATATGACCTGATGAAAGCCACATTGCAGAAGAGATATGAGCCTCATGAATAAAATTGATTTTTTAAAAATATCTTGAAATGTGTATATATCTGCAGATTTCTGTTGTGTAAAATTAGCTATTATTTATAGCTGATGGAGACATAGACTTTGTGTTGCCAAGGCACGAAAAAGGGCAGCTAAGAATAGAGCACTGTTTACACCACTTGCTTGTCATAAGAGACGACTAAGGAGATTATAGAGTGGAGTTGGCTGTTTCATTCCATGCAGGGTCAAAGTGATCCAGAAGCCATGTTGAAGTTGGATGTGTCAGGCTGAAAGGTGTAGATATCGCACCAAAGCTGTAAACCATGACACAACACACTCCATTTTCCAGACTACATTCTGCTATTTTGCCTAAGAGTGAGAATGAATGCAGAAGAAGAAAGAGAAATCTATAGAGTTTTGTTTCCATTGCGTTACCCTAAGTGTGCATGCCTCAGTATTTCATAATTAAAACCTACCTGAAGTATGTGCTTTGCAGTCGAGGTACCTGTCCACAGAGTTATGTTGTCAATCTTTAAATGCACAGATTACCACTAAGTTGGACCATTGTCGCAAACACAAAAATGCAACACAACAAATTTCCATTCTTTGGACTACATCCAATTACATGTTGGTAATGTAATACAACTACCCTACTACAAAACAAGATTTAGTGGGAGTTTGAGAATGTATGGGGGGGGGGGGGAACCATATAGTTAAATGGAAGATGATAGTTTGGAGTCCTATGTTTCACTAAAAAGAAATGAATAATTAATTTTATGATCATTATTTGTTATTATAATTGTGTACTGGAAATGTTTACTGAACTTAAAGTTGATGAGAAAAACTTTCTACTGTTACCATTTCGATCTGTAAGTACATATTTGCAGTCTTATTCTCTATGTCAGACGTGTTCATAGTTCTGACTACATGTAGGTTTTACTCATGTTCATTAATTTGCATAATGTTTGATTTCACAGCTTTATTCTAAATTTCAGGCATCTGCTTGATTCTATGTGGTGAATAGTACAATGCAATGACCTGGACAAATATTTACTCTGCAACTATGGAATCTAACTTGCTATAACTTTCTTATAACTTCATAGACACATTGTGTATGTGTGTGTGTGTGAAATTGTTGAATTTCTCCTGGCATATTTGCCATGCAAATAACCTGTGAAATTTAGGATTCACAATTTTGTTGATAGTTGTAAAGATTTTCAGCATCCTCAACCAAAAGGGGTTCAATAAGCTATACCATAGATCCAACATTTGTTGGGGAAAACCTTCAGCTTCACACCAGTGCATAATAAATCTCTGTGGGACATTTCTTAAAGTAATCCTTATATGCATGATAGCTTCTATGAAAATAGAAGTACCAAAATTTTCTTTGAGCAGACTTTAATTATACAGCTGCCTTTGTGTTACCAGGCCCAACAAGGAAGCAAAGAATAGAAACACTGTGACCTGCCATGCATGTCATAGGAAGCTACTAAAAATGTTTGGAGGTAGAGTTGATTATCCCATTTCATAGATAAAAGTAACCGAAAAGCCACACTGAAGTCAGATATGTCCGACTGAAGGCACAGATATACCAGATAAGCTGTAAACCATGGCATAAAGCAGTCAGTTCTGTGGATTACCTCCTGCTAATCAGTAGGAACTTACGAATGCATACATATTGGTTCAATATAACACTCTAGCACACAATTTGTATCTGGCAGTACCCCATCGCACAGAATGTTTATAATTGTTTAAATTATTATTTGTCCTCTAAGCTACTATATATTATCACTTTCTAATACATATCTATTACCTGTATATTCTGAGAAGTGTTGGAAAAATATCAAATAAGTAAATAAAACAATTAGACAAACATTAAGAGACAATACTGTTTTATGTCTTAATATATATTGTGTTTTTAAACATATATACTGTTTAAAAAAAAGATGTGTGTTTTAATGACCAAAACAGATAACAACAAATAAAACTCATTGTTCAAAGTTTTCATATCTAGATAATACTAAACATTACCTAGTGCTAGTTCTAATAGTCTTGGAAAGGTTGAAATAACTCTTTCTTTGCCATATTTGACTTGCTGAAGGTAACCACTGAATTCCTGACCAAGAGTAAGGGGTGTTGCATCCTGAAAGACAACAGAGAGATAAAGCTATGTTGTATATAAAATAAAAGAAGGTTTTCATAAATCAGATCATGGACCACCTTTGTCTCATACCGTGTAGTTTCTTATAGATTTGAAACTATGAACTAGCTCAGGTGATTGATTGTTAATTTTGGTGAAGTATCATCATCATCATCAAGTGTCATCTCCACAACAAAGGTTGGATGCTACTGACCTCTAACATCATCTGTTTCTTGCTTTGGTGAAGCAGTCTACTAGACTAGCCTGTCCATCTCCTGATGTTTCTCTCCCACTTGTATCTCTGCCTACCTCTTGCTCGCTGCCCCTCAACTTTACCCTCATATAAGGTCTTTAACAAGGTATCATATCTTTTAATATGTCCAAAATACTTTATTTGTTTGATTTTTATTTCCTTTTTCATATGCTATGAAAACCTCTTTGTTTTTCTTCTTTCCATGAAGTTCTTATTGTTCTATATATCCACATCTCAAAGGCATCAATTATGTCTTCTGGTTGTTCATTATCCTTGTTTATGAGCCATACATTAGTATAGAATAAATGCAGTATTTTATAATTCTCATTTTTGTTTAGGTAGATAAAGTGTAAGAATTTCTAAAGGCTTCCTAATGGATAAACACACTCCTTTTTAGAGAGCTTCAAAAACATCCATATTTACTTTTTCTATAATACATTTAAAACTATATATTAACATAGGATCAATTAATGCAAGTCTGTCTACTCTCTTATTATTGTGAATATATGCATGGTCAAGACAATCTATCCATATAATAATTTGGAGATTGGAAGTCTCTACAAATGGCATCCACTCAAACGCCAGGTGCATTGGATTTTATGCAGCATGGATTGATGTGAACAATGGTATTTGTCTTTGAAAATGTAATCTCAACGAATCATTGGAAATAGTAACGATGGCATCAATCTCCATCCTCAAATTGGAAGTAGTTGTTCTACATGCTCTTCAAGCATATATCTATCTCACTGTCAGAATGGGACATAATTCGAAATAGTAGAAATTGATTATAGTCAAATTTCTGGTAAAATGTGGCCAAACTCCTGTTAACACATTTTCAAATTGACACAAATTACCAAAACATAAATTTCATGGTCAGTGACATTTAGAAATGACAAAATATGTGAAACGTGGTCATACAACAGCCAAATTCTGTCAGCCCTATTTTGGGAAACAGCAATGAGTAAATCAATGTATCCATTATAAACTTGCTTTAAGGCCACATTGTCATACCAATTTCTTCTACAAGCATTATGCCTGTCAGTCTGCTGGAGACACAGATACCAGTACATGATCACCCTAGCATCAACTTTGACTCACTCTTAAAGATTAAGTGAGACATCAATGATCATTATTAATAAAATCTATAACCCCCTCCATGGTTGTAATGGTGCCCCATTGGAGACATCAGCACAAAAAAACTATCCAAACAGCTGTCCTCAGCCATTCAGATGAGTGTAAAATTATCTTACAATATGAAAAATTAAAAAGGCTGAAAAGAAACCCTCTAAACAGATTTCTAAGGAAATGTCCAAACCACTTAGCAAGAGAATACTGTATGCAATATTCTTAATCACTAAAACATGATATTAATGTATGAGATTTTATCTCCTGAGTCATGGACACTCAACCAAAAAAACTACAAAAATATTAACTGAAATATCAAACATGAACTCCAAGACCACTCAAACAGATACAGAACAGTGATATTTATCACTTCAAATGTTAACCCTTTCCCTCTCTACCCGTTCGTATCCGCTTGCTATCTATATGCTCTGTATGTGCATCCCCCCCCCCCCCAGCCATACACATGAAGTACTAAACTGCTGCTCACCACGGTTGCCTTGCGAATAGGCATCCTAAATTTGGTGCTGATGTGATTACCGGGAATAGTGGCTTCCAGTGTATTTTTTGTACATCTCTAAAGCTGTCATATAGGAACCATGAGTTATCAAATATGACCAAATTTCATCAAAACGTGGTAATAATGGACCAACTTATGATTCAGATGATCTTGATAGGCAATATTCTTAATAGAATCTTAAACATGAATGAATCAGATGTTATAAGGAAATTAGTTCAGTATTTAGTAGTGAAAGTAACAACCATCGACGATCTGTAGTGTAGGCCATGTGATGACCATGAGCCACACTTCATAGAACTACCGTAGTAACGATTGAGAATAGTCAACACAGATGATCTATGTTAATATTTATCAATTTCACGAGAAATTCAGTCCTGCAAGCACTTCATCCAGATTACTCTGGTTATTCTTCTTCTTCAGCGTTCATTCTCAAACTCCCACGGGATATCTCTTGTAGTAGGACCATGGTACTACTAGATTTCCAGCAGGATGTAGTCCAGAGAATGGAAATGCGTTGTCGCCGTTTTATTTGCACCAGTGGCCCGACATATCCGTCTTTGGCGGGGACTCTGGTTATGACTAGGCATATTTTTAATTATTTCCACGTGAGTCGATCTTTGAAGAAGATGCTAAGGAAACTAATGTATGTGTATGCTAGTGTCAAAATTTTCAGGAAAACAAGATTCATTTTGGAAACCCGTTTGACCAGATATATAGGGCTATCTTTATGTGAGGTAGGCCCATATGTTTGGAGTAGTTAAGACACGAAGCCCAGAGTATTCTCTGATTGGCTGGGATTCAAAGTGTTAATAGCCCATTATAGCAGAAATATCTGGATGCATGTGTACACATAAGAATCAGCAACAAAATCTCCAACAAATGGAGGCAGTGGAATATACAGATTGTTTCCATATTACCCAACATATGAAAAATTCTTTGCCACAGAAATAAAATACAAATTTCAGGGCAGAGGCAACTGTCCACACATACCCACAGCTAATCTGGGTCAAAGAGCATGAGCCCATGGAACACTGGAACAGCAACCAACCAACCACGGATAATCAAATACTCAGAGGCCGAGAGACCACATACTAAAAAATATAAATTGTCCGTGATTCAAAATCAGTCTTACAAGACATCCAAAATACCAAACAAGACTAACTCATTCACAACATCAGACAATATATCTTTCAATTATTCAGAAAAACTAAATTAGTACTACAATGGATATCAGCTCACTGTAGCATCGCTGGTAATGAAAAAGCTGATGGATTGGCAAAAACATGAGTCAACCACCCTCATATCTGCTTAACTCAAAGCTTCAGGGAAGTACAGTTTCTGCTAAAACACCTATGCGCCTTCAGTAGAGAGAACGAAATGGAAACTATAGCACAGAGTAAGACAAAGTTAACAAATTGAATAGAAGTGAACAGGTCATGATATTCAGACAGAGAACAGAACATTGCCATCCAAAAGCACACTAACAGCAAATCGGTATCATCAACTCTGCTACCTGCATCTGTGGAGCAACAGCACAGAAACTGGAGCACACACTACAGAATTTTCCTGATTACACCAGAACACATACTACATAATTTTCCTGATTTTGCTGTTCACAGGGCAACAATCTGGCCCACAAGAGCATCTCTGCAAAACTAGTTGTGAGGAACACAAGATGACCTAAAACAAAGCTCTCTATATTTGACCAATATTGGACTGGATGTTTAACAATTGATTATAAAAGAAAAGTGTATAAAAATAATTATGTAACCATTCCTTTATATCAAGTCAAGATTTTATTCTATAGTATTATCTATTGATAAGGGAACACAGAATATGAATATAATCCTCAGGTAGCATATCCTAAACAGGATGTAGTAGTCATAACAGCTTTTCGAAACTTCATTCAATCTTGAGTCAGTCTTCCTGCTTCAGTTACTGTCATGTTCAGGTGGTCTTTGATATCTTGCATCCATCTTCATATTTGTCTGCCTCTTGTCCATCCCCTTCATTATGAACTTCTCTAGGCTGTTATAGAGTTTAATATGGCCAAAATAGTTTTCTGAAAGCATGAACAGAACGATGCTGTTTAGCCAGTCTTCTTTTACATTCATTTCTCTCAGTAAGGCTATATTGGTGATATTTTTGATCCGTGGTATTCTGAGGATTTTTCTGTAACATTTTGTTTCAAATGCTATTTTATTTTTCACTATTGGTGATTGTCCAGGATTCACACCCATATATTGCCACTGGGAATATGGAAGCTCTTAGGAATGTTAGTTTTGCAGCAGCTCAGCCATATGTAATATGAATATAGATAGTATTAAATAGCAGTGGAATACACTGTCCATAAATTATGTCAATAATTGGGGGAGAGGGTCTTAAAAAAGTATGACATTTGATGATAGGGAAGGAGATTGACTAGATGATGGGGAAGTAGATTGACTAGATGATGGGGAAGGAGATTGACTAGATGATGGGGAAGGAGATTGACTAGGTGATGGGGAAGGAGATTGACTAGATGATGGGGAAGGAGATTGACTAGATGATGGGGAAGGAGATTGACTAGAGCTGATGCCAACAATACTGGTTTGTATACACGCTAATTATTAAAATGTTTGAATTCAAAACATTTCTGTAAACATGTGAAGCAAATATTGTAATTTTTTTGGTAAACATTTTCTGAAAATTTGGGGGGTTGGTGTCCATGAATGAATTCTTGGGTTGTTGTAATTGATGGACAGCCCCATACTTAACCTTCACCATGCCTATATTAACACCGGTCGGCAAAAAAAAAATGGCGACTCACGCCGTTGGCGACACACCCCATCCGACGAGATATCGTGAGATTTACACGCACCACAGTCTGTGCACATAGTCCGTGCTGGGGACATGCGCAATCGAAGCCGGTATATCCCCACATCCAAAATGAACGTTGTTGAGAATGGCTAGCTATTCGTACACGTTTAAGAGCAATAAATCTGACCACATCTGCACACCGGTACGATGCCATGTTTGTGGATCGGTATTATAGACCTATCTTTCATCATATTTTGAATAAAATAACATTGAATCGTGGCTTGAATCATGAATTATTAGGTTATTTAGTTTCACAGCAGTGCATATACAGAATGCCGTGTTGGTTTGGGGACTTGTACGTTTGATATCGAATATGTTGAAGTGGCACCAAAAATGACTCTAGGCCTAAGCTCAAAGAACGATTTTACTGCAAATCTACATGTTTTATACAGTTCCCCCGGCTATATTTTGATAATTTCACAGTGAAAGAACATAAATACAACAGAATTGCGTGATTTAGTTTACAGTGTTGCCAAGGAATTCGATAAGTAAGGTAAGTTATTTTTTTACTAAATTTTTTCCTCTTTATTTGTTATAAAATATATGTTTTTTTGTGAAAAACGTCTTTACCACTTTCTCATACGTCTGGTATCATATACACACGTACATAAATTACACCAATATATGCATAATTCAATTCATTATTTATATGTGCAAATATTATTTAAATATCTCTAACAATAAAAAATTATCACATTTTCAAAAAAGAATCCGGTGGCAGGGAGACGTTTCGTATTTTTTAATCTGGCTTGCTAAAGGTTAAGTTGCTCATTGATATACTACAGTATGGTAACAACATGCAAACTTTATGCTAGCTGTTAAGATTGAACACTAATACATCTGCATACTGAAGTCCTTACTAGAATCAATATCTCAAGTATTCATACAATGCTAAAGAAGGCCCAACTGAGATGGGTCAACATGGTGTATGCATGCTTGACAAATGCATCTTAAAAGAGCTAATGTATGGTGAGTTTCTTAAGAAAAAACATATGGCCGGTGGACAGAAGAAACTCATCAAAGACTTTATCAAAGTGTCCAAAAGAACTTCAACATCAATATAAAATCCTAGGAGTCTATGCTTATAAGCCCAATGTGGTGCAGCAACACTAGTAAAATTGCTAGCATTAGAAGCATCAAATCTTATAGGAACAGAGAAAAAGTGCTACCCGAAAAGACAGAACAATAAACACACAGATGTTCAATTGGTCATACATGTATCAGATGTGGCAGGGGATTCTACGCCAGAACTAAATTTTTCAGTTACAATCAATTACAACAACACAAGTCTGAAACTGTTGCCATCAACGCTTGCAATAATTGGATATTATTACACATCTGCATTAAATGCTGTGAAGCTGGTTCACTCCAGCAATAACCTTTACCTCACCAACAGTGGTTACAAAAAAAAACCCTACTTTTTCTTTAACCTGAATACAGTGGTAGCAAAATAGCACCCTGATGCTATGCAGTTTTGTAACTAGGATCAACAGTTTAAAAATTAAGGCTTTTAACCTGGGAAATGCAAAAACAAGGCTACAGTAATCTCACTTCCTTTCCCTTAGGAAGTGTGCAAAACAATTGGTAATTCAGAGTGATTTCATTTTTTTTTAGTCATCTGTTCTTCTTCTTCTTCTGCATTCGTTCTCAAACTCCTGCAGATTAGCAGGATGTAGTCCGGAGAACGGATTGCGTTGTGTCATAGTTTACAGCATTGCTGCGATATTTGTGCCTTTCGGCCTGACACATCCGACTTCAGCATGACTTTGGGTCACTGACCCTATATGGGTTGGGACAGCCAACTCCATCCCATAACCTCCTTAGTCGCCTTTTACGAAATGCGTGGAAGGTAAACAGTGTTGCTATTCTTTGCTCCCCTTTCGGGCCCTGGCAACACACGGGCAGTCATCTGTTCTAATCAGCGCAAATAAAGTGAAATGGTGGCCATTTTTAGTGAAATTCTTATGAATTGTGATTCTAATGATGAGGAATTATTGAGAATTGTGTTTGTTTTCAAAGAAGATATTATGAACACGTCAGTTTCGTTATGAAATGGTATAGGGAAGAATAGACCTAGGCAATATATTCTGCATTGAATACATTGACGTTTGTCGGACAACTTCTAGGCCTAGACCTACAATAATGGAACGACAATGTTAGCTACATCTACATAACTATCTACAACTATGTTGTTTTCATAGATTGATATTATGGACACGTTAGTTTGGTTATGAAGTATCAGAAATATGATATGCCTAGGCATTTAGTATCATTTTTTCAAGGAAATCATAGCTCGGCTGCAGGGGGAATGTATACATTATTTTATTTAATTATTTGGCGTGGTAATGGTTAAGTTGTAAATGGTTAAGCAAACCTGTAAATGAGTTCTGCCAATTTTTATAATGTTGGTGAACTCCTGAACTTTAACTTCAAGAGCTTCTGCAAGTGTATCCATAGCAGGAAAAAGTCTGGATTTAATTTCCTGTCCTACAGCAATATGCATAGCCGTGGGGAATGCATCATTTGAACTCTGAAACAAAAAAATTAATCAAAGATCACAAAGTATTGCTGCTTTGTGGAAAGGTACACTCAAGTATCTGTGACCATATATTGTCATTATAACAAAGTTGTTACTTATTTTCATCATGAAGGATGTGCTGAAAATCAAGGATATTTCTGTTCTAAAAGGCTCATGGTAGAACAAGCTAGTGAAATTGTATTTGATTCGGTGTATGACTAATTGGATATAGATGATAAATATTCTAAAAATTACATGGAAATTTAAATAGATGATTATTTTACTGTTTAAATCATTGAATTACTCTTAGCTAGACTAATGATTAACAGATGTGGTCACATTCAAATACAAAGATTGATTATGATATACTCAAAGAGACTGAAATGGAGTACTTCCTACATTGCTGAGTAAATTTGATACAGATTGGTCTCCTTCTAATGAATTTCGATTAATGTGTACATCAGAAATTACTGAAGTATGTAGCAATATATGTTGTACAACTTCAAAATATGTTGTCCAACTACAGTGTCCTTTTTGTGCATTTTATGTACAGAAGTCTAGGTGAATGAAGTTTTAGAGGCAAGGGTTCAAAGGGTTAATTTTTACTCCAGTACCTGTCCCATGTTAACATGATCATTAGGATGAACTGGTTTCTTGGAGCCTAGAACGCCCCCATAAATGTCAATAGCTCTGTTACTGATGACTTCATTCACATTCATATTTGTTTGTGTTCCAGATCCAGTCTGCCAGATAACTAATGGAAAATTGTCATCAAGCTTGCCTGCTATCACCTGCATGAATAAGATACATAACCATTTCAGAATATATTGATATTAGGAAACAAACTACAAATAGAACACTATGCTCTACAAGGCACAGCTGCTAAACACAATACCTTTATGACCTTGTCCTGCACAAGCCCATAGTTACGGGGTGAGATAGAGGGAGAAATTGGAGGAGTAGAGTGCAAAACTTCCCCTTAGGAAAATAGAACATGTCAGTTAATCTAATGGACAAGTAAAAAAATTGGTAATCGGAGTCTTGAAAACAAATATACCCAAAAAAGTGTTTTTATAACAAAATTAGAAATTTCCCCCTCCTTCTGCAAAAGTAGATCTACTGTCTGTCCTATATTAGTTTACAACATAACAATGCAATGAACACACTAATTAACTTTGTAATAAGTTGCTGCTATGAATACAGAAAACATTGAAAACATCAACTAAAATACAATTTACTTAGTTTTATTATAAATTATGAAATGATTGTCTATCCCCAGGTGAATGATGGTTTATAGTATCCACACTTGCTGTTAAGCGTAGGGGGGTGATCTTCAGCTGTCATTCCAAGGCCAGATGTGTTGTCAAATATCAATATGTATTGATATTTATAATCATTATGTAATTATGAAATGACTATAAATATCAATAGATATAATTAAATGTAATTATAACTGCTCTAATTATAATTCTATAACTTACCCTCTATAGGATTGGCCAAGTACAATAAATTGCAACACAAGCCTATAGATAAGGGGGCATATGGGGGGGGAGGGGTCTTGGGTGTTAAACCCACTTCTCAGAACATGAACTGTTAAAACTCTAAGAATTTAACCAAAAGTTTAGCAACACCAAATGATTTTTTTAAAATTTCATTTAAATGGAGGAATTACACATGAGAATAAGCAAATTAGCTTTTTTTAATATGTTAATCCCCCCCTCCCCATCCTTCTTAATATGTATCTACGGCACTGACTGCTCATTTGATATAATGGAAAATTTGATAAAATATTGATGTCAGTCTACTCAGGTTTTCCTCACAAATTGGTGCACATTTTCTTACAACTGTAACAGTGGCTATTGGCAATCAATAAATTGTTCAGCTAGAGTACTAATTTTTAGTTGAGTATTTTCTGAACTCCTATGTAGTTCATGCATTTATCCTACATGTCTGTATCCTACATGTTAGCTACTGAAGTCTTATGTAGTTGGTGTCTGTATCCTACATGTCAGCTACTGAAGTCTTATGTAGTTGGTGTCTGTATCCTACATGTCAGCTACTGAAGTCTTATGTAGTTGGTGTCTGTATCCTACATGTCAGCTACTGAAGTCTTATGTAGTTGATGCATTTATCCTACATGTCTGTATCCTACATGCCAGCTACTGAACTGCTATGTAGTTGGTGTCTGTATCCTACATGCCAGCTACTGAACTGCTATGTAGTTGGTGTCTGTATCCTACATGCCAGCTACTGAACTGTTATGTAGTTGGTGTCTGTATCCTACATGTCAGCTACTGAACTCATGAACTAAGAAAATGTTAAATAATTTAATTGTACAACACAATTTAGGCATATAACTTAATATCCTAATGTGATTTATGATGTCTTAACAGATTCTTGTCCATTTAAAAACATCTTGCAATGATAAGGCAGACAGAATAGGCAAAGACGAGGGCAAGACAATAACAGCCATTCACACCATTAACGACCATGCACACAACTAAAAAGATTTTGAAATTTATGAACAATGAGACTTAGATGACCAGATGGGCGATGGGAAACACTTGGAGAGAAATCTACAAATACATCATCAGCACAAAGACAACATCAACCTCCTTGGAAGGAAAGACTTGAATACCATCTTCTGACTTCACACCCAACATGTACAGCTTAACGTAACACAAAACAACACACTTCAGGATGCCAGTTGTGATGCCATCCTTAAAAAACTGTTGACCATATAGTATAAATGTTCAGCACTAGATGATAGAAAATGCTTCTCCCTCAATGGACAGATAAATGGAGAAACCTATATAGAACAAAACAATAACACACAAATCTATGCATAAATCACATAATGATTTTAGGTCAAAGGGATGATTCAATGGACCGCTTGGTCAGCAACCAACCAACCAACATATCTCAAGTAGTCTGTTTGTACCACAATTATGTCAATTCCCATATTTTATCTTACATTCATAAGTTTTTTTAAATTTTCATCTACCACAAAATGAGAAATTTTTATACATGATTCATTTTTATGAATTCATTCTCAAACTCCTGAAGATAAGCATGATGTAGTCCAGAGTCTGTCAAGATTTACAGCTTGGCTCCCCATCGAGGCCAACTCCTTGAAGTGGAGATGGAGCTTAGTCCAGCCAACAAAGGCTGGAAACTAAGATTGGTCGGGCCAACCCACTATCGAGCAGGGTCACAATCCTGCCCAAGCAAGCACAGCTGCTGAAGTCAGAGATGACAGGCTGAGAGGCGCACCAGCAACCATGGTATCATGCAAACCGAATAGTTGACGTCTTAACGTCCCACTGTGGCATACCAGGAAATGAAGAGGCAGACAGACTGGCAAAGGATGGAGCAACACAGGAACAAAAAGACCAAGAAATCACCTACCAAGAAAAGAAGACCCTCATCAAAGCCATCAGGAAAGTCGATTACCCAAAAGACAATTACCAATATCTTGACAGAGCAGAGCAGGTTATTATCTTCCGCCTCAGAACAGGACACAACAGATTAAACAGCCACTTAAATAGACTAAGATTGGTCCCATCACCACTGTGTCTTTGTGGGCAGGCAGGACAGACAGCTGAACATATCCTGCAATACACTAAACCAGTTAAGGGAAGAACACTGGTCCACAGAGATGGATATCCACAGAAAGATGTATGGGAGCACTGAGGAGCTTTCAAATACAGCAGCATTTATTATTAAAACAGGACTTGCTGTGTAGACATGTCAAACTCCGAACGAGAAGAAGACAGTTTGGCTGCAATATCTGCATTTTAAGCCTGGCACATCCAACTTTAGCATGGCTTCGGTTTCACTGACCCTCCATTCCACTCTCCGCTCTTCTTCCTCTTTAATTTTATTACCATTAAAACATGTTATTTATCATTATGTTTGTTTCCATGTAATTTAATCTCTTTCCCTCATTTATGCAGTAATGTATGTTTATTCATTATTTTTGTCCTAATGAAGGTTTTTAGTAAATAAAATAATGCTTATGTTTCATTATTGATGATGTCCTTTTGCTTTCAGGAAGCAGCAGCAGGTGTAGAATAGACTATGAGGTCCTCCTAATTTCATACATGCTTGCTTGTCCGGACAGGTTTTATTGATACAACCAAAAAGTAAAATGCCTCGGCCGGTTTGCTCTAACTCCCATCTTGGTTCTGTTGATTAGTTCCAAGGGAAAGACAAAAGGCAAAGCTAATACACTTGGAAACAATCAGAACTGCAGAAGATGGTTGATAAGATATACCTCCGACTGCCTTTGGGTCTCCCCTGCAAATTTTTCCTAGGGGTTTACTTCCTTTGCCAGAGGCACTCCCTTGCAATCGTTCTGAGTAGTGGGGATTTTCTATAGGGGTTGACTCCCTTAGCCTAAGGAACTCCAGTATTAACCAATAAGGCAGTGATAATTAAGTCATTCATTATTTGCATTTTTATTAAAGCTGTTGGTAACATATCACTTTATTTCTCTTCATGAAGCATTTACCCCTTGCTAACTTGTCACCAAACGTATACCAATCCGGTTACTCCTGACACCTCAGTTATAACGCTCACCTCATCAGCAGCTTTAATAATTAAATCTGCAATGTCTTGGTCCAGTCCATACTCAGTGTTCACTTCTGCTGCACTTCGCTTCAGAATACCAAAAGCCCTAATGATAGCAACCTAAAAGAGATTCACAATAAATATCAGTAACATTAGATAAATGACCTAAAATTATGAAGCAATGCATAAATAATTACAATTCTTCTGCAGTGAACCTTTACACATACTTTTTTGTATGTATCTATCATGATTTGACAATATTTTCTAACCATATTTTTAAATAGATGCTGTGAACTCCTGATTCCAGAAAAGCTGACATGTGTCAGCAAAGACTATGTTCAAGAAAAAGTTTAAAACATGTCTCTGGTCAACCCTTTCTCATGTCGCTATGCCTTACAACACTAATAAATCATGATGTTTTGTTTGAATGAGGACTGTGGAGAGACATGATTTCCTACGCCAGAAGGCGTGAATGAATGAATTGTCTTGGTTGCGTCTGTGGGTCTCACCAATGGCCCACTAGACATACCACCCATGCAACAGAAAACCTTAGTGGATGACATGCCGTTATATTGAGGTTATCTTCTTAGAGAAGCTTCATGGCACATCATCTATACAATTATGCTTTTATTTTGTTGTTGAAATTTGTTTTATGTTTACCTGAATATATATATATATATATATATATATATATATATATATATATATATATATATATATATATATATATATATATATATATATATATATATATATATATATATATATATATATATATATATATATATATATATATATATGCATCCTCTGTGGTTGGGAGGGAGCCAGAGATGTACTGTGCAGCACTGGGGAAGAGGAAACTGATAGCTATATTTTTTCCTATGGCTGAAACCCATCATAGAGGCACAATGACTCAGGACGTGACAATCCTTTTGACTTGAGCATTTGGTTGCATGCCTGGAGCAATAGAGAAGTTTGGCATAACAAGTAGTCAATTGGTGGTGGGGAATGAGCACAGTGAACCCTATCTTGGCTACAGTGGCTAGGAGCAGTGCATAGGTTGAAACCTACCTTCCTGGAGGTGTGATAGTTATTCTCTGGCTCTGTCCTGGGGTGGGCCAAAAATCCACAGACTTCCCAGCAATATAATGCCATTTAATGGCATTAGGTCAAAGGGCATGAGCCCATGGACCACTGGATCAGCAACCAACCAATGAATTGTCTGAATGTATACCCTATTTCTTAGTGTCATTTCATTGTTTCTGGAGCTGCGACAGAGGCAGTTTAAAATCAGTTGCATACAGTTTGGTAGCTGGATTGTTCAGAAAAGAATTGATCTATCTATACGCT
The DNA here is from genome assembly GCA_034231615.1 of Meghimatium bilineatum. Taxonomy (NCBI): domain Eukaryota; kingdom Metazoa; phylum Mollusca; class Gastropoda; order Stylommatophora; family Philomycidae; genus Meghimatium; species Meghimatium bilineatum. Next base: position 37,422,410 of record CM067322.1, read on the forward strand.
GTGTCCCTTGTTTGCCTTGCAGCGTCAGGGGGTGGAAGAGTTCTCTGGAGATGGCCTTCTTGTGTGCTGTTTGTAAGCTTGTTCCTGTGGCTTCTTTGATTTCTGTGATCCATCTTTTACATGGTCTGCCTCTGGCTTTATTACCGTTATGTCTATGTGTCATGGCCATTTGTGGCATGCTATATGTCGGTAGTCTGGAAGCGTGTGAAAACCACTTGATCTGCTGTCTTTTGATGTGTTCCAATACTGGTATTGTTTTGGTTATCTGTCTGATGTTATCGTTCCTAATTCTATCTCTTAATGACACTCCGAGTATTCTTCGTAGACATGTCATTTCTGTTGTCACTATTTTTCTTTTGTCTTGTGCTGTCATTGTCCAGGTTTGGCTCTAGTAGCATAGTGATGGAATAATTATAGTCTAATTAATTGTATAATGCAACTTTAGTGTCTAATATTTCAGAGTATGCAACCAACAGCATTTAATGATTGTGCATCATCTACCTTCCAAACATGTACAGCTTAACAATCACCTGAACAGAATACAACCACAACACACTCCAGGGTGCCGACTGTGCACTCATCCATATGAAACTGTTGACCACCACCTTTTTGAATGTCCAGTGCTGGATTACATCAAGAAAATGCTCCTCCCTCCATGGCCAGATAAATGGAACACATTATATGGAACAAAACAACAACTCACAAACACATGCATATATCACACAATGGCATTGGGTCAAAGGGCATGAGCCCATGGACCGCTGGATCAGCAACCAATCAACCTTCCAAATATTTCCACAAGCACATTCCTCTAACAAAGATATATTTACTTTTTGAGAAACGATGTAGTAGTGATTAGAATATTTTGTAGCAGTAGCTGCTTTCTCCAATGTGTGATGTATATCTGGTATATACTAGAATCTGGCTTTAAAAGTTCTCAGACCAATGCCCAGGAGCTTATGATGCAGCAGTGTCAAAGCTGAAGAGCTAAAACTGGTCAATATTTTACTCCAACTCCATGAGATGGCCTTAGTAAACCACTGCAGTTTGGCTTATTTTAATAAGGAAATGATTCATTGTGCTAAAAACAATGAAAAAAGGCACCATTATATTTGGTTACAGGATGTTTATTTTATAGAACATTGGTAAAGAACAATACAATGCTTGAACTGTTCCTGGCAAAGAAATTATTTTTGTATACACAGTTAATCTTATAGACAGATAGAAAGTGTATCTATTGAAGAAATATAACTCTATAAAAGAACTGCTCATTAGCATCAGAAGAAAACAGTCTACATTCTTTGAACACATCAGGAGCAGAGGAAAATTGAGCACATCGTGACAGGCAAGCTGAAGAGCAAGAGGGACAGTAAAAGACCAAGAGAGAAGATGGTAAACAGCTTGGCATGAGGGAACACATACCGGCATTCTTTCTGAAGGTCCTCCAATATCAAAGTTAATGAGAGAACGTGCAGTGTTGGCTCCATAGTACTTGTCTGCTGGCACTTCTATATCTCCAAAGGAATCCGCTTCAATTCTTACATCCCTCTGTTAAAATAACATTCAAGCGAAAATGTTAATTCAATGACATAGAACATAAAAAGATGCACAGAAAATAGTAGACCTAATAATATTGAACATTTATTATCACAGAATATCCTCAGCTTCCAAACATGACCAAATGGCCACATAAGTCTGAAAGCTTAAAATTGGTAAGACAGACTTCTGCACTTTTGCAATGATTCTAGACACTGCAGGATATGATTTTGAAAAGTGTTAGATCTACAGGGATGACTGAGACCTACTTGATAATATAAAATCCTTGTACACATTCCTAAGGCACAGGGAGGAGTATGGTATAAGATCCATACTTTTCTATGATTAGCACACATGAGTGGTCAGCATCATGTTGGTCAGTGTCCATGCATGTGTTTACTTATTCCTCAATCTGTTATTGATGAATTAACCTGTTCTTTTTTTTTCTATTTTCTTTCCCCCCCCCTCCCCCACTCCCATTGATGAAAACATTTTTACTCTGAATTCACCATGCTTCAATGTGTATCAACAAACCATATAGTATATATATATAATATATATATATATATACTGGTGACAAAAAGTCAGTACCATGGATGCTCTCTTATTTTTGTATCACAATAAAAGAAATGTAATCAAAGAAGCCACAGGAACAAGCTTACAAAGAGCACACAAGAAGCCCATCTCCAGACAACTCTTCCACCCCTGACACCACAAGGGCTACAGCATATAAATAGAGATAGATAAAAGAAAAGAAATAAGCGCACAGGGAATGTGACTGGGAAAAGATTTTAGCACAGCTGGGATCGGTTATTGAGAACAATCTAGCAGCTTAAGGGTTAACCTTCTATATTACATGTTACTATTGATTTTTTGTTTTCTGTGAAAATTATGTAACTCATACAAAGGTTCATAGAGTTTTTCTTCCACTGTTGTTTCTCTGAGACATAATATTTGCACCAGCATTTCATATTCCTGAAAAATTGTCTTACCAGTATAGGGTAACCATGCAGTGGATACCCTCTCACTGTGGAATACCAGGAAATGAAAAAGCAGACCAACTGGCTAAGGAAGGTGCTGCCGAAGACCAACCAGATATACCAATCACCTACCATCAGAAAAAACAGATGATAAACTCAATAAGAAAGCCACAAACACCAACACAAGATTACTATCACATTATGAACAGATCAGAACAAGTTATAATTCTACGTCTCAGAACAGGACACAACCGACTCCGCAGTCACATGTATACAAAGTTCAAGATTGGCAACACGGCCATATGTACATGTGGACAGGCAGCACAGAGTGCCAAACATATACTTCAAGAGTGTTCTGAGCATGAAACGCTGAGGCAGACATATTGGCCAGAGGAAACAACACTGGAATCAAAGCTCTATGGGACACTGTATGAACTACAAAAGACAGTGAGTTTTATTAAGGAGACAGAATTACAGATATAGACATGTTTCAAGTGAACGAAAGAAGAAGAAGAATATTCCTGAAAAAAATATGCTCTGCTATCTAAAAGTGTCACACACAAGAAGAGACTGTTCAGCACCTACTACTGCAGTGCCCAAAACTAACAGACATCCGACAAGAACTATTACCACCACTTTCAGCTAAACACAACACACTCTACACAACTGCACCACAGCTGAGGAAAACATGTGCATTCGCCAGAAGGGCTATGGGCTGTCAAGAGCTTCCTGCTCACAGCGAAAGGGATTGAATCATCATCATCATCTGAAGTGTCTGATTTAATCTAAATAAATAGTAGACTATAATTCCATATTCATGTAATGTGAACACTAAAGATGCATTATGTACTTAACAGATTGACATTCAACCTCCAGTGTATAGCATGGAACTAATGTCAAGTACATGTCAGTGTTTGTGGTAATGAGAGAGCAGACAGACTCACATCAAAAGCATCAATAGACTGGAAGTTACCAATGGATAAGGGGGAATGTGCTGAAACTACTTCAAGAGAGTCTGCTGGATACCAAGAGTGGTGACATATCTAGGCTGAGATTTGGAGAATTTAGTATTAAGTGTGTTGCTAGTAGAACTGGCGAAACTAGGAATCAGGGTGATGAAGTTTTTGCTAATCTCTGGAAACACACATGATACTAGTAGAACTGGACACCTATGCTGCAAAATTAGAAGTGCAATCAACCAGCGAATCACTGTAACTATCAGTATGCATACCCCTCATCATCTGCTAAGGGAGACTGAGCATCTATGGTCTGACTGGAGTGAAATATTGTTGGTTCATAACCAAAAGATTGACATTATAGATTTTCAACACCAGTGACACTAAACTTATGTAATTACTATGGGCTGTCTTTAAATACAATCTATAATGTAATTACTAACATATATAACACTATGAGATATGTAAAAGATGACCAGAACCAAGATAGAGTTTCACTTGCTTAACATCAGTGAATACCAGATCTAAGAAATTTGATATTCTCATGATAGAATTCTTCTAACAACTAGCTCAGATGGACTTGGGTATTAATTGTATCTACACAGAAACAGTATGGTTTAGAACAGTATGGTGGGCAACAGTTATGAGTTGGTGGGTTAGATTGATCATTTATCATGTGGGATGGGCCAACAAGTTTTGTCTAGTCCTGTGCAGTTCCAATTAGTATTTCTAAGCTCTGGGGCCAATGCATATAGTGATTTTAAACCAGGGTGGGGTGTTAGTAAAAATGTCATGACTTGCTGGATTTGACCCTCTGGTCATATTTTTTCCCACCACTGGTCTAGAATTCAAAGTTAAACAAACAAATGTTAACAGCAGATACAGCAAAACTGCACAAAAATTAAAATTGATAAAAAGAAAATTAGATAAAAAGAAAAATTTATAATTTTTCAGAATGAACATAAATCATAGAAAATCAAAAGAATATAAAAGCAATTCTGACATCTAAAAGTAGCTCAAGTGAAAAACCATTGGCAAAATATCAGTAAATATGCTCTATTACTATCTGATTAGACCTACTTAATGCAAGCACATTTTCAACACAATATACATTGTGAGACATGGACACTGAATATATAACTGCTACTATAAGTAGGGTCAGACTTGAGGCCCAGGACCCCATAACAGTTAATGTTATTAGGTAATTTAGCAAAATATGGCATTATTTTTTATGTCCTGCGTATCCTGACCGAGGGTCCCTCCAAGGAATGAGCAGAAGTTCACCAATGCTTATATGATGCCATAGAAGGATTTTGAGAATGCCTGGGGCAGTGACAAAAACGATAATATAAACCAGATAGAATGCCATATATTTCAGAATATAAGCAGAGGATGTAACTTTAATGTCCAAAGCGTGACAAAATCAGAAACCCCCGTATAGACCAAAATCTAAAAACTAATACAGGTAATAATACAGTGGAATCTCGTTATTACAAGAATGAAGGGACAAGTGAAATATTGCTAACGAGAAAATAACCCAAACTTTAACAATGGTAAGACGCAAGGTAGTTTGTTCAATTTGTCCCATCTTACCAGTGTTTACATAAAATACAACACCAAGAGTAATACAATGGGATCTCTGTCCGGAGGCATTGCCAGTCAGCATCATAAAACCTGTGACCACCAGGCACAAGTGTTCCTATATATCTGATTAATTAAATAATTCAGTGCTGTTTCTGCAAAAAAGGTTGGCTGCAATGACAACATCAGCCATTATGGTAAATTAACAGCTAGTCACTGAATGGATCAGGTCAACTTTTCCCTTGGCAAATATCAGTTAGCATCAGCCATGGCATTTAAAGCACATTTCCAAAATGATCAACGAAGAGCCATTATAATTGATTTATAGTCTTACCAGTTCTAGCTATAAGTGGATCTGGTACAGAGGAAGGGAAGATGGAGCTCAAAATAGCATCTCACTGTATAGGTCTAAAAACCTAAAATGGACAAGACCCGTGTCTGTTTTTATTTGCCTTCAAATTACAGGGTGGAAAGAAAAGATGTGAAGACAGCTCTTGTACAGAGAAGTGGACATGAGAAAATACATTCCACTGCATGGCAGATGTGGCATGTTTGCCCCACATCCCCCATACTTTTAACCGCAATACTGTCTAAGGGGGCAAAATTCACAAGTAACGTGTTTGTGCATAACCACATGAAAGGTTGGATGAACGAAAGTCACACTCTGAAATAGCTGGAGGTAAAGTTGTGTGGGGAGGGAGGCAGAAGAAGGAGCTGTTATAAAAGAAACATTCATGGTAGTATGAGACTCGTTTCGAGCACATCTCACAGTGAAAGTGGAAAACGATGCAGTGAGATGGGGCTGTCTGCGCCTATACTTCATGGGACCTTAATTCCTCTTGCAGCCACTAGATGCCTTCCTTAACAAATGATTTAAAGACAGACTTTGGAAAAAATTTAATGAATGGATGACATCATCCAATTTAGCTGTGACAAAGGGCAGCAATATACAAAAATCTGGCACCATCGAAATCGCTAAGTGGGTCAAAGATTTGTGGTCGGATGTCCCATTTGAAATTATTATCCGATCTTTCAAAAACTGCTGTCAGTAATACAACGAATGAAAGTGCGGGTGATGCTATCTTTGAGGATGATGCTGACAATGTACAGGTAGACAGTGAGACAGAAACTAATGATATCCACCCTGATGTTCCCATGACAGAGGATGAATTCGTGAACTGTTTCAGAATTTAGACAATTATTGCAACTTTGAAGGATTTGAATTACTTTTCATATTGGTAAGATTTTTCCTGGTACCAATTTGATGGTTATTCTGTGTTATCATTTATGTTTTACTACTGCTAATTTTTAAACATTTTTATTGTGCGTGTATATAACCCAAAACCCCTAGATCAATTGCAGAAACAAATTCAATAATTTTCTGCTTACATTCAGAAATATATGGTACAAGTTTTTTCCTTTTGTTCCCAATACCAGTTGGTGGAGTTTCAGCTCGAGATCAATATTTTTCTAGCATTCTTTTTAATAGGGAAATTTTATTTTTCAGTGCTTCTACAAGTTCCAGACAACTGTTTGATTCAATGTGGCCTTAGGGTGCAATGCCACAAACTGCATAGTTTTTATAACTTCTCACAATCGAGACATGCTGATGAAGATGAAATAATCTCTTTAGCTGTGAGGAGGTGGCTCTTGACAGCCCATAGCCTTTCTGACAAAAGCATAGGTTTTTCTCCGTTGTGTAACTGAGGCACTTCCAGACACATAAGGTTGTCATAAGGATATAAAAAAAGTTAAGTCTGGCTGTGTATGTGTGCAAAGTAGACCTTACATTTTGGAGCTAAAAAATTATTGTGTCCAGACTCTAAAATAATTACATGTAAATCAGTTAAAGAAGATGAAGTTATGGAACAATGTGCCAACTAAACTTATGTCCACAAATTTGGAGATGTTTATATAATATATACTTTGCTGCAAAAAACATCTTAGTAACATGTCAGAGGTGATAGAAGAGACAGTGGGATGTGCGTGTAACCACCACTCTAACGGATATTATGAAAACCAAAAATAATGGAATAATCAGGAATGGGTAACAACAAAATACAGGGGTACTTAATACAGCATCACTTGCAAGATGAGACCAACTTCATGCTTTCTTTGAACCTATTTGAGTTGATGTATGCGAGTGTGTATCACAGGCGTGATGGATGTGTGCCCACTGTTCAGTGATAGTTAACACAGTATTTATGACCATAAAATCAACACCTTGTCTTCTGCTAGGCCTAGTTTTAGATCCATAGGGTCTATTTTATTTTATTCATACCTGTTATTTTCATGTGGCAGTGTTGTATCCCTTTCAAGATGATGGTACTGTTTTATTTACAATAAGTAGGAAACGATGGGCTCTGATGAACTTATATTAATAGTATTAAAACTTATATTGGACATGTAATTAGATTTCCAGTGTCCCTGATACTATTTGGCATATAGAAGTGGACATTTTTGTGACATCAAGTCTTTTCTGTACACAGTTGGGCATCTATCTGACAAAAACAGCGGATATTGTTTGAGTAACTTGTATTTTAACACTAGGTATTGTCACTTATTGTGTATTTTCATTATCCATTTTTAATCTACTATTGCCTTCAACTTTATTTACTGTCTAAATGTTATATTAGCCATTTATACAGTTGTATACCAAGTATGAAAGACTATGAGGAGCACTCTGTCTCATCCAATGTTTTAAAAATGTTCACCATGTCCATGCTGCTTGTCCGCCATATTGTTTTTTACAGACATCTTGGTTAACAAGAAATACAATTGCCATCTTTTTTAAATATTAAATATTCTGTGTGTTTATGTATTTACAAAATTGTTAATATCTTTACAAAACTAAGCCAAAGCATATGAATGGGAGTTAGTTTACCTGCTTACAAGCCTTACAAAAGGTTGTGTGTTGTCATGACAACTGTCCGACTTGGTTTGTGACTTACTTACACTACTGATGTGCTGCAATGTGCACTCTTTGGACTATTGCCATTGCCTGCAAGTAGCAGCTTTGCTAGAACATGATCTATGCATAATAATACAAATTATATATACAATGGGATTTAGATGGGGGAAGACATGTATGACATGAGAAAAATATAAAAAATGTCTACTTTATTCTTACCATTCTAGGAACATTTCCCTAAACAAGCAGTTCACAAAACTAAACACAACTCACATCACTATGTACATGAATAATCCATTAAAAGTTTTATCACATTTGTAGCACAAAAACCGTGTAGGATATTTTATCATAATTCACAAGTATATTGAATAATTATTTTAATTATGCAAATTAGCTGCCATTTTGAATATTAATCTTTGGCTGCGTATGAAAATTATGTCAATGTGATCCGCAGATTCGTCTTGTCTTCCCAAACACAGAAATGTATACTTTGTAACATATTTTATCATAAATAATAGAAATGTTTAATAATTAGGCTATTCAATTCAATTTTAATTATGTAAATTAAGCGCCATTTTTGAATATTAATTAGCTTTGATTGAATTTGAAAATTAGCAAAATGTACTCCCCAGGTTCGTCTTTTCTTCCCGAACACAAAAATGTATGGTTTGTTCTATTTTTTATCATTAGTAACTCTGATATGTCATGAATTATCATGAATTATTGGCTCGACTACAAATCTTGGTCACAACTTTGTGCACTAATCAGCTTATATTTCCTTATATGTTCCATGTACATTTTTTTGATGCAAAATTAATTCAAACAAATTCATAACTTTTTTCAGAATGACGTACAGACTTGGTTGAGGTATCATTGAATTGCAATTTTCAAGGGCTATCTAACTGTGGTATTTATAATAATAATGCTGTAAACACATTTTGAAAATTTTGTGCTAATGTATGATAGTATATTATATATAGTTAAAGTATAGTATAGTATAGTACTATGAATAGATCTAAGATAGTTAAGATAGTAATAATAGTAATAGTATGACTATGATTGCTGAATATTGGCTGTTTTTACGGTTATTGTTGTTAAGAAAAATGTACCTCCTATGCCTATGGTGAGGTACGCTTCTTTCAACCGTGGACGTAGTAGTAGTAACTATTACTAACTTAGTAAGTCCAATTTGGTTATTTCAGAGCCTTGTTTACTTTCTCTAGTCTAAGTATTGTTCTTCTGTAGTGATCATAATTAATTGATTCCATAATATGTGAAAATTCAGTAAAACATAAACTTACATCCAGTTTGTTAGTCATTTCTGTAAGCGTTTAGAGTATGCCAAAATGTGCACATTCATCACACATAGAAAACATCCATGTGTTTTGGTCTACTTTCGCTTCTAATAGATTCTACATAAACCGGAAGTAACACGTCAATGGAAATTATTTTATTCACCAAAAAAGTACCTCTCGCAGCAAGCTTTATGTCGATACCTGTGGGAAAGAAAATGAAGACCCAAAATTACCATTAAAAGAACTTAAAGAAGGAGAAATAATAGGTTGCAAGCCTATACCAGAAATAAAAATACAGGCAACATATGGAGAATCAAAACCTCTGCCCTATGTGCTGCCTGTGACACGAAAGAAACAAACTAATACTTAATACTATTCGTGAGGTATGCCATTTCTCTCACAGACGTTATCTCAATTTGTTTATCATTAAGTGCCGTCTCCACAACGAAGGTTGGCTGCAACAGACCCCCAACAACCCCATCAATTGTCTTGGTGATGCACTCTGTTAGAATGTAACCTGCCCGTCTCGCTATGTTATTCACCCACACGTGTAGACCGCTATATGTCTATCTCATTTTCGACTCTTCCCCCCAATGTGATTAGGCCCCTATATATCGTGTCGGAGCTTTTTACCGTACACAAAGTAATTAGCTACTACAGTATATACACATCTATAAACTATCAAGTACCAACGAAAAAGATAACATAAAAGAGAAATTGAACTAACTACTCTTTGCAGACGACCAAGTACTAGTTGTAACATCAGAAGAACAATTTCAAGAACATATGAACAGACTCCACACAACATATAAAAAATTCAAGATGAAGATTAATACTGAAAAGATCGAAATAATGACAATAGCAAAGAAAGGAATATCACTATCTCCATCGATGATAAACACATTAAACGGGTACATTTCTTCACTTACTTAGGAAGCATTATATCGAGTGAATGGGAAAACAGAAAAGATACAAAATATATGCACCAAAACATACCAAATCCTAGGACAGATGACACGTATTTTCAAGAACATTAATATAAACATAGTCACTAAAGTTGCATTATACAAGATTATTATTATCCCATCACTGTGCTACCAGTGCCAGACATGGACAATGACAGCACAATACAACAGAAAAATAGTGATATGTCATGAAACGACATGTCTACGAAGAATACTCAGAGTGTCATTAGAGATAGAATTAGAAACGATAACATCAAACAGATAACAAAAACAATACCAGTATTGTAGCATATAAAAAGACAACAGATCAAGTGGTTTTCACACACTTCCAGACTACCAACAGATAGCATGTCACAAATAGTCATGACACATAGACATCACGGCTATAAAGCCAGAGGCAGAAGATGGATCAAAAGAAGCCACAGGAAGACGCTTATAAACAGCACACAATAAGGTCATATCCAGAGAACTCTTCCATTCATGACGCCGCAAGGCAAACAAGGGCCACAGCGTATAAATAGATATGCACGTAGATAAATAGATATGCACGTAGTACAGTAGGATTTAGACCAAACCGGTCATGTGTTGACCAAATATTTACAATCAGCATAATAATAGAAGAATCAGTAGAATACAACGCACAGCTGATTATAAGCTTTAGTTAGTTATTCCTCTAGGGCCAAAGACGGCACATATGGCAGATGTCATAGATTTCCATGTCTCTCGTTTCATTGCAATTTGATTTAGATCTTCATTGTTTCTGATACCGATAGTGAAACGTTCCCTTGTAATAGTTCTACGTAAAGTTTCTTTTGGTCTTCCTCGTTTTCTCTTGCCTTTTGGTGACCATATTTGCCATAACGATGACACTAATCTGGCTGGAATCGCAATCACATCCCCATGCATGCATACTGAGTGCAGGATGTGGCAGCAGGTGCGGAATGGATAAGTCTACCCACAGATTTCGAAACTTGTTTGAGAGTAGTAATATCACTTATCAAGTAATGCAGAGAATGGTGTCCCACAGCTGTGGAGAAAGAAGTGCAGGCTTTGGTCAGTGAGAATACCAAAGAGGGGGATGTGATTATATACACTGATGGATCTGTGATGTTCACAGTGCTTAGGCCTTCACAGCTCAGTAAGCATGTAAAGTGATCAGGGAGGAGAGCCTTTGCGGTCACAACGAGTAGTATGACCATGGAGAATATGGCGGTAACCAGGGCATTTGAGTGGGTATGCACACAGAAGGTAACGCAGGTCTACATCTTGAGTGACTCTATGAGTATGATTAAGAAGGTACAAGTGCGTCTCGTTCGCGAACAGTGGATTGAGGCCTTGAGAAAGGCGAGGCTGAAAGTGGTTATATTTATTTTCATACCGGGACATGTGGGTGTTCGAGGCAATGAAAGAGCGGATCAACTGGTATAATGCGCGATTGTGGAACATGGCGATGGGGCAATGGATCGCACTGACGTTTTGAACTCCTTAAGAGATATAGCACGCGAGAGTGAGACTAATGTGGATGATGATTCCTCTTCAATAGGTAGGATTAACGATCATGGATTGAAATGCGGTGATGCTAGAAGTGCTAATTTGGAGGGCGCAGAAGAATAATGGTCAGCCATCAAAGGACCGTTACTGTCAGCAGAAGTGTAATGGCGGATACACTCAAGGAGAGATCGGAGCAACTATGGACGTGTCCAGTTTGCAGTGATGATGATCCGACGACTAACTAACTAACTAACTAAACTAACTAACTGAGTGACTCCGTGAGTATGATGTAGAAAGTCAAAGCAAGTAAAGTGCGTAGACGATTTGGTGGGGTGGGTTATTGGATAAGGCTAATAATCGGATATCACTATGCAAAATAACTTTCTTCTTTGTTCCCAGGCACGCAGGTGTAGAGTGAAATAATAAATAAATCATGGTAGAAGTTACAGTACAAGAGCTCGCTCAGCTACATTTGAAACCACAAGACATAATTATGCAATATACAACAAATCCGTAAACATTCAGGGTCGTATGGGTACCACACTGGATGCTTCAGCACACAGAGTCCTCCAGCGAATTATATCCTCAACGATGCGGATGAGCGAGGAAATATCTTGTCCTGTCCATTCCTTGATGTTACCTGTCCATACCTTTATTTTCTCTCCTCTGCTTCCTCTACAGTTCACTGCAGTACTGTTTTTGACAAGGAAGCATGTCTGCATACATGTCCAAACCATGCCAGTTTTCTACGTTTCCCTATTTAAAGCAATGGTTCTTGTACACCTACATATATCTCTACTATAACCCATAACTAAAACATAAATTATATACACAAATGGCTCAGTCAACTGAAATACAAATAAATGCGGCTGGGGTTTTGTTGCCTACAGAAACGGCTCGAAGTTGGCTGAGAGATCATCTGCAAACTCCACTATCACATCGAGCATGAGAATGGAGATAGAGGGAGTTACAGCAGCACTAAGTTGTTTGATAACTGATACATCAACCCACTCGGTAAATCTCACAGACTCTCAAAGCATGATAGAAAAGAACATGCTGAGAAAAGAATGTGTTGCGTTAATAAACAATTCAATTGTACAGAACATTACTTTGGATAATTTGCCTCGGTCACTCTGGATTCAGAGGGAACGAAAGCGCTGATTCATTGGTAGGCATTGCGGCGAATTACGACACCAGTGATGTGCTAGGCCTACAAGGCGCATAACGGTGGCACAAACGTAATCACGCTCCCGGCGGAAACCGCACGGATATCCGTGATGGTTACAATGGAGCGAACGCAAAACAAACGACACCAGTACTGAGAGGGATAAACCTGACTTAATTAAAGCAGTCATAAATTCATTGCAAAGTGAAGATGTTGACAATGAGACTGAAAACGTACACATGCAAAGAATGACAGAAGTGAAACGATTAGAGGTGAGAGAAGAGAAAATGTTCTCCTTTTTTTGGAAAGAACCGACGATCACGTAATCAACACCTGATTGGGACTGAGTATACCTATACTCGAATAGATGCTGGGACGGAGAGCGGATCACTTACAGGAATGTCCACTTTGCTATGTTGCTAGTTTCTAATCAAGAAAAGCGAGTAGCCAAGTTGGCTGGTTATAACAATTAGTAAATCTGGGATAGAGCAGAAATACATTTGAAATAGGCCTATTCAACGCTCTACGATGGTCTGCACGGTCAGGATATTTTGATATCAATGAGCATGATCCAGTGTAAAAAATGCGTGAATTAGAAGTAAGGATAGAAGTAGCGCAAAGAAACATGGAGGAAAAAAAACTCAACAACTACACACTTAGAGATTTACTGAACGATCAAGATTACTCAATCTTCACGAGCAAACCTAAACCTACTTTTAAAACATTTTATTTGTTTAGTTAAATAGCTCAACGTGTAGTGATCTGGAGACTTCAGAAAAACTGTACTGTATGATAAGTAAATATTGAGGAGAAAAAATATATAAAAAACAAAATACAGGCTAGCAGTTCTACATTGGACAATAAATATACAGGAAAGACATTTCGGTTCATTACGGGGAGATGTTGCCAGATTTCAACTTTTTAATATTAGGCCTATGAGTATTTGCATTCAGCTTTCGTGACCTCGCTGAACTTAGATTTAAAAGTCGATAGGTATGCGTCGATCTACGCACTAAGAGCCCCCTCCCAGTGTGTAGCGGGCAAATCGCTGAATACACAAGTAGTCTTAGCTACTGTGAAATACCCTTTATCGAGATTTCATCTGGTTAAATAATGTTTGTATTTGTTTCATTAGAATCTGGCAACATCTCCTTGTACCAACGTTTCAACCAAAAGGTCTTTATCAAGACAGGGACAAAGAAACACATACTACATACAGTACTTTCGGCATCTTAATTTTCAGTTACTAATCACTAATTACTAAGACTTTTTTGCTGTTCATATTGACAATTTTAATACTTTTGCTTTCAATTTCGTATTTTCTTTGCAGAACCTACTGCATTTCAGCACATTAAACAGGGGTAAGACAGTTGTGTCTTATTAATCAGGTCTGTTTAATTTATACAGTGAAATAATAATGAGATCCATACAAAATATGATAGGAATATCATTTTGAGAGCATAGGCCCAATACATGTATAATCAATCTATGATACGCTGATGATACAGGTTTAATATCTGAAAATTAAACACAAGAAATGATGAGTATAATGCAAAAGAAAGTCACAACAAAGTGCTTTGTCTGAATAGCAGAAAAACAGAAGTAACTGTAATATCAAAGAACAGATGTCCTCCAGAATGCAACTTCAAAGTAGATGGGATCAGTCTGATTCAAGTAAAATATTTGGGTACCTTGCTAACATCAGATGAAAGATGTATTAAGGAAGTTACCGGGTAGTTAATGAACTATGCAGGAAAAGACTACATTTCACAAGATGAAAAATATCATATGTAATATATCTTTTTCAATTAAGGTGAGAGAGTTCTATAGAACTAGTTTTGATGTATGGAAGTGAGAATCTTGGACAATCAGCAGAACAGTGAAAAAAATTATATGGATGCAGCAATCTTATAGAAGAATGTTAAAAAAAACATGGGCAGATAAAAAGCATAATGTGGATATCTTGAAAGAAGTTACCCGGTAAGTTGCTCACCCACATGAGAAAGAGACATTTTTTGGATATATCATGAGAAGAGGAAATAAGGAACACACCATGACAGCAGGCAATTTGAATAGCAAGAGGGATAGAGGTAGGCTGAAGACCAAGTGATGCTTGACAACATGGCATTAGGGCATGTGAAAACATTGGCATCAGAAATGATTGACAGTACATGAAACAAGACTGTGGAAAGAAATTATAACCAAGTTCACACAGCTTGTATCATAAGAAGCTCTACAGTCCTTTCTCATCATGTAATCACATTTCTGTGGTTACATTGCTTGCATGAGGTCTCCATTTTATTTTGTGGTTCCATTCTTTGTTTGTTTGTCCCTACCTTGATAAATGTCTTTTGGTCAAAATGTCTATTGCTTTAAATGTCTATAAATCATGTTTATTGCTCAATGTAAAACTACTATTTAACTCTTTATATATGTTATGTTATGTTCCTCCAGGGCCATAGGCGGCACATAGGGCAGAAACCATAGCTTTCCATTTCTGTCTTTGTGTTGCCAGGTCTTTCAATTCTTGCATGCTGTTTAGGTTCATTGACATGCCTTCTCTATTAATGGTTCTTCATAGAGTTTCTCTAGATCTCCCTCTTCTTCTTACTCCGGGTGGCACCCAATATAGTGACTGCTGGGGAATTCTTAGGCTGTTCATTCTGAGAACATGACCGATGTAAGTCCAACGCTTCTTTATATATACCAGGATATATAATTTTTCAATTTTTATTTTAAATAGCTTACACCTGCTGCCACATATCCTCCATTGTTCTCCCAGATTTTGTGATCAGAAAACTGCAGTAAAACTGCTATACAACAGTTTACATGTCAGATTTTGTGAAACATCAGAACCATGGCATTAGTCAAGGTAATGTCTTGACTGTAATCTCAGTTCTTCACCAGTGCATACTTTCTCAGCGGCTCAATGAGCAAGCCAATTATGATTGAAGGTAGCTGAGCTAGCAGGTAGTGGTTTGAGTCAGTGAAGGTTAATAAGAATAAACTTCTTTCTATGTGATAATAAATTGACAGTGTCTGGAACACAACCCAATGTGCTGGATAAGTAGGGGTAGCTGGATAAGCTACAGTAATACTTCTTCTTCATCATCGTTCTTCAGTCAGATATCAGGATACAGCGTCAATAGCTTCAATGAATTGTGTGGTTCACTTCAGGTCATCCATGGAACCCCTCAGGTCTGGAAGTGGCGCCGTCTCAGCAGGCCATATTTTCTCTCTCTAGAATTGACATGCATGAAGAATGTGTTCTGCATTCTCTGGGCTCAGTCCACAGGTCTGTTCACCAATTTTCAGCTTTTGGAACATGTGATTTTTCAGTCTGTTGTGGCCAGTTCTTAGTCTGAAGATGATGGTCTGTTCCTTGTGTGATATTTGATAGTAGAGGTCATTTGATGGTAATACAAGGCGAATATAGTTTTTTATTCTACTAATAAATAGAGTTGCAACTCAGCACTCTGAAAGATGCAGCAGGTGACAAACATCCACACCCGTTACGATTGATCATTATTTAATTTAGTACATTTCAGAGCGAGGACGATAACATCAGAAATACTCATCAGAGAACTTCTATTCACAGATGATGCTGCACTAGTAGCACACAGTGAGTCCACCTTTCAGTCCCAAATTGACAACATGGCAAAGCCTGCGTATAAACAATACTCATGTAAAACAAGCTGACAACTTTTGTTACCTAGGATCCACATTTACATCCACTCTTTCCCTAGATAATGATGTAAACATACATACAGGGACAGCGGCTACCATTTTTGACAGACTATCAAAACGATTGGAAAAACCATAAGCTAAAATTGAAAACAAAGATACAGATTTATCAAACATGCGTGCTGAGTACACTATACTATGGATCTGAAACATGGACCACCTACACAAAACATGAGAGAAGATTAAACATCTTTCATCTTTCGACCACATCTGTAAAATAACTAGTACCAATGAAGAAGATAACATAAAAGACACATTGAATGAACTCTTTGCAGACGACCAAGTACTAATAGCGACATCAAAGAACAATTACAAGAACATATGAACAGACTCCACACAACATGTCAAAAATTAAATATAAAGATCAATATTGAAATGACAGAAATAATGGCAATAGCAAAGAAAGAAAGAAATATCACTATCTCCATCGATGATAAACACCTTAAACAGGTAAATGAGTTCACGTACTTAGGAAGCATTATATCGAGTGAAGGGAAAACCAGTAAAGAGATACAAAATAGGTGCAATAAAACATACTAGATCCTAGGACAGATGACACATATTTTTAAGAGAAAATGTAAACATAGACACTCAAGTTGCATTATCAAAGACTATTATTATTCCATCACTATGCTACCAGTGCCAAACCTATCAGACAGATAACCAAAACAATACCAGTATTGGAACACATCAAGAGACAACAGTTCAAGTAGTTTTCACATGCTTCCAGCTACCAACAAATAGCATGCCACAAATGGCCATGACACATAGACATAACAGCTATAAAGCCAGAGGCAGACCATGTAAAAGATGGATCACAGAAATCAAAGCCACAGGAACAAGCTTACAAACAGCACACAAGAAGGTCATCTCCAGAGAACTCTTCCACCCCTGACACCACAAGGCAAAAACAAGTGCCACAGTGTATAGATAGATCTAACATGTCTCAGAAAAATCTTGAACATCAAATGGCACAACAAAATCACCAACATAGAAGTGTTACACCACACTCAGCTGCTATCTGTTATGGAAACACTTTACTGAAATAGATTGCTTTGGCTGGGTCACGTCCACAGAATGCCAAACTGCAGCATCCTAAAATAAGTTACTATTTCGTTAATTGGCTGAAGGCCAGCGAGCCCACTGTAGACCAATGCTGAGGTATAATGACATCTGTAAATCCTCAATGAAAAACATTTTCATAGACCCCCAAAATCTGTGAAAACACTACAGAAACTCAAGCTATCTGGAGGCATAACCTGCATGTGGGAGCAAAATTGTTCAGAAATAATGTTTAAGATATGGAACTGCAAAGAGAAAGACACAAACACAAATATTCTGTTGCTGTAACATGATCACTTGAAAAGTCCCAATTCGTGAGCAAATGTTCAAAGAATTGTTTCTTCTTTTTGCTTAATGACCGTCTGCAAGATGCAAAAGGCCATACAGAAGCTATGTACATGAGGTTTGTTTGGAGAATGTGTTAATTTTCTAAGAGAGCTCTCATTTGTAAAATAATAGCAATTCATTTACATACAGTGTCATCTTTTCAGAACATTGTAACATACAATATTGTCACTGTGAGAACAACAAAAATACTGTAATACAGTAATAAAGTATTTTATGTACATTTTATTATTTTTATCATTGCGGATAAATAACATAATTGATACAAGGATATGTGCTCGATGTCTGAGAAAATAATTGTGATACTGTTCCAACATTCAACAAGCAACTTTTTATAAAAAATTCAACATTATTTTTCAGCCATTCTTTACTTGTCAACATTAAGAATTACTCTCCTTTTAAGGACAAAGCAGGTATGTTGATTCATCATCACACACCAAACACATTCATAGGTGCTCAATCTCTGCTTCAGTAAGTCTCTCTGGGTTTACCTTCTGATGGTTCTGGTTTCATGTTGGTTGAGTGTTGTTTAAAAATTTTAGCTATTATAAAAGCATATACCTGATTACAAGATAGTTATGTAATAGACCATTCATTGCATATGCACCTATCAGACAAATATGGCAACTTACTCATTACAGCTAAAGAACATATGCAGAGATGGGCAGAACATTTTACAGAGATGCTGAATAGACCACCACCAGTATTAACCACAGCTTAGAGATTAAACCAAACATATAATTTATATCAGTTTCATGCACTGAACATTTGATGAGATCAGGTGAGCAGTTAGAAATTTTAACAAATAAAAAAATAGCTGGTGATGATGAGGTTAGTGGTGAAATGCTGAAAGCAGCTGATGATAAACTCTTTTAAAGATACTTGCTATTATAAATGAGGTGTAGAGGGAAGAAAAACTGCAGCAACAATGGAAAGATGGCATTATAGTAAATTACCAAAGAAAAGTGATCTCCCTGATTCTAACAATTGGCAAGGAATTACTCTATTGTAAATGCCAGGAAAAATATGTAGTATGATGCTAGAGAAGCTCAAGGGACAGGTAAATAAAAAAATAAAGCAAGCTGGATTCAGACCACAATGATCATGTATTGATTCAATTTTTAACCTTAGAACAATTATCTTGTCTCCATACTTGTTCAACATCTATGCAGAAAATTTAATGAGAAACACTCATTAAATGAGAGACAAGAAACAATGAAGCCTGAATTCAGACCCATAAATATAGGAGGGCTGCAGATGTCAGAAATTACATATGCAGACAACAGTGCTATTAACAACAAAAGAACATGACCTACTGAACATAATTAAGCCAACCCAAAAGTTCAGCGAACAGCAAAACTTGTTCTTAAATATGAGAAAGACAAAAATAATGGCAACTGATAAAACTAAATCAAGTCCCAAAATTAATATTGAGAACTGCAATTTAGAAGAAGTGACACATTTTGATTATTTAGGAACTAATATAAACAATGCTTGTGACTGTGTAGTTGATATTAAGAGAAGAACAACAATGAAGCTGTCAAAATTAAAACAGCAAAATAAACTATGGCAGGGTACTAACATAAGAACCAAGTTGTGTTTTCTTATGGTCTTTCTTATGGATTCTTTGAACACTCCACGATTCTGGGCAAGTTTATCTGCCACAACTAGAGACATTTTTAAGCAATCTGATATATCACTGCATCATCATCATCGTCTTGGGTACCCTCTTCCTCATTTGCCATTAGCTCTGCCTTCAGCCAGTAATCTTTCCATGCTGATATGTCTCGTTATATGATAAAAAAAAATTCCAGCATTTTTGTTAGGATGTTGTTAAGGAAACAGCCTTCTTCAGCGATTGATCTTAACATAATCACTAATCAGAATATATATATCTCTCTCTCTCTCTCTCTCTCTGTGTGTGTGTGTGCGTGTGTATTCCACCCCTACAGTTGACAGAATGTGCAGATCAGTAGTGTCACCATCTACCTAGGGTCTAATATGTTGGGCAGGTCATTTGGTACTTATGCCAGACCATCGCATCGCCTGCTAAAGATACTTCTCTATAGTGAGCTGAAGAAGGGTACACAATCTCAAGGTGGCCAAAAGAAGCGCTACAAGGACTCTTTAAAGACCTCACTGAAAGCCTATGAAATAGACCAAGACACATGGGAAGAATTTGCACAAAATAAATCTACATGGTGCTCTACAGTAAAAAAAAAAAGTGTATCATCTTGTGAAAAGAGGAGAAATGCATCAGCTCAACAGCGGAGAGTAGCTAGAAAGTCCAGGATAGACCAAAAATCCATCTACAGTGGTCATTCCTAGCCTGAACTGCCCAAGGACATTTACAGCTCAAATAGGGCTCATTAGCCATCTACGAACAATTAAACATGGACATAATTCTAACTGAATTTTCAAAAGTTGATGTAAAAAATTGTCATCATCAGTTAGATGATCGAGCACACAAGGTGCAACAATAAACAGTAGATCAGAATTAACTTATGAAGATACCAAATGTGTGCACAAATAATTTGGTTTCACTCTGAGTAGGAGTCTCCAACACATGATATTGTGCTCGCAACAAAACAACAGAAAGTCATTTCAAATCTGAAAAAGAAGCTAAGATACTACAGCATATCATAATTGTGGTTCTATAGAATCACAAGAGGAAGTGTACAAACTTAGAAAAATTTTGTAAAGAAAGGCAATAACAATAATAACAATATGAAAACACATCAACACAAAAATTATCACTGATTATTAAAACATATTTGCAGATCTATGCATGCTCAGTACTAGTATTTTAGTGGTTTACACATTTCTCAACCAAAATAAACAGTAAATAAGCAGAATTATTTATTAAAAAATGAATAAAATAATTTGTTCAGTCATCGAATCTGAAAATTAGAGAAAGAATGAAGAAAAGAATAAAATAACAATATCTTAAAAGCACTATAAAATTATTACAATGGTAGATGTGCTATAAATTACACCTCCTATAACCATATATAATATTACAATGGTGGATGTGCTATAACTTACATCTCCTATAACCATATATAATATTACAATGGTGGATGTGCTATAACTTACATCTCCTATAACCATATATAATTTTACAAAACATGAGTTATTGGTTAATGAGATCTCTGTATCTTATTAAATTTGCAATGGTATAAAATAAATAATGGCACCATAACAATAAAAACCATGCATGCTGGTGAACTCGTCAACATTATCTGACGATGTATTAGATTTTGGTGGAGTGGGGTGTGTGTGTTAACTAAAGAAAAATGGTACAATGAAATTAATGCACACACAATATAACATTATATTAGAAAATGTAATTATTATATTATCTCTCTTTACAATGTTTGCCAATTTTTGTTAAGGTTAGTCGAGGTTTTGTTTTACATAACTAACCTTAAATAAATTTATATTAAAATTAATAGAGGATAAAAATAAACTGAAAAACATTGCCGAAAATAATTACAACGAAAGTTGGTGGGAGGGAGAGGGTACGAAAAAAAGGGTTCCAAACAAAAACCTAATTTTATTTCCACCATATGTGGAAACAATTTTTTGTAAATCCTCATTTTTTGTGTGGAATATTTTCAAACTTTTCTTTATCTTTTTCTTTTTGCTTCCATATTCAAGGAACAATGCTTCTTATAACTTACTGTGATCATTTGCTTGAATACATTTGCAATAGTTATATTTATTTTCCTTCTTCATTCACTCTGAATAGACTTTTGTTATATTGTATTCTGTTTATGAGACTGTGATATCTAATTGTGTCTATTTCAAATGTAATTTTTCAGCACTGCATTTCTGAGACCTGTGTTGCCTTCTTATTTTGACCTTTACTCACTAAACCAGACAGCAGTGCTGCAGACTGCTGGACAAGCCAGCACTTGAAGATAGCATAGGCTCTTGGTTTGCAAATCATGTACCTCATGATCGTTTATGATTCATATAAAATGAATTTTGATAAAGTAAAATTTGATAAATTCTTTTTCATCACCTTTTATACTTGTTTTCCTTAAATAATTCTTTATGGTTGATTATTTATGAACAATTTACATTAATTTAAGTTAACAAATTAACATCAATCAGGAAGAAGCCAGATGTATTGAACCAGTAGAGAAAATAAAACTGTGACACAGCACTCTGTACTACTTTCTGCTGAAAATCTAGTAGGACCATTCTCTTGCTATTAGAGAGATGCAGCAGGAGTTTGAGAACAAATGCTAAAAAAAAACTGCAAGAATCTTATCTTTAAAAAATAACTTATCTTAATCTGGATTAGAGGTCATTCTTGACCCGTAAAAGGATAAATTACTGTTTATGAATAGCCTAAATCAATGAGGATGAAGACACAACTACTTACAAAGAAGGCTCTTATGACACAAGTAAGAAATAAACAAAGATATTTACATAAAATATTTTTTTACATTATGCATTTAAATGTGATGATGCTGATATAAAAAACAAAAATGACTAACAATATACCTTCATTTTGTTCTTGCCAAAAATACAGCAATGTGGAGTAAACATTTGTTATTGCATGTTTTACCTGTGAAGGCAGGCAGGAAGTTTTTCTTAATAGGCAATAGAAAAGCTGCTTTGCCATAGCAGCCCCCATGACTGACATGTAAGGAAGTATTTTCTATTTTACCTCCAAAAGATAAAAACTCAGTCCCAACTGTGATTCAAACCGAGCTGCTAAGAATAAACTGCTGGAGATGTTTAACCTTAGCTGGGGGAAAAAACAACAGTAATTTAAACATGGAGAGAGGCTATTACAAAGCCCAACTTTAAGGTTGGTTAATGCAAGACCAAGGCATCCAGTTACCGACCTATCAGTCTCACAAGTTGTGAAGTTGTGTTGGGAAGACTTTGGAAAGAATAGTCAATCACAGATTGAAGTGGTATCTTGAAAGTGAACAAAGTGAAGGAACAAGATGGGTTTGGGAAAGGCCTTTAGCAGAAAGTGAACATGAGCTACAAAGACTAATGGATCAAATCGATAAATCAATTAAAGAATATGGACTGGATATAAACATAAAAAAAAAAAAAACCAGGATAATAGGCAAAGTCACAGAAGAACAGGTGCTAAACATAAACATACATGGAGTGAAACTACAACAAGAAGAACACTATCAATATCTTGGACACATAATCACTTGTAATAAATGGTAGGTTGATACTGGTGATGACATGTCAAAAGTGATCCGATATAGGTACAATAAAACAGGTTTCATAAATGAATCTGTTGTGAGTAATACACATTACAAGTTTAGGTATTTGTGTTCATGACTTGCTCATGAACAGAATTATATAAATTTAGAAATATTCATTTATTACATGAAATGTGAATATAATAAGGCAGTTCCACTAAAAGTGTGTTGTGGTATATTCATATATAGATTTATCTTCAAAAATAATGTTGTAACATCACTCTCAGCTCAGCTTATTCTGTTAATATAATCTTCTACATAAAATATGTGTTCAAATAGGAGGTTATAGTGTCTGATAGTGTCTTTGGCAATATTATACATGTGAAAATGGCTAGATCCATACTAACTAACCACCTTTAGCTGTCTTATATAAAAACATTGATAATAAACTAAAATTGTGGTGTCACAAAAATTATGCAAGATTGGTAAACTGTTACTTCAACAATCCCAAATGTAAAATATTCCCAGTGAAACTAAACCAACAATTCATGTTATTCATATCAATGAATCACAGTAAGTGAACATAATTTCTAAATTTAAATCTAATTCAATGACACATTAACAGATTTCAGATTTGTGACAAAATGGAGCTTGAATGCTGTATTGGGCTGAGAAAGATGATAAGGAAGGATGGATCTTCTTCTTCAGCGTTCTTCACGGATCTTCATTCTCAAACTCCTGCTGGATATCTCTTATAACAGGACAATGGTCCTACTAGATTTCCAGCAGGATGTAGTCCCGAGAATGGAAATGCGCTGTGTCACCGTTTTATTTGTGCCAATGGCCAGACACATCCGTCTTCGGCGGGGGAAGGATGGATGAAAGTGTGTCATTGCTTGCTTATTGACACAAGGTAGTCAAAAGCATAATAATAAAGAAGAAAAGCAGCTTATAATAGCTTTTTTTGGTGTGAAAATAATGTGATCTATCACTTATACAAGTGCTTTTGTTTTATAAATTCAATCTTCCTACAATGCTGCCCTGCAAGTGGATTTGCCATTTTTTCACTAGCATCAGGAGAAATGAGTGTATTTTCAGGCAGTGAGAAATGAGGTCAGAGTGGGATTATTTTCTATCTGTCCATGAAAATAAAATCTTCTCTGTTAGGATACTATCCTAAAAGTGACTGCATTGCTATAATCAGAATCAAAGGGAAAAAGAGAAATAAACCTATGCACCGACATCAGCAGCAGATGACCAAGAGATAGATGGTTTTTACAAACAACTGCAGCTCACTCTAGATATACCGAATAGACAAAACATTATTATTATAATGGGGAATTTAAACGCTAAAGTAGGGAAAGAAAGAGCACATCATGAAAATAAATCTCAAGAAAAATATGGCTTACCATGTAGAAATAAAAGGGGTGAATGATTGCTCACTTTTGCTTGGTAAATAATCTAGCGATCACAAACATATTTTATGAACAACATCCCAGAAGATTATATATGTGGAGGTCACTGGACGGGAAATGCAGATATCAAATAGATTACATATAATCCACCCTAAAAATCTCCTTAGTTGCCTCTTATGATATGCATGTCAAGTTGCAGTGTTAGGCCCTACTACCTTTTTGCTATCCCTTTGAATCTGGCAACGCATAAACAATATGAAAATCTAAGATAAGACTGACATTACCAAGACAATGGACATAATGCCCATACAAATTTTTCCAAGAACCAGTGCTTCATATTAATTCTTAGTGGTGAGCTGCGAGTCTGGTATCTCCGCATATGTGACCAGCATTCAGAGCTTGTTTTCATCTATACTCATCACTGACAACTCTTCTCTATTTCATGTATTCATGTCCAGCCCCATTAACACTTTAATTACAAACTTGGATGGTTTACTTACAAGCTTTGATGATCGTCAAAACCATTATAATACTTCAGAAATATAGCAACCATAGTGATAGTATTACTAAGCTCATCCAGTATAATACTTTATTCCAAAATGGCAGCACCCACAAAATACAGTCTCTTGACGCTATTTATGAGTATTATAGAAAATACCATAATTCTGGAAAGTGATCTTGTGATATATAGAAAGTAATGTAAATCTATGTCCAGCATTATAGTAAGTAAGATTTTGCTTTTGAAATAATACAGAGATTTTCAAATTCATACAGAAAATGCAAACATTAATTATGATACATCAAAACTTTCAAAGCTCTTTGGCAAGAGTTCAATTTTATACAGATTTTTAAAGACAGCAAAATCATTATCTAGAACATTTGCAAATATTCTTGGTAATGGGAGATAAGAAAGTTCTGGATTGCTTATCAGTAAAGTGTTATATAATATAATTATAAAAATAATTTTTCCAGGGAAAGCAATCAGGTAAGGCAATCTCAAAGAATTACAAGGCAGACATTATATGACAAGTTATTATATTGCAAAACAAATAATCCACGTACCAAAAAAATGAGGTCATGTTTCCTAATTTGAAACAACCTCCCAGAGAAAATATTTTTGGATTTGACCTACCATATTTACCATATTTGTCTATGATACAATAAAATATTTTTTATCATTTGTTGATTAACTTAGGAATTGATCATCAGAAGTTTAAGTATTGTAACACTTGATAAACCACTGTGTTTGCCTTTTGGCATCTTGAATTTGTAAACTATATCAATTGTAAAACAAGATTTTATGACATCAGAAAAATGATTGTCACTTTATATTTCTGAATATCAGTGAATCCGTAATATAAGCTGAGGGTGTAACTTTAATGTTCAAAATGTGAAAGGTTGAAAGTCACACTCTGGAATGGCTGAATAAAAGGTGGGGGGGGGGGGAGGAGCAGATAAAGGGACTGCTATAAAAAAAAGCCAATCATGCTAATCTGGGACGCGTCTTTAGTATATTTCATGGAGAAAGTGGAAAAACGATGCTGTTAGATGGGGCTGTCTATATCTATAATTCCTGGGGGCATTACCCCCCCCCCTCCTGCAGCCACTAGATATCTTCCTTAACAAACCATTTAAGGATATACTTTGCAAAATGGAATGAATACTTCATCCGATTTAGATGTGACAAAGGGTGGCAGAAAAAAAGCAGCTGACATCATGACAATTGCTAAGTGGGTCAAAGAATCATGGTCAGATATTTCGTCCGAAATTATCATCCAATCTTTCAAAAAGTGCTCCACCAGTAATGTAATTGATGGAAATTGAAGTGAAGGAGACACTATCTTTGAAGACAATGCCACCAATGATACTGTACAGGTAGACAGTGAGATTGAGACTGATGACATTCACTCTGATGTTCCCATGACAGTGGATGAATTCATGAACTCTCAGAATTCAGACTTCAAAGTATTTTAATTACTTTTCATATCGATAAATTTTGTTCTGCCTCTGGTAGGCCTATTTAGCTGTAATCTGTGTTAGTGATTTTGAGTTTGTACCGGTAGTTTAAAAAACATTTGCATTGCACACGCATATGAGCAGAAACCCCTACCTTCAACAGCGGGAAAAAATAGAACAAAATTATCTGTTTATATTTAGAAATATATGGTACTTCACAGCTAGAAAATATTTGATGAAAGTACTCCAGGTCTCTATGAAGGTAAATTTATTACATAATAATGTCAAGATGGAATGTGATGAATACCTGGAATATTATGTTGAAAGAACTAGACATGAAATGGAAAAATATTTAATAAAACAAACATTTTAGACTAATTTGCCAAAATAGTTGCTTTCTTTAATCTAACGCTACAAATCGTACCACTACCATCGATATGCCCTTCAAATGGACATTTGCAATGTGACCTTCCAAGAAACAAACTACATTCTACAATATGTCATTTGAAGAATAATATTAATTCTACAATGAATCATTCTAAAAATAAGAGTAATGCTAAAAATAAGACTATATTCTACAATGTGTCTAAGAATTTGATATAATTCTAAGAATAAGACTAATGCTAGAATATGTCATTCTAAAAATAAGACTAATGCTAGAATATGTCATTCTAAGAGGTCTAACTCTATAGTTCAATTTTTTTGACAAGGTAAGCTACTTTTACAAGTTTTAAATATTTCCCAAGCAATATTATATTTGATTATGAAACAGCATATTTACAATAGACTTAGGTGTGTAAAACTGTTATCAGGGTTGCCATATTGGAAATAAAGGTACATTTGTAATAATTATTTTCTGACAAATTAAAAAAAAATCTGTTTCATCTTTACAACCGTCTCATACCTCTTGTATCATACATACGCAAGCAAAACCTACACCAATATATGCAGTATTGAATTATTTATTTACATATTCAAATATATGCTAAAATCTCTAAAAACAAAAAAGTTATTGTGCTTTCCAAACAATAACACCCAAGTTTGCTTTATGTTTTTATTTTGTGAATAAAACATTTTCACCACTTCCACACATCTCGCATACCACACATGCAAAAAAATTAATTACTTATATATTTGCAGTATTCAATTATTTATTTACATGTGAAAACATTATTTAAAAATTTCTAAGAAGAAAAAAAGTTATTGCATTTTCCAAACACCAACCAAAAATTACACAAATTTTCAAAAATAAACAGGTTGCTGGGGAAAGATTGTGTAATTTTAATCTGACTTTCTAAAGGTTAAAATGCAGCCACATGCTGGCAGCATATGTCACATATTTCCTTCCTCAATAGAAACCCAAGGGCGGTGTATGTCACATTCCAATTAACCATGTGTTGTCATGGTAAACAGTCACACATTTTCTTTTCTGATCATGATTTTTTAAATAACTCTTTACTAGAGTTATTGTCCTTTGAATTTTTAACAATAATCTAAACGAAACATTATAAATTATATTTGGTCTATTATCATAAGAAAGCCAAGCCACATTGTTTATTTTGCTTTCGAAAGCCATTGTTCGTGTAGTTCTATTCATCTTGTACAGGATACTGATTCGATCGAAGGAGATTTTAAAGTCTTCAGTGTGTTAATTACTGTATATTAAGCTAAAATAATTGAAACATTGATAATATTTAAATAATAATAGTAATATAAATAATAGTAGTCTGGGTTTTCTAGCTATCATCATTCTTGGCTCCGTGAGTGGACTAGGTCTAGACTAGGCCTATCAGGGAACTGTAAGTAATTATGTGTGTGTGTGTTTTTGTTATTGTCTGTGTGACAACACACACAGTCCCACTGACACACACAAACAAACAACACAATCATATCCAGCATCCATTTATCTCTATTGTCTCCGAATATGAAATCAATAACACAATAAATAAAATAGTTATGCCAAAAAAAGGAAACATGCAGAAAAACCAGATGTCATAAAAATGATTGTGTGTCAGGGGAAGAAGGCTATTTGTAATCTGGGTTGATATTAATAGGCAATGCCATATTTTATATGTTGTGCATTGTTTCTTGATGAAAGTCTTTTAGTCAAATGTTGATATTTGTGCTTTCCTGTGTACGTTTAGTGATTTATACCTTAGTATTCTTGTGTATTCACTGTTCAACTACATCCTATAATGCATCTTGCTTTCTAAGAATTCAACTAATTTCTACAATATGTATTTTTTAAGAATCAGACTACTTCCAAAAAGGTGTCCCCCAAGAAGTCTGTCTCCATTTTACAATGTTGTATTTTCAGAAAGTGTATAATGATCTTTCAAAGTGTTGATTTGTGCAACATTTCTATGAATATTACAAAATCTTGATTCATGCTACTATTACTCAATCAACTCTAAATTCATCTCATCAAAACTTGATTAACATGAAAATACATTTAGATCTGTTGACAAGTAAACAAATCATTAATTGTACTGATTTTCAAAAGCTTTCTTCAAACATGGATGATAAATGGCTTTGACTGTCATTGTTCACAGATGTTGCATCCCTTCGAATTCCAGTTTTAGGCCTCAGAGAGGTCACATCGCATGACTGAACTCCTGCAACAACAAAATGGAGCAAATAACTATTTACAACATATTAATGTCAAAATAACTGCAAGTAAACTATAATCTCTGAGCATATGTACTATACACATATGTATTATAAAAGTAAATGTAATAACTATAAAATATGCTGTTAGAAGTATTGGCATCATCATCAAATTTAAATTCCATATCCGCATCATTGGCTGGTTGTAACATACCTCCAACATCCTGTTCCTTACATTGGTGGCACACTCTACTAGACTGTATCTTGTCCATCTCATGATATTTCTCTCTCATTTGTATCTCTGCCTACCTCTTGCCCTGCAACTCTACCTTCAAGTAATGTCTTTAACAATGTTCAAGTAGTGTCTTTTAATACGTCCACAAAAACATTTGTGAGTTTTGTCTCGTAATAATTGTTTTTCATGTACAGTGTTGTCAGAAAATCTTCATTTATTAAAATATTTTCACAAAGTACTCCCTATTCTTCTATATATCCCTATCTCAAAGGCATCAATTATGTCTATCTGTTTATTCATTATCCATGTTTCTGTGTTTTGCATTAGTGTAGAGTATATGTAGCATTTTATAATTCTCCTTTTTAGTTTGTGATGTTTTTGGATGTTAGTAGTTTCCTCATATCATTGAAAGTGCTATTAGCCATTCCTATTCTCCTTTTAACTTCTATTTCACATTTATCATCATTTGTGATTATGTGTCAAAGATATAGGTTGCAGTATACTTGATGCAGTATCTCTCAATTTATTTTGATGTTTAGCAAGTTTCTCTTTGATTTTGTTGATTGACAGGGTGTTTTTTTTTAAAGTTTTTAAAAAAGGGTTTTTATCCTGGTTTTTTTAATCTAGTGCACATTATTCTTTGCTTGATATGTCTACATGATTCATTAGTCTTTGAAGCTCTTGTTTTTCATTTCTGCTAAGCGGAAAGTATATAATATGTGTTATCTGCATATCATAGATTGTTTATCATTTTCCCAACGCTTGTGAGCTTGGCATGCCTTTATATTTTTAAAATATGTATGTCTATCTATCTATTCGCTAAACCCTTTGTTGCCTTTCAGCGTCAGGGGCAGAAGAGTTTTCTGGAGATGGTCCTCTTGTGTGCTGAGTATATTGTGGAATTTTTTGTCTCTTTTATTTCAGTGGTCCATTGTTTTCGTGGTCTGCTTCTAGGTCTGATTTCACTGTATCTGTGTAGCATAGCTTGCTGTGGTATGCTGTCTGATGGTAGTCTGCTGATGTGTGCAAACCATTTGATCTGTTGTCTCTTAATATATTCCAAGATTGGGGTGGTGCCGGTTCTTTGTCCAATGTCCTCATTCTTCCCTCTGTCCCTTAGTGAAATTTCTAGGATTCTGCGTAAACATGCCATTTCTGCTGTCACAAGTTTATGTTTGTCTTGCACTGTCATTGTCCATGTTTGACATTGGTAGCACAGGATTGGCATAATAATTGTTTTGAATATAAGTGTTATTTTGGTGTTTAAATCTACATTTTTGTTTCTGAAGATTGGTGTCATTTGCTCTAGGGTTTGGTATGTTTTACTACATCTAGTGTGCATTTTGTTGCTGCTCTTGCCGTCTGTTGTTATATTACTTCCTATGTATGTGAATTCTGTCACTTGTTTAAGTCTGTTGTTTCCAAAATATATACAGGTGTTTCTTTCTGTTCTTCCTATATTCATTACTTCGGACCTTTCTATATTTATCTTCATGTTAAAGGTTTGTATATTTGATGTAATCTATCTATTTGTCTTTGTAGTTGCTCTTCTGATGATGCTACTAGCGCTTGGTCATCTGCAAATAGCAATTCGTTAAAGTTATTCTTCAGATTGTTTTCTTCCGTTGTCTTTGTTACTTTGCAGATGTGATCTATGCATGTTATAAACAATAGGAGAGGGATAGTACACATCCCTGTCTCACTCCTGAGTGAATTTGGAAATTATCGGATGTACATGTGCTCGTTCTTACTGCACATTGACTATTGACGTATATGCTCTGGCATAAACTTATAAGATGTTTGGGAACTACATATGTCTGTATTGTCATCCATAGTTGTGACCTATCCACTCTGTTAAATGTTTTCTCTTAGTCCATGAAAGCCAGATATAAGTCCTGGTTATGTTCCGTCGCTCTTTCTGAAAGTTGTTTGAGGGCGAAGATTGCATCTGTATAGCTGTGTTGTTGTATAGCCCAAATGTGTGTTGTTGAGCTGTGGTTCTATTGCATCATTAAGTGCCGTCTCCGCAACGAAGGTTGGCTGCAATGTATCTCCAACATCTCCTGTCTCTTGTCTTGGTGGTGCACTCTGCTAGACTGTAACATCGTGTGATGTTACTCTCCCACTTGTATCTCTGCCTACCTCTTGCTCGATTCCCTTTGACTTTACCCTCAAGTAAGGTCTTCAATAAGGTGTCATGTCTTTTAATGTGTCCAAAGTATTTTATTTGCCTGATATTTATTTCTCTTAGTTCTTTCTTCATATTAAGTGTTTCAGTATCTTTTTATTTGTTTTCTTCTCTTTCCATGATGTTCTCCCTATTCTTCTATATACCCACATCTCAAAGGCATCAATTTTGTCTTCTAATTGTTTATTTAGTTTATTTAATTGTTTATGTTTCTGAGCCATACATTAATATAGAATAGATATAGCATTTTATAATTCTCATTTTTAACTTGTTTGTAATTTGTTTAGATATTAATAATTTCCTCATGTCATTGAAGCTACTTTTAGCCATTCCTATTCTCATTTTAACTTCTGTTTCACATCTGCCATCATTTGTGACTATGTGTCCAAGATATTGATAATGTTTTACTTGTTGTAGTTTCTCTCCCTGTATGTTTATGTTTACCTCCTGTTCTTCTGTGTCTTTGCTGATTATCATGGTTTTTGTTTTTTGGATATTTATATCCAGTCCATATTCATTACTTGATTTATTAGCCTTTGTAGTTCATGTTCACTTTTTGCCAAAAGAACAGTGTCATCTGCATATCACAGGTATCTTATTATTTTCCCATTGATCTTGAGTCCTGGCATTTCTTCTATATTTTTAAAGATATTCTCTGTTAGATATTAAATAGGCTTGGTGATAAAATGCAGCCTTGTCTTACCCCTCTTCTTATTTCTATGTATGGAGAGTAACTGTTTTCACACCTTATTGATGCAGTTTGTTCCCAATATATATTTCTAATCAGTCTGATGTCTTTTCCATCTATGCCTATTTCTTGAAGACATTTGATTAATTTTTCATGTTGGACTCTGTCAAAGTCCTTGCTGTAATCTGTGAAGCAAATATAGATACTTTTTTGGACTTCTATATATTTATCCATCACTAGCCGGATACTCAGTATAGCTTCTCTGGTTCCTTTGTTTTTCCTAAAAGCAAATTGTTCTTCACCGATCTCAATCATTCTCTCTAGTATCTTGCTAAAGATTGTTCCTATGTGGCTTAAGAGTGATATGCCCCTATACTTAGTGAAGTCCCTCTTACTACTTTTTTTCTTCCCAGTGGGAACAATCACCTCTGTATTCCACTCCTGTGGTGTCTTCCATATCACATTTAACAGTCTGTGTAGCCACTTTATACCCATCACTGTTAGCTTTTTTATTAGTTCTATAGGTATGCAGTCTATTCCTGGTGTTTTGTTATTTGGTGCATGTTTAACTGTGTGTTTAATTACAGATTTCAGGATTATGGTTCTAGGTCTTCTTCTATTGTATTTATTGTTGTAATCACTTCTCTTTTCTTTAAGCCGATTGAGATAATTTTTCCTTCTTTTCATAATTTCTTGCAGTGTATGTGTATATTTATACAATATGTATGTGTAGATGTTAAATCAGCTGGGTGATAAAATACATCCTTATCTTACTTCTCATCATATTTCTATGTATGTCACATTCTCTCACTGCTGGCTTAAATAGAGCATAGAAAAGTATCATCACTTAAAATATATTTTTTAATTGAAAGGTATAATTTTTTAAAGAATACTCAGATAATGGGAAAAAATATTAGTACTTAAAATATATTCAGGTGATGAAAAGTATCAGAACAATATACTTGATTGATTAGAAAGCATCAGAATTAAAAATATGCTAAATTACTCAATAAAAAAGTACCAGTTAAGATTTGTAAAGCATTAATAAAATTGTAATAGCAGTTTTATATTAAAATATATTAAGAGAATGCAATATGGAAAATACATACTAAGTGACACCTATCATACAACCTATAATGTAGTTACATACATAATATTTGTGCAATTATAACATAAAATTCCCATTTTATTTTATATTCCCCTCCCATTTCTCTCATTTTATAAATATGTACATTTTCTATTAATTTCATGTTGTAAATGATAGCACTTTGAACTAAATAATTAAGGAAAATACATTTTCAGCCATTCCATAAATTTAATTTAAAATACACAAAACCAACTTGACAGAAAAACCCGCCCACATAAATTAAAATACTGTTAATCTGTTGAAATTTACGAATAATGAAAGAATACAAAAGATACAATATAAATTCGTAATTAAAATGAAGTTCAAATCAACCTCAGACATGACATGCACAACTATCATATTTGCATCAAACGTCTATATAAAACAAATACAGTTTTTTACAGCCAAAATTACCGATCAAGAAGTTCTTGTCTGAAACATTTAAGATGACATGTTCACAATAAAGCAGGACTCTAGAACTGGATATGTAATTTATTCTTAAAGGGACACTAATACAATCAAGAGAACTCAAAAGGTACAGGCCTTAAAGAGAAGACACAAGAGAGGCTGATGAAGGAAAATAGAGAATTGTGATACTATTTTATATGCGAGTCATGAAAAAGCCAGTGAGTACCACACAAAAGATGACTGCAGGCCAAGTCTGTGATGTCCTACAAGATAAAATGTCTAAAAATATAAAGAATACTGACTTCCCTGTCATTTTCTAGTTCAGGAGAAAATAAAAATAAGACATTTATGTTAATTTAATCAACAAATGATGGCAGATGTGAAACAGAAGTTAAAAGGAGAATAGGAATGGCTAAAAGTACCTTCAATGACATGAGGAAATTATTAATATCTAAACAAATTACAAACAAGTTAAAAATGAGAATTATAAAATGCTACATCTATTCCATATTAATGTATGGCTCAGAAACATGGACACTAAATAAACAATTAGAAGACAAAATTGATGCCTTTGAGATGTGGGTATATAGAAGAATAGGGAGAACATCATGGAAAGAGAAGAAAACGAATAAAGAGGTGCTAAAAACACTTAATATGAAGAAAGAACTACTAAGAGAAATAAAGATCAGGCAAATAAAATACTTTGGACACATTAAAAGACATATCACCCTATTGAAGACCTTACTTGAGGGTAAAGTCAAAGGGAAGCGAGCAAGAGGTAGGCAGAGATACAAGTGGGAGAGTAACATTACATGATGGACAGGTTACAGTCTAGCAGAGTGCACCACCAAGACAAGAGACAGGAGATGTTGGAGATACGTTGCAGCCAACCTTCGTTGCGGAGACGGCACTTGATGATGATGAATCAACAAAACCATCCCATATTTTATCTATTCATTTGAACTTAAATCATGTAAAGCGATACAGTGGAATCCCTGGTTTGGACCTATGTAATATTTATTTTCAGTAAAAAAAACTGGTGTGATAGACGTCGCATGCCCTTACTGTCGTCACGTCATGTTCGGGGTGAGTTTTTAAATTTACACTCCGACATAAAAATCCAGCTCTTACCGGGATCAAACTCTGGACCTCACTGATGTGAGACCAACACTCTAGCCTCTCGGCCATACGCCACTATGTTGAGTAATAACTAAAATTCACACTATATTTTTTACTATTTTTTGGTAATGCTGATTTGTGGTGGGTTCACAAATTTAAAAAAAGCAAGAAATAAAAATTGTTTGAATATGTAAGAATCCATTAAATATAATTCTTATAATGTTCCCTTCATCCATCCAAGTAAAAAAATGAGAAATGATGAGATAAAGAATTTTGATGAGATATGAACTAACATTACATACTCATACACACTGCTGATAAAGAGCATCCTCTACACCCTGAAATTCTCAAAATGAAAGGCAGTCAACTTAAGAGAGAAAAATCGTGGATGGGGCGCACAGAGGATATTATACAGAGGCTGTGTAGATTGGAAGATGTGCTACCTGGTGCGGAATGGAGTCGTGCGCCCTTAGATTGTCTGACAACCTTCAAAGTAATAATAACACTCAATAGAGAACGCAGGGAATGGTGTCTGACAGTGGTCGAGTTGGAGGTACTCGCTCTGATCGGTGAAAATTCCAGGGAAGGTGATAAGATTGTATATACAGATGGGTCGGTTAAGAGACACATCAGGAGTGCCTGGGCCTTCATGGCTCAAAGGTAGGGGGAGACCATCAGAGAAAAAAGTGGTGCATTCGCTCAGGCAACAAGCAGCGTGACAATGAAGATTTTGGCAGTAACCAAAGCTTTGCAATGGGTCTGAAGTGCAGTGACGATGATCCAACAACTAAATAACTAACTAACTTAATCGATACAAGGGGCATGGATACAACAAATATTACAACAATGGATGAGAATAAAATAAGGACACAACAAATAAACTGACACTATAGCCTCTATTTTAAAGAGCACTGATCATATGAATGCTCAGAACATTCATTCTGCTGTCAAATATATTGCACTGATGATTTGAGTTGGTTTGACTCTGAAAATAATATGTGTATCTATAAAATACTATATTTTCACATTCTATATTATTTGTATCCCCCCCCCCCCCCCCCCCCCCCCCCGCCTTCCCATTGTTGTACAATCTTGCTCCATTTTTATTTTATTTGTGGTTTTAAGATTGCACGTTTCCTTTCAGCTTGCCCTTCTAGATTTTCACTATTTTCAAGACTTTCTAAATGTACAAGTAACCAGGTAGTGAGCTCAGGGAATACTGGCTGCCCCATGCTTGAAATTTTGGGCAGTTCCAAAATTATTGGGTTCCATGAACA
Source organism: Meghimatium bilineatum (assembly GCA_034231615.1). Taxonomy (NCBI): domain Eukaryota; kingdom Metazoa; phylum Mollusca; class Gastropoda; order Stylommatophora; family Philomycidae; genus Meghimatium; species Meghimatium bilineatum. Next base: position 37,458,643 of record CM067322.1, read on the forward strand.
GTGTTAAATACTGGTTATTGTAACTGCCAAATTATTTGACATAGTATAAATTTCACATCAAATTTCAGAATTTTATTGATAGAATAGCACTGTCTCATCATTTGCAAAATGATGATAACACTGTATTTAATAACAAAAATAGAGAAAATAGGAACAACTTCAATCATTTTACAATGCTGTGTAATAACAAAGATGTGAAATATTAATAGTATTAATAGAAGCATAGATCTCTGAACTCTGACCTGTTTCAAAGCTTTAGAAGTGCTTAATGTTATTTTAAAATCTTTTTATATAATATATATTAATGAATTTCTTATATAAATAAAAATGAGCTCATAAGGCATATCGGATTGATTGTATTGGACTTTGGTTTCCTCAAATGCATTCTGACTCTCTCAAAATAGCAGCATACCACTGCCAATAGTACTACTCATATCACAGAACCCAGTAGCTTTGAGTGATAATCTACACTCCACCTAAAAATTGCCCTGTGTGCAGAGATCAGACACAGTTTGAGCTGTTACAAAATTGCATATCTTCAAAGAAGTACTTGCGAACCTCTTTGAGATCCACAGTTTTGTGTGTGGAATTTTATGACTGAGGCATGTTGCCATGCACCAGAACTTCCTAGGGGGAATGTTGGCGGTAATCTCAAAATATTGAATATTCAACCTCTTGTAATCAGAAATTTACTCAACCTCTTGTATTCAGAAATTTACTCAACCTCTTGAACACAAGGCAAATGACTTGAACACAAGACTAAGCAGATTCCCATTGATACAAATTTATAATCTTAAGTGGACAGAGCCTCTTTAGCAAATCTGAAGTTGGATGTATCAGTCCAGAAAGTGCAGATATCATAATCAAGGTGCAAACCATGTATCCCATTTTACTAACTACATACTACTTTCCAGTTGACACACATAACTTAATCTTCATCATTTATGAACCATTTTGGTTGATTGACAGTTATTTTCTTATTCTTGATTTCTGGTGGAAACCCTCATCTGTTCGTATTGAGAGTTCCAGTATAATGGTGATTTCTCTGCCACAGAAACTCGCAAAGAGGTAAGGATGAATAATAGGCCTCTACCTTTCAGTAAACAAATGGTGATGTACTGTGATGTCTCCTAGTAGTTTGTCAAAGATTTTGACAGCATGGGTAGACTTTGTGTCAGTTTCCAGCTTGAATGTCGTTTCCGCACCAAAATATACCATCAAGTTGAAAATATATACAGAAACTTCATAAAAATATATCAGTCAAGCAGAGTCCATTTCAAACAGGTAGAATATTTCCTTTGTGGTGTATTTATTTTCAATTTCTCCTGGGCATAAGAATTGACATTTGCTATTAGATTGTAAATTATTGGTTCTGTCATCATGAACAGCAAATACTGGAGATGTGAGGCATTGTCAGGAAGGCCAAGTTTTCTGCTAGAATGTATCTGTCTGAAGTGACACTCCTATACTCTTTCCTTCTAGGGCTTCCAGCCACACAGCATCAATCCTAGAACTAGCTAGTCCATTTGTAGTAGTTTGATGCAGCATTAGTAGGCCTAGAAGTACCAGCTAAATCCTCTGAATCAGTAGATTCATCACTACTATTGGATGCTTCTTCAGAGAAACTTACATTCCTTGATCTGATGCTAGCAGTTGCTAATTTTTAATAATACCTAAGCCAGACTGCTTTGATTTCTTAATTTTCGGCACATCCACATTAGGCCTATAATTGCTATCTGAATCATCCTTTTCCAATTCACTAATTATCAAGCTTTGAAACATTACCATATCTTGTTCTGTACTGTATCTAGAATGGGTGGGCATTGTCGTTTTTTGTCAGAAATAAACAATACAAGTTATAATTTTTTAAAACACTTTTCTACATCACATGCGCTTCGTACTAGGATTAAAACGGAAGTGAAAGTATCTACAATGTTTTTGGGTTAACATTAAAAACCTCTACTAGCCAAAACGAAATATAACTGATCAATATACGATCGATCAGAAATCAAAAACCGATAATCTGACGATTGGTCCTGTAGAGGTTTAATATCGAGCCATTATATTGTGGATTGGTCTGGAATGAGTTAACAATAGTATTTTTTCTTGATAAATGCAGTGAAGGCTGACCTATCCAAGGTCACCTTTGATTGCCAACATAATGTTGTGATAGGTTATGTTATTTGGCGCAAACTTTGACCTCAGTCTATTTTTCAAACATCATGTCAAGGAAATGATGTGTCATTTTAAGCGAGGGCTTGTGGCACTTAAAATCACAGTAAGTTTCACATCTTACGCAATAGCTACTGGTCTTTCTCTTTCATCAGTTGGTCTTTTATCAGTTCTCTTTCATCTATGAATTAGAAATCCTTGCGCTTTCACATTTGCATTGTACGCATCTGGAACATGTGCAGAATAAGGGAATACACATAGTTCATGGTTGTACTAAAGACACTCTTATTGTAAAATTGAGATCTATACTGGGTCTTCAATCATTGCATTCCCACCATGCTCTTGACAAAATGAAAGCACTTTATACAAAAGACACCCACTGTACAATAATATTAATTATAAAAAATGCACAAGAATTAAGAGCAGCAAGTACAGAGTGTTTCTAAAGTCTCACTACATGTTGTATGGAGAAAACAGTTGAAAAATGACATACATGATGTCATCACAAAATGTGTTCCACTGGCCATTCGTCAAGCAATATACAGTGAATGGCTGTGTGTCTGCTGGAGTAATTCTTTGCACAAAAACAAAATGGAGTTATCAACAGAATAAATAATTTTTTGGGTCGAACAAGTGTTTTGAAATGGCAGTTGATACACACAGATGGTTGTGGTGGACATTTCCAGCACCTGTTATAATGAAAATTCCATTGGTACTTTCCAGCTCCCCCAAAACAGTGCTGGACCATAGCTGTAACTATTGTAACTATATTAATGACTTTTTTTGCACATTCTCTGGTGACTTCATGTGATATCGTTTTTCAAATTTCTTCTAGTTACAAAGTGTAATGAGACTTAAAAAACACTCTGTATAAGTGTACGGTGAAAACTTATTGCAAACAATGGATAATATTCCAGGAATATCAGTGGGTGGACATAGCATAAATGACTTGAGATATGCAGATGACACTATTCAGATTGCCAAAATTGAGATCTACAAGAACTAAATAACAAAGTAGCAGAAAGCAGACAATGATGTTTTCTTAAATAACAAGAGATCAGAAATGATGGTTGTAAGAAACAAAATCCAGCAGCATGCAAGATCGGTGAATGACTAAATATTTGCCCCCTTAGCTGCAGAGATTGCCTTAAAGAGTGATGACAAGTTACCTCCATTTTGCAGACATCTCCTTAAGGAGCGATGTCATTTGTCGGTATAATGTTTTGTGAAAAGCATCTTAAGGTGCTCAAATACTCTGGTTGGCTAGTTCTAGTTGCCTAAAGGTTATCTAAAAATAGATATGTAATTTGACATGCTTCCATACTTCTGCTTTTGTGTATTAACGTAGCTGGAATTTCTACATGTAATTATCTTACCCGAACCTACAAATACAGCTATGTACAGACCGAAAGTATTGGAAATTTATAAAATTTTAGAAGAATTTTATCACATTTTTTTGATAATTCTAGCATTAATTTAGTGATTCAGCGGATATAGATTCAGATGATATCTTCAGCGCATGTGTTTCGTATTCATGGTCAGATGCATGTAATATGGTACGGTCACCATTTTCATTTACAATGGTCACCATTTCTACAATAATGTTTCCTTTTGGGAGACTAAAGTACATGAACGGTTTTCATGTATCCTCTATAATATAGAGAAGCACTATAATGGTAAATTCATAAAATTAGAGTATACAGTAATAATACACTCAAATTGTTGCATTCAAGAATGCTACTGGCAAATTGATTAGGAAAATAATTCAAGATTCCCTTAGAAACCCTTTCTACACCGAACTGTCGATTTGACCAATTTACTCCAGCAGCCAAGGAGTTAAACAAGTCAACAAATTCACATATTTAGTAAAATTATGGCATCAGATGGAAGAAGTTCAACAAAAATAAGAAACAGAATAGAGAAAAAAAGGCAGCATTCCTAAAAATAAATATACTGTGTAATATGTTCCCACCAATAGAGGTAAGAAAGTTCTTCAGATCTACATTACACTGATTCCAACATATGGTTTACTTCTTTGATAATGAATAAACAGGATAGTGGAACATTTAAGGTACCAGATATTTTATAGAAAAATAATACTGAGAGTACAGCTAGAAAAACTAACGAGGAGGTACTGAAAAAGTCAAATGCTAGATAAAGGATATTTAATATTAGAAAGAGATAACATTTCTTGGATATGTTATGAGACAGGGAGGTCTAGAGAACATTGTTATTACAGGCAAGAGAGATCAAGGAAGACAGCGTGAGAAAATAGTAGATAGTCTGAAATTGTGGCTCAACAACAACCCTGATAAAAGATACTAGAAAAAAGAGTTGTTAAGATCCATGATCTCATATAACACCTGACAATGACATCATCTTAATGGTCACATGTCACATTATTTGACTATCGTTTTAAATTAACTACATAATTATGAGTTTGTGCATGAAAGAACTGTATGATGATTACCGTTGAGAGTAACTTCTGATATTCCGCAACATCTACCAGCACTGCTATATCAGGAACTTATTATTTCTAGTATAGAATACACTTGTGCCATATTCACTGGTTGCCAGACTCAACCAGATGCAGAGTTAAGACATGCATATTCTCTTCTGATGCACCATTGATACACCCTGTGTGGTAATGAGGTTTCTCATTGACTTGTTGATTGTGTCTGCTGGAATCAGGGTGTGACAGCTCGCTTAAAATCAGTGCCAAGACATTTTGTATTTCCATCTAAATCTCGGTATGGTAAAAGGCTCTAGGCTCAAAGAGGGCAGATCATGGTTCAGACAGGCAGAAGATATTCTCTAAGTATGTAAACCTGCTTGCATTGATCCTAGAGAGGAGTGGATACTCACTCTGCTTACATTCTGTGGTACATTTTCTGTAGAGATGACACTCATCAGAAGTTATATGAAATAAAAGGTGGCATTGGATTCAGAAGTCAGAGTATCCATTGATGATAACACTGCAGAAAATGACCCTCCTACACTGATGTGTCAGCCAATGATTGTCAGAGTTGTGCTTTTAAGCTCTGGTGGATTAATTGACACAGGGATCAGAGCCCCCATGGACTTGTCCGGTATGCACTGATGACAACCTACACTTATAACATACATTTAATGAATGGAACTTTATTCTTTTAAATCGTCTATATTGTTAAGTTTTAAAGTAAGAATAATTGATAACTGCAGTTTGACAACAGGTCAGAGTTGTCTACAAACATAAACACAGAAGCCAGAAAAACAACATATACCAGGATCTAACATCAAAATGCAATTGAAAGAATACCTGTTGATATCAAACAACTGAAATACTGAAAGAAATTGTATGAGAATAAGGTTACGCTCAACAAGGCAAACATGTAAATACTTCATGCATTACAAAGCCTGCAGGTAGCCAAATGAGGTCAATTCTAAATTTAACTTCATGACTTAAGGCAAAGTATTATCTTAAGTAGATAAAATCAAATATTACCATGCTGAAATAAAATTTTGAAACACATAATACTTTTTATTTCTTCCTGTTATATGCTTAGCTAGAAAAACAATCAAACATCATGTTTCTGTCCTTGGTGTCAGCCAGTTTTTGGGTCGACTTGCTTATATGTCAGGAATAAATATGGTAATACACAAAAGGTCAAGTAAGATAGACAGGGCACATGCGAGATAAACATCTCAAAGAAGTTGATATACAAGATCACCAATGCAAAGCGAGTGACCAGTGGACAGAATAAAGAATTCAAAAATTCTCTCAGTGTCCATAAACAGTTTTCAACATTGACATCCCTTCCTGGAAAACAAGTGCGCAGGACTGTCAAACATTGCACAGTAACACAACTAGAGGTGCTCACAAAATGGAGGAATATTAGTTTGCAGAGGCAAAATGGAAATGTTCTGCCTGTAAAGATAGAATGAATGAGCCTCCAAAAATTCATATTTTATCATTTCCTCTGATACAGTATTATATCATAATTAGACACTACAGCAGGGAGGGCAACTTTTTTGGGTTAATGGACCAAATTCAAGATTGTTCATCTGGGATGGAGTGAACAGCTCTAAAGGACATCCTAGCTTTTGTTTTAATCACCAAAAATGCCTTTTAACATAAAAAGACTTGCTGTATTTTAGTCTCCATCTCGAACATTACAAGTTGATGATGGGCACTGTCTATAAATAGCCAGAAGTCAATTTCATTGCGAACTCTGTCTTCAACTTGCAACATCAAAGTTTGGTGTTATCATTTTGTCCGTATAACTGTTTAGCATTGTACGAGGGCAAGTCAATAAGTAAGTCACAAATGGTTGTAATAAAAAAAATTAAGATGATAACTTGGAAACTGATTATTTTTAAACCTACATTGTCTTTTTATTTTTCAAAATAATTTCCACCAACATTGATGCACTTATTCATTGTTTTATCAGTCCTCCCAATCTGTTACATAGAACTGCATGCTCTGTTTTCTAAACCACATTTTTCACTTCACAATCAATTTCTACATCATTTGTGAAATTTTTCCCACCAAGGTATGTTTTTAGTGGACCAAAAAAATGGAAATCTTTAGGAGCTAAGTCGGGTCTGTAAGTTTGATGTTCCAGAATTTCCCACGCTAGATGGTCCATTCTCCCCTGAGTTAAACAAGTCGTATGTGATCAGGCATTATCATGAAGGAGCAGTACTCCTCTAAGTCAGCAGGCCTGGACATTTTCTTCGAATTTCATTCTGAAGCATCATCAACAAAACTTCACAGTATGATTCAGAATTCACATTGTCACCTTTCTTTTTGAAATTGGTCAGAAGCACTCCTTGACAATCCCAGAATACTGTCAGCATAACCTTCCCTGATGATGGCATAACCTTGAATTTTTGGACACAAGACAAAGAAGGATGTTTCCATTGCATTATAGCATGCTTTGATTCGGGATGGTAGTGATGCACCCATGATTCGTCCACAGTAATAATCCTGTACAGCATGTCTTCTTCATCTGCCTAACGACAGAGATTATGCAAGAAGAGGCCTAATCGGTTCATTTTGTATTTGTCTGTCAGCTGTCTTGGTACCCACCTTGAGCACACTTTCTTAAATGTCGAGTGATTATGCAGTATGTTGAATGTCCTTTGCAAGTAGTCCTTTGCCCCCAAAAATGTGCAGCAGAATGCTGTTCTTTGATTGTACACTATGTAAGTACAGTCGCTATTTTGTTTATGTGCTGCACATGCAACACTTGATACCGCCTAACAAACGGGAACATAAAGTTTGATGTTGCTGTATTCTAATATAAGCTCTAGAACCACCTACTAGATTTTTATGATATCCCACAGAATATTGTGACTTATTTATTGACCTGCTCTCATATTTTATAATTTGACTAAGAAGCTCATTTGTTCACATTTTACGAGCTAAGAGACCAGTGTATACAGTAATTTTATGTCAGCATAACAGACTAATAAAAATGGCTCAATAGCCATATTATCCAGTGGTCCTTATTTTGTCCAAATCTATTCTGGTCAAATCCACACACAAATAAGCTGCTACAAGACAAATCTAAATATTGCTATCACTATTGTCTGTGATGACTGTCTTGCAATGAAGACAAGGTTTCCGGAATCTTCTTATTTTGTTGTTCATTTCCTTTCTCATTAATTTTTTCTTATATAGTCACAATGCACTCTAACCTTCCAAGTGTCATTAGATAACAACAATTGCCTGACGTTACAGCTCATATTTGCTCATATTACACCACCTTGTACTTTTGGTAACAATTGTTTTTCAGCAATATTTATGTCTCACACTGTGTATACACGTGTGTATATTTATTTTTATCTTGTATAAATTGTAACAAATAATTATAAAATAATTCGAAAGTAGAAGATGCGATTTGAACCAGGTCTGTTCAGTTGACACAGAGACAAATTAGTGTCAGATGAGCTGACCTAGTTCAAATCTAATTACGCACACATGTTGCCAAGGTCTAAAGTGGAGCAAAGAAAAGTGATAATTGCCTGCTATGCTTATCATAAGACGTGACTAAGGGGTTTTGGGGGCAGAGTTGGCTGTTTCCTCCTATAGAGGCCCTAAGAAACACAGAAGCCATGCTGAAAGCCGTGATGGAGCACATTTAGTTCTACACCCTACTAATCTGCAGAAGTTTGTGAATGAATGCAAATGAAGAAGAATAAATCTCATCTACGACCGTATGATTTGTTAAATAATTTACCGATGCTTCCTAATAATATAAAATAATTCTTTAAGATTAAGATTTTAAGAAAACAAGTAAAATGAATGGGAAGAGTAGGAATATGCTGGACATCTTCATATATTGTAAAAACATGAACAAATGAACTGATTAACAGTAGTTGGGACTAGAAAAACTGTGCAACTCCATGATTACAAATAGGTTTACTGATAATTCCCACAATGCTATGGCGAATTGTGGACATTTTTTGCTTATTGGTAGCATATTCTATTCAGGACATAGCCATCAACCGAGCTTTTTTTTTTACTGTAGTGATATTCTTGGCAATATTATCTGTAGTTTGCCATTGCTTTCCAACAATTCGGATGCACAATTGTCTGTTGCAGGATTCGAACCCGGTACTTTGAGCATCATAGATGAGCTCTGTACCACATCAAATTGAGCCGGACTTTTTATATCAAAGCAAAATCAACACAAAAATAGTTCAAACAGTATTATCAAAGCCATGCTTACTTACATCCAACATGGGAATACAAAAATACAGAAAAAATAATAAATTATTTTGTTCACCAATTCAACACTTGGGATGATGTAACATTCCAACATTAAAGGAGAAGAATTTTGTCATACCCTTCTTTCACTAATAACTTTACAGCAATGCTGATAGCATTATTCTGATTGCTTTTTACTATTGTAAGTTATTAATTTTGTGGTCTAAACATGAATGAAGAAGTACTGTACACAGAAGAATTGGGTTTTTAAAGAAACAAAATATTCATGGACTTACTAGTGGATCTCTTTCGATTTTCGTATTTCAATGTCTGGGCTCTACGAGCTATGGTTTTTCTAGCCATCATGCCATTTCGAATAATCAATGGAGTATCAGAAGTAATTCTTGTTTCTGCTGCCAAATCTTCAAAGAAATCTATAAAAAAAATTACATAAAATTAGTAGAGTGATGAAATATCTCAATTATTAAAACTTGTTAATTCATAAATATTTGTGTGCAATTAACTTGCATGATGCTGAAATCACTTCATGAGTTAATGCATAAACATTTAACTGATTGTCTTTTCACAGGTGGATGTTAGAGCTGCTGATTTTTCTCTGATTATTAGCTAGTTACAAAATTTACAGAGACAATATTAGTCTTCTCTAATTTTGTGTGGGTATCTTTCTTATATCTAAGTATTGACCATGTTAGATATATACTTGTGTGTGTGTACCTATTATACTTGTATTTGTATATATATTTATTTGTATATATGTATATATATATATATATAAGTGGATCTCTGGAATGTGTGCATGCACGCGCATGTGTGTATTAGTTAGTTAGTTAGTTGTTGGATCATCATCACTGCACTCCGGACAAGTCCATAGGTGCTCAGATCTCTCCTTGAGCATATCTGCCATTACACGGACTGACTGTCAAAGTAAACTGAAACTGCTCCTTTCTAGCAACACCACATATCAAACCAAGCTCCTTATTCCAGTCATGGAACAAACAAGAGTCATTGTCACTGTATATATATATATATATATATATATATAAAATGGTTCGGTCTAAAAACATATAAATGGTAGGTAGAAAACTTCAAGATGACTTTGAACAAACATGGACTTAATGCAACTTAAGCAACTCATCAGGCCTTGTAACAACAACTTAAACTCCCACCCCTAAGCTTACTATTGAAAGATATAATATTATTCAAACATTGGTGGTTGAAAGAACTGGCAAGTATACCGTTCTACCAATCTGAACTGGGATTATCAAAGAATACAACTGTCTGAACAAGAATAATTCTGAAAGAGTACTTATCACTAAGTCAGTGACAATTGGTGGACCAGACACAATAGTTGAGATCAATGAAAATGTGTTCTCCAAACTGTGTATGTCCACAGCAGTGGGTCTTTAGCTGCATCTGTCATGAAATGTGAATACTTCATGGTTGCAGTGCCTGACAGAATAGCTGACACTTAAATACCAATAATAATCGAACAAATTTGTCCAGGTTCAACTATCATATTGAAGAGATGGTGTGTATATATTTCTGTTGGTTCACTTACTGGTATGACCCACAAACTGTTACAATTTTGTTGATCCTCAAACAAGAGCACACACGCAAAGTAAACGATTGAGCGTTGTTGGAAGTCGTCTAAGGAATGTAATGTAAGACAAAGTAAACGATTGAGCGTTGTTGGAAGTTGTCTAAGGAATGTAATGTAAGACAAAGTAAACGAATGAGTGTTGTTGGAAGTCGTCTAAGGAATGTAATGTAAGACAAAGTAAACGAATGAGCGTTGTTGGAAGTCTTCTAAGGAATGTAATGTAAGACAAAGTAAACGAATGAGCGTTGTTGGAAGTCTTCTAAGGAATGTAATGTAAGACAAAGTAAACGATTGAGCGTTGTTGGAAGTCGTCTAAGGAATGTAATGTAAGACAAAGTAAACGATTGAGCATTGTTGGAAGTCTTCTAAGGAATGTAATGTAAGACAAAGTAAACGAATGAGCGTTGTTGGAAGTCTTCTAAGGAATGTAATGTAAGACAAAGTAAACGAATGAGCGTTGTTGGAAGTCGTCTAAGGAATGTAATGTAAGACAAAGTAAACGAACTAGCGTTGTTGGAAGTCTTCTAAGGAATGTAATGTAAGACAAAGTAAACGATTGAGCGTTGTTGGAAGTCGTCTAAGGAATGTAATGTAAGACAAAGTAAATGATTGAGTGTTGTTGGAAGTCTTCTAAGGAATGTAATGTAAGACAAAGTAAACGAATGAGTGTTGTTGGAAGTCTTCTAAGGAATGTAATGTAAGACAAAGTAAACGAACTAGCGTTGTTGGAAGTCTTCTAAGGAATGTAATGTAAGACAAAGTAAACGATTGAGCGTTGTTGGAAGTCGTCTAAGGAATGTAATGTCAGACAAAGTAAACGATTGAGCGTTGTTGGAAGTCTTCTAAGGAATGTAATGTAAGACAAAGTAAACGAATGAGCGTTGTTGGAAGTCTTCTAAGGAATGTAATATAAGACAAAGTAAACGAATGAGCGTTGTTGGAAGTCTTCTAAGGAATGTAATGTAAGACAAAGTAAACGAACTAGCGTTGTTGGAAGTCTTCTAAGGAATGTAATGTAAGACAAAGTAAACGATTGAGCGTTGTTGGAAGTCGTCTAAGGAATGTAATGTAAGACAAAGTAAATGATTGAGCGTTGTTGGAAGTCTTCTAAGGAATGTAATGTAAGACAAAGTAAACGAATGAGTGTTGTTGGAAGTCTTCTAAGGAATGTAATGTAAGACAAAGTAAACGAATGAGCATTGTTGGAAGTCTTCTAAGAAATGTAATGTAAGACAAAGTAAATGAATGAGCGTTGTTGGAAGTCTTCTAAGGAATGTAATGTAAGACAAAGTAAACGAACAAGCGTTATTGGAAGTCTTCTAAGAAATGTAATGTAAGACAAAGTAAACGAACAAGCGTTGTTGGAAGTCTTCTAAGGAATGTAATGTAAGACAAAGTAAACGATTGAGCGTTGTTGGAAGTCGTCTAAGGAATGTAATGTAAGACAAAGTAAACGAATGAGCGTTGTTGGAAGTCGTCTTAGGAATGTAATGTAAGACAAAGTAAATGATTGAGCGTTGTTGGAAGTCGTCTAAGGAATGTAATGTAAGACAAAGTAAACGAATGAGCGTTGTTGGAAGTCTTCTAAGGAATGTAATGTAAGACAAAGTAAACGAATGAGCGTTGTTGGAAGTCTTCTAAGGAATGTAATGTAAGACAAAGTAAACGAACTAGCGTTGTTGGAAGTCTTCTAAGGAATGTAATGTAAGACAAAGTAAACGAACTAGCGTTGTTGGAAGTCTTCTAAGGAATGTAATGTAAGACAAAGTAAACGATTGAGCGTTGTTGGAAGTCGTCTAAGGAATGTAATGTAAGACAAAGTAAACAATTGAGCGTTGTTGGAAGTCTTCTAAGGAATGTAATGTAAGACAAAGTAAACGAATGAGTGTTGTTGGAAGTCTTCTAAGGAATGTAATGTAAGACAAAGTAAACGAATGAGCATTGTTGGAAGTCTTCTAAGAAATGTAATGTAAGACAAAGTAAACGAATGAGTGTTGTTGGAAGTCTTCTAAGGAATGTAATGTAAGACAAAGTAAACGAATGAGTGTTGTTGGAAGTCTTCTAAGGAATGTAATGTAAGACAAAGTAACCGATTGAGCATTGTTGGAAGTCTTCTAAGGAATGTAATGTAAGACAAAGTAAACGAATGAGCGTTGTTGGAAGTCTTCTAAGGAATGTAATGTAAGACAAAGTAAACGATTGAGCATTGTTGGAAGTCTTCTAAGGAATGTAATGTAAGACAACGTAAACGAACAAGCGTTGTTGGAAGTCTTCTAAGGAATGTAATGTAAGACAAAATGGCCCACATCAGCATATGCTACAATCATACATGTGTAAAAATACATGTGGTGAATCCGTCAAAGCTCAATAGTTAGACCCATTTATCACCATTCAGCAAGATATTGCACAATATTGGCTTCCTCTGTAACACTTCCCCATAAGCCCAGCAAAACCACAATCATCCCCTTTAAACTAACCTCCAATCATGAAGCCACCAAAATTCTATCAAACACACAATATTTGGTACACTCTCCCCCATGTCATTGGACACAGGTAAAATCCCCTTTAAAAGTATCTAAAGGTTTCAGCAATTTTTAGAGTTTACACAATTCCATAACAAATTTCAAAGGTGATCTACCTGTTTCACGGGTAACCTCCCATTTAAAAGTACCTGGCGTTCCTCATTCTTTATCTGTAACTTTGTGTTACTCAGGTAAGGATACAGACAATTTTGTATGACAATCATGAACATTGATGTCCTGTGGACATGTATTATACCTGCCCTTTAAAAGTTATTTGTTTTGTCTTCTCTGGTTCTCTCCTCTAAGTAACCTGTTGTAAATGATACCCTCTTAAAGTACCATATCAACTGGGAGCTTTAGAGGATAGCACCAAATGTCAAATAATAGGCTTTATTTTTTTTAAAAACTTTAGTGTATAGTTTTACTAGTCAACCATTGATTGTACAGTTTCACAGATCTTTCTATACAAACCTTTCAGCTTCCTGACATTGACAGTCATCTCCTGTTGTGCCTCACTTTCAATCCGATGTGATTGGGAATTCACAGCTTTGTCAAGACATCTCAAAGATCTTTCAGCTGCTTTTAACCTTTCCTCAGCTAAGATTCTAGCTCTAATTTCTTCCTGAAAAGAGAAAAACAATTTATCACTTGATAAACCTAAACCTTAAATGAATAAATCATAATAAAACCCATAACCTGTGATGAACAACAGAACAAATAACATGCTAGGGTGATATGAGTGCTATATTGAAGACATCAGTACAACCATATTATGCAGATACTCTAATGGGAAGTATTTCAGTAGGCGAAATTGTACTCTGTGGTGCTTATCTCCTCGCTGAAACTTCCCTTATTGGCAAGCAGAAAAAACACAACTGTCATCTTAACCATTTTACCAGAACTTTCTTTACTAGGAAGAACAGAATAGGTACATAATACTTTATAGATGATGATGATGAGGTAGCCACTTTAGCTGTGGGCAGATAACTCTTGATATCCCATTGTCTTTCTGAGAAAAGCACAGGGCCTCAGCTCACCAACTAAGGTGACACCCAAACTGAAGTCATCTCACAGGCATGGTTGTATTAAGTAAATTTATGGATGCATATTTAGTCCCTGAAGGGAAGAATTCCAGTGTAGCAGTAATCCAGGATCACCATATCGTGCCAGGAGCAAGAAAGACACTTCTGGGCTACCTAGTTCATCATTGCTCTGTTAGATCCATTGGCCCATCTGCAGTAATGTTACACATAGCCTTCATCAACATTGTATGCTTACAAATTTAGATTTCATCAGTACCTCTCTGTCTAGTATTCTATCTTACCAGTGGATGTAAAGTATTTTACGAAAGTAATTTAGATGAAAATTATTGAATATCCTAGCATGTCTGGCACATACTGTTCATGTTTCACGGGCGCACTGAAGTGATACAGAGAGCGTCTTGGATGGCCATGATAGCAGGTTCAAACCCTGCAACGGCAACTGCACACCAGAATTGATCTGAAAGTAATGGCAACCCGCTGAACATATTTTTATTTCATAAAAGCTCACTACTTCTAGAAGTTTATGACAAGCAATTTTTGCATACAGACAATCCATGGAAAAATACTTACTTTTAATTCATTTTCTGTCATTTCTTTCTGTGAGATCAAATCCTGGATAGTGAACTGCAGTTCATGAGCGTGCTCTGATATTGCAGCTTTTTCTGCTTCAAGATGATCAAGTCTTTCTTGGTTATCTTTCAATCTATGAGACAGAATTGGAAAATAAATGTTTATGCTTTCATTCTCTAACTCCAGTTGGATCTCTCTTGTAGTAGGGAAAAAATAGCCCTACTAGATTTTCAACAGGAAGTAGTTCTAATATGGAGATGTGTTGTGTCACTGTTTTATTTGCACCAATAGCCAAGCACATTTTACTCCAGTCATATGAGGCATATGCCATATGAGACACTTTAGTTTTGATTAGTTTCAATTTAATCTGATTATTATTCATTATCTCTGCCCATTCTCCTTTATTATTTTCCTTGATAAAATTTCTCCATATTAAAATAATTCTCTCCCCATTTATGGTTTTTTTCAATCTGTCAGAGTATTCTTTTCTTCTTCTTCTTCTGCATTGTTTCTCAACCTCATGCAGATTAGCAGGATGTCGTCCGGAGAACAGAATGCGCTGTGTCATGGTTTAAAGAATTGCTGCGATATCTGCGTCTTTCGGCCTGACACAACTGACTTCGGCGTGGCTTTGGGTCACTGACTCTATATGGAATGGGACAGCCAACTACATCCCATAACCTCCTTAGTCACCTCTTACAACCTGCATGGAAGGTAAACAGTGTTGCTATTCTTTGCTCTCCTCTCAGACCTCAGCAACACACAGGTGGTTCAGAGTATTAATGTCAGAAATAACAATATAAATCCTGATCTTATGAATCAAGCACATACAATTAGCTACATCCTCATAGAACACTGCTATTCAAATATTGTTGGACATTTAGGCACCACTAATACATACAATCAGATTGCCATATACTATTTAGATGGTAACATTCAAGCCTCAAGCAAGTTTTGATGTGAGCTAAGTGAGCAGCTTTTGTGACTAACCACTCTATAACCAAGGACAAATGACATTTAAAAATAAATGCAAGAGATTGTACTTGTCCACAATCCTCCCACAAAGCAGAAAATTGTTGCTGTCCTTTAGTGAGGGATCAATTCTGGTCACTAATGGGAAGTAAAGATTACATTTCCTGCAACATGAGAGGACTGATAACAAATAATATCAAAGATAGAATTAGTGCTTAATGACACATACTAGACAAGAGCATCCTCAGACAATGCTTGAAGTAGATGTTCTCAAGTACCTAGTCCCAATGGAGATAAATGATTGACTCAGAAATTATGTACGCCAGGTACAACTAAAGAACCATTTGACATGCAGTCAAGCTCTTGTTTCCTATGTGCAATGGAGGTATCTCTAGTTTTTTTCATACTGAAAAGACTTCAACTCTCACAGCAATGCAATGTTATCTTTAAAAATCCTCCTACTCAGAAGGGGATTATGTGCACATGTAGATTGCATGTTCCATAATTGTGTGTGCAGACATCTCCTGTCGAAGATGGATGTGTTGGGCCATTGGCGCAAATAAAACGGAGACAGACTGCATTTCCATTCTCTGGACTACATCCTGCTGGAAATCTGGTAAGTCATTGTCGTGCTACAAGAGAGATGCAGCAGGAGTTTGAGAATGAACACTGAAGAAGAAGAAGAAGTGTACAGACATCCAATCACATGTAAATCAGCAACCATTTGGAGGTATCTTATGAGAACGTTCTTTTGAGGTTACCACCCATATGACTGCAGGATTTATATACAACCAGTACTTGTATTTAGGCAAAAATAGAGAAGAAAATAGAGACAGAAAAGGACATTGACAACATAAAATAATTAACAGGTATCAGAGTAAACAATTATATTTGTAGATTTTTTAAACAAAGTAAGTTATATTAGGAAGTTAGACTGCATTAAATTTCTGGTAGCATCATAAATTCTAAATTGGAAATAAATAAGTGTATTTTGTTTTTTTTACCTCCACTCTGCAGAGACTTTCTCTTCCTCTATATTTTTAGTCTGACTTTCAATGTCCTGAAGTTGTAGCTGAAGCTGCTCTGTTCTCTGTGACAAAGATTTCTTTTCTTGATTCAGAGATGTATGTTCTTCAATGGTCTGCTTCAACTCTTCAACGATTCGCTGCTTATCTTTGTTCAAACTCTGGAGAAGAACATGGATGTCATACAGTGTCATTCAGTTTTACTTTCAAAGTGTTATTGCTCATAACAGTGCTAATAATTTATCAGTTACAAATATACTCTTTTGAAATGATTCTGTAGTTTGCCACATCCAAAAGATTGAAATTTAACAATGTAGACATAGAGGGAAAGTTATCAGACAATATTATTTGTAGATTTGGGATATAATCCTTCGGTTATGAACTGGATTGTCACTGCATCTTCCCTTATGAAAAGAATTAGTATGCTGTGTATTGGAGTCATTATATCTTATTGGGATATTGCCAAGACTTCCACAAGCTATCTTGTCTACCAGTGACATTGACAGCAAACTTTGAGGTGGGAAATACACCCATAAAACACTGAGAATTTCATACGTGGACCAGGTCACAAATTAACTAATCAACTATTTTTGACAAATCTTAATCATACTATCATTTTTGATAATATGATTACATCTCTGGACCTTGCTAAATTTATTCTTTAGGTATAAAAAGGTAAAGAAGTGAGCAGAAAAATTATATCATATGCTGTCTCCACAACAAATGTTGACTACAATGGATTTCTAACAATGGATGTAAAAGAAAATTATTTAAACATACAAGAGCAGAAAGGACTAAGGATATATGTTTAATAGTACAACTTTTCTGCATTTTAGAAAGAATGTACCTAGGTTCAATTGAATATGTATGTTGATGTTGTTGTTGATATCCAACATACTCTTGACAGCTCAATGCCATTCTTAACTTTTAAGATGTCAAATAAAAATTGACCATATAATTCTACTATAATGAACATTATAATTCTGTTTTGACAATTTGCATTATTTTTGGTGGATGTTTGGAAAATACAATACCCTATATTTTCGTGTAAAAGCGGATAATTTTTGTATCGTTTTCCTCAATTAATGTTTGGGGTTTGGCTTATATAACAAAAGTTATACAACATTTAAAAAAAAAATTTGCAGTAGAAACACAAAAAACCAGAATACAGAAGAACATCAAAATAATGGTAACAGAGGAAAAAACTGACCGGTACCAGTACAGTCATTCAAATTCTATGAAGTCAGAATTCTACACCCATCCAGCAAAATTCATGTATAAGCCACAATTAGTCCCATGGATTTCCTCCTTGCTGTCTGAGAGACTAGGCCTATCTAACAAAAGAACTTCACTGTCACTTCCACGTTATATGTGGTATGCAAATCACCTGGATCGTGCATATTTCCATCGCAAATACGATAAGTGTATCATCTGTGTCATAAGTATATATATAAACAATATCATCCATTGAGAACAAGTTGTCTTAAAACTTCACAAATTGTTTTAATTTAGATGTAACAAATCGGTACCGCATGTTATTCTGGCAATGTAAACATGAATAGCAAGCGTGAATTCTAAATACTCAAAGGTCACATTTTAAATTAACCATGAGCAGACTCAAAATATAATATGGATCCAAGCGTAACAAGTAAAATAAAGCTAATCCCAGAAACTCTAGGTTCTTCCAAAAGAGGTGACACACAGCAAATCTAGTGGTCAAATGGTTTTAACACTTTACTGACCAATTTCGACAAAACCACTATACTAAGAAATATGGGAACCCCCACTGCTTTAGTCGTCCCTGAGTAAATGAGTATTAATCATGAGAGCATCTGAGTTTTCGAAATTTCAGATTGTACGATATATAGAAAGTAATGTAAATCTAGGCCTAGCATTATAATAAGTATTGACTATGACACATAAAAAGTTACAAGGCTCTTTCATGCGAGCTCGATTTTATACAGATTTGTAAAGGCGGTGATGATCTAAACAAATTTGTTTACACCTTCAGTAATGGCAGATAAGAATAGTGAAACGTTGAAGCTAATCAAATTTCATTTCTATCTTTTTTGGCAACTTCTGTATGATCTTAATGTGTGTTCGTAGACCCAACTGATGTGGTGTGGTCAATCTTCCTCGACGGAATGTATAGGATAGCTGGGAACAATGCTGGTACTTGGCTGTTACATGTTCAACAACCACTGGTGATACCACCTTGGAACTTCATGCTGTATTATCTGTGATCTATTTTATTTATGTGAGTGGGGCAAAAAGAATAAATTACCTTGTATCTCACTGTTGCTAAAGTTTGTTCATAGCCCATAGAGCTATGGTTCCAGTGTTGTTTCCTCTGGCCAACATGTCTGCCTCAGCATTTCATACTCAGAACAATCTTGAAGTATAGTGCTTGGTATTCTGTGCTTCCTGCCCATCGAGGCCAGCACCGTGAAGTGGTGATGGGGCTTAGTTCAGCCATCAGGGGCTGGAAACTAAGACTAGACGGGCAGTCCCATAGTCCTGCTCAAGTAAGCAGTGTGCTGAAGACGGAGGTAACCAGCCAAATCGCGCACAAATAATCAGGATGCCACGCACAAAACACAATGGAAACATACATAAATGATTCACCTAGTATTATTAACGGTTAGAATCGGTCACGATGTTCATAATATCATCTGTCATAAACAAATGAAACACATCTACTTCACTAACATTATTAGCTAGGCCCAACGGTCCTGCAACTTCAGAAACGTTATGAAGCCAGAGATAGCTATAACCAGAAGGGGCGTGATAACTATTAGCAACATCGTCTCTCTCAGACATGCCTGAGAAAGAGCTAGTGTCTCCATTGCTGGTCATATTGGCTAAAAGAGCAAGACCTACATCTGCAACTCCCAAACATTCCTCATAGGAATCACAATCCAGAAGAATTTAATTGAAAATGGTTTCCATTTCAACTCGATTTACACTAATTGGAACAAATTACTAAAAATTAAATTACTGATCCGACATACTGGCTCCTTAGACAAGTCTCAGGAAAAGGAAGTTTAATTATTGCTAGCGTCATTTCCGCTGTTCCCCAGACGAATACCTTTATATATATAATACTGGTTTTTTTTATTGTTAGAAGATTACATAGTAACAAGTGTACTGACACAGTGGTGGCTGGGAAGCAATAAATAGCGCTCAGTGCATGTTAGCGCAGACACATGCTAAAGACTTAACAATGTAAGTTTTCTGAAATTGAGTTAACAATGACCCATATAGTGAATTAATAATTGTTAAGGTTGTTTGTAAAGATTTTTGAATATGTTGATCTATTTTTTTATATGTATTGATCTTGTACTGAATTTGGAGTAAAATACAAAATCTAAGGATTGTTTTGAGCTGAAGTACATAGTGATCACTGTGAAAGTTGATATGTATGCCTCCAAGTGAATAACATTTGCAAGAGAGTCAGTAACAGGTGATTATGAAAGAGTTGGCATTCATTCTCCTCAATGTCTCATGAATATGCTACATTAAGGATGACAGCAAAAATATGTACCCCGTGGTAATAAATATAAGCAGAAACAAATATGTTAAAATGTAGTTTTATGTTGAAGAAATTCACAGAAGAAATGAAAGGAAGACTGCATAAATAATGATATAATGCAGATACATTGATTCCATGCATTTGTATAAAGCTGTATTTTAACCAATTTTGTGTGTGCTGATATTTATTTACTAGATAAAGATAACAAATGCAAAAGCTAAATGAACGCTCTAAATATGTCTACCTGATGTAAAACATACCTCTAATTGTTGACTTTGCTGCTCTAATGACAGTGAGAGAATTATCCTGTCTTCTTCAACTTGCTTTACTAAAATATTGGTTTCATTGAGCTCCCTACACAATGTTAATATGAAACAGAAAATGTATATTAGTAATAAAAAAATGTTTTAATCTTGAACACAGGTAACAGAAAGTAAAATGAAAAACTATTCACAATAACTTGCAACAGGTATGGAGAAAAATTATAAATCTGAAAATGAATAATGACAATTGGCATATAGGTGATCAATCAATCAATCAATAAAACCCATAACCCTTCAGGGTCGTAGGGGTACCACATTGGAAGCTTCAGCAATATAGGTGATACATTTTACTGGACTTAAAATAATTATTCTCATTGTAACTAATTCCAAGCTGTCAACTTGGATATTTTCTATACTTGCTTTTGCCCTGTTATAAGAGTCATCCAGAGGGAGTTTGAGAATGAATGTTGAAGAAGAAATGCATCCAAATAAATAATGGCATACCACATTTTTCTACTGTTTGTTCTGTCAGAATCATATTAAGTAATCAAATACTCATATTCTATTTTCTATTTCCATGCCACCATTTCCTATTTCCCATTTTGTAACCAACAATGTAGCTGGACTTTTTAAAGATAATATTTCTGAACTTTTGAGTATTTATGAGCCA
This sequence comes from Meghimatium bilineatum, assembly GCA_034231615.1. Lineage (NCBI taxonomy): Eukaryota > Metazoa > Mollusca > Gastropoda > Stylommatophora > Philomycidae > Meghimatium > Meghimatium bilineatum. The sequence continues at coordinate 37,479,727 of CM067322.1, forward strand.
CATTTTAACATGGGCCACTGGGCAGAAAGATGTCATTCAGCTAGCATCATAATGCATCAAACAACACAGTGAGACAGTAAGGCACCCTGGTCGATCTACTGCACCCCGACACATACTCAGTCGTCTTGACTCATCTTGCCACCGGGACCACATATGAAGGGGTGAGAGAGTGAGGCTGATGACATTGTGCAACTCTCCATCACTTTAATCCTATTTTAATCACGCAAGTCATGGCTTTCATCATCATCTCATCAATCCCACATTTGTTGACCTAACTAAAGCATTCAACACTGTAAATCGCAAAGGACTATGGAAGATCATGGCCAAAAAAATTCACAAACATGATTCGCTAGTTCCATGATGGTATAACAGCCTATATGCAAGATGACAGCACACACTCATTTCCAGTAACTAACGGCGTCAAACAGGGTTGCATCCTTCAGCAGGGTGTTCTCTGCCATGTTAAATGATGCCTTCCGTAATAACAGTGCAGGAATTTGCTTTCCCTATCGAGCTGATGGAGGGCTATTTAATCTTAGTAGATTGAAAGCCAAGACCAAAACTAAGACGGACATTGTTCACAAGCGGGGTTTGGTGGGGCCGAATTGCAGAAGTGAGGTCTCTGGGATCCGAAGCCCAAAAGTACTATCATTTTAATTCCCATATAGTAGTACCTCTTGTTCACTGACAATTGTGCACTAAACATTACCAGTCTGAAAGACATGCAGGACAGCATGGACCTCTTTTCTTTGGCCTGTAATGCATTCTGTCTTACAATCAGCACAGCAAAGACATTAGTAATGTATCAACCAGTGCCAGGTGTTCCCTATATAGAACCAGTAATCACAGTAAAGGGACAAAACCTCAATACTGACAATAAGTTTGCATATCTCAGCAGCACCCTATCGCAAGCTGCAACAATTGATGAGGATATTGCCCAGCATATTGCTCGCGTGAGGCATTCATGAGCCTTCATGTCAACGTCTGGATCAGGCGTGGTCTCAATTTGACAACTAAGCTGGACGTGTACCGCATAGTGGTTCTACCAACACTGCTTTATGCTGAGTCATCCTGGAATGTCTATCCGAGACACACTTGACATATTAACTCTTTCCAACTTCGGTGCCTAAGAAACCTCTTAGGAGTACGTTGGCAGGAACAAGTACCAGACACGGAAATCCTTCAAAAGTCCCATATGCAAAGCATCCGTGCCATGAACCTATTATGTTCCAACTCCGTTGGACTGGCCACATCATCCATATGCCAGACAAGCATCATCCAAAGAGATTATTCTATGGGGAGCTGTGCAATGGTAAATGTTCAAGCGGAGGACAGAAAAAGTGCTTCAAGGATCACCTAAAAAACTCTTTCACGCACTGCAACAGCAATCCTAGCTCCTGGGAGACTATAGTCCTTGATTGCTCAGCTTGGCACACCCAAATCATCTTCTTCTTCAGCGTTCATTCTCAAACTCCTGCTGGATACCTCTTGTAGCAGGACATTGGTCCTACTACATTTCCAAAAGAGAATGGAAATGCGTTGTGTCGCCGTTTTATTTGCGCCAATGGCTCGACACATCCATCTTCGGCGGACCCAAATCACTGCTGGCATCACTAAATTTGAAAAAGAAAGAAAAGTGCGTGCAATTTACAAGCAACGGAAGCAGAAGGACAAATCCGAAAACTCTTCTTTCCCCAAACCTTCTGCACTCCTGCATGTACTGCAATAGAATTTTCCTGGCATGAATCGGACTCATCTGGCATCTACAAACTCACAAACCAAATTAGACAATCATAAATGGTTTTTTTCTACTTGTTCATCACATTTGTTTTTCATGCTGTGCTCATCTTCGCTTGCGAAGGAGGAACATTATTTATGAGCTTTTGCAGTAGTGATTTCTGTAGTAATACGGTTTTAACTGACAAGTCTACTTCTTGAACAATTTCATTATCCATGACTATGAGCTTTTAACTCATAGTGGACTAAGCGACAACCTATTTGTCATTTTTCCTTATTTGCTGGTTTAGTCCCTGGTCCACTAAGAGTTAAAACTTTTTAACAAATTACTTCTTCACAAGGAAAAAAACAGTTAAAACATACTCTTTTATTTTGTCATATTCCTCTTGAATTTCTTTTGTAAAAGATTCAAGTTTCAGTTTCTCTCCTTCCAACTCTCGGTTTAACCTCTCAAGTTCCTGAAAGCAAACAGCAGAACAAATGTTGATCAATCAAAAAGTTAAAAAAACTATCCTATTTGTTTAAAGATAATTAGCAGCATGATTTATCATAGGGCAATCAAATATGATAAACAGATAAAGTAAACAGACAAGCTTTATAAAGGAAGCAAAAATCATGATATTCTTAAGTGATTCTTATTTTGAGAAAAAGTTACAATGAATAATTGTCTCAATACAATTCATTCCTATAATTAGATATGTTGTTCTGTCTTATTTATTTCCAGTGTTACTTGTTTTGTTTCATTTCCATTTCTCGAGTTTCTTTTTTCATTTACATGCTACATCATCACTTGTGTGGTATTTCTGTTGTTAATTATCTGCAGTCAAATCTATTTGTAATATTAATTTTATTGTTTATTGTCCATTTATCCTGTATTTTTTTATAAAGACAACTAAAATATTGATTCAGTCTGTTTTGTAAAACTATTCCCCCATGTGTTGCCGGGGGCCCGAAAGGGGAGCAAAGAATAGCAACACTGTTTACCTTCCATGCATGTCGTAAAAGGCGACTAAGGAGGTTATGGGATGGAGTTGGCTGTCCCATCCCATATAGGGTCAGTGACCCAAAGCCATGCTGAAGTCGGATGTGTCAGGCCGAAAGGCGCAGATATCGCAGCAATGCTGTAAACCATGACACAACGCATTCCGTTCTCCGGACTACATCCTGCTAATCTGCAGGAGTTTGAGAACGAACACAGAAGAAGAAGTAAAACTATTAACTATATGTGTGTGTGTATGAGTTAGTCTGTAAACTGTTAACTATATTTGTGTGTGTGTTATTCAGTCTGTGTTGTAAAGCTGTTATGAGGAGAGTGTTAAACTATGAAATCACAAAGATCAGAATGCATGCACATCCTTTGACATCAGCTAGAGGAGACTGAACACCTGTGGGTTTATCTGGAATGCAATGATGTCAGTTTATAACCAACAACTCCTTACATTGTCCTTGACCAGTGACCAATGAAGCACTTAATAAACATCAGGTTTTCAATGTCTTGTAGAGCAATAAGAAATTTAGTATATGTTACTTCTTCTTCAGCGTTCATTTTCAAACTCCTGCTGGATCTCTCTTGTAGCAGGACCATGATCCATTCTAGATTTCCAGCAGGATGTAGTCCAGAGAATGGAAATGCGTTGTGTCACGGTTTTATTTGCGCCAATGGCCCAACACATCCGTCTTTGGCGGGTATATGTTACAATTTCTGTAATATTTTGTTACTAAATAGGGCATATGCTTAAACCAGCGGTTTGGAAGAACAGGATATCTGCAAGTGTAAATCTATTCAACTCAATAGACCATGCTAGAAAACTCTATGTAAAAGTGCTGGAAGTGGTTTGGGAAAACTAGCTGCCAAACCTCTGCATAACTATAGAAGTAAATAAAACTACCGAAGTATTATGATTACTAATGACAAAATGTGCTGATTCCAAGCACAGACAAGCTTTTTGAGTTAGCAAAAAAGTGAACAAAGAGGTTAAACATAACTCCATAGAACACACAGAATAGGACATTGCTGAATATTGAGGTCAACTGCTTTTTCCTTGAGAAGAAAAAATTATAGGATGCAAGCTTATAGGATGCGCTATGGTCATAGATAATTAAATTCTTCATGAGGTAGTCTTATCATTGAAAACTTTATTACGACAGAAATCACTACTACAAAAGCTCACAAATAGCTCAATCTTATTTTTTTTAAACTAAAACTGTAGTATTTGTCTAGGAAATAGGAAATGATGGCACAGAAACAGCAATTAGAAAATGAGTCTTTAATTTTGATAAATGAATGTGAATAATATGTCAAATTTTATCACCAGTATAATGTGAATTATTACAATATGGGATACACTGAAGCAAGTTTTTACACTATGGCAGCTGAGCGAAAAGACACTTGAATACAACCAACATCTAAACATTCCCTTCATTGACCAAGAAAGAGCATTTGACAAAGTTGATAGAGAAAAATTGTGGTTAATATTGGAGGACTATGGAATACATGGACAACTACTGGACAACATAACTGCTTTATACAAGAACTTCCAAAGCATAACCAGAACTACTGAGAGCATAACAGCTCCATTTTAAATAAAAACAGGCAGCAGACAAGGCTGCATACAATCACCACATCTGTTCATAACATACATAGACAAGATAACTAAAGAAGCAGATCCAAGAAATGAAGTATTGACAGACCCACTCTACTACCAAGAATACAGTAAATAATTGTGTATAAATTAATCTGAGTTGATACAAGGAAAAGATAATCCTGTAGCATGACATACTTTATGGAAATGGATAGAACTTAACTCCTTATATCCACCGAGCCGCTAATATCTACATTTGGGAGAACAGCTATGCCAAAAGCCGCTTAAATCTACATTTTTATATGAATTTACTATTATGAATTATAAACACACTGCCGAAGACGGATGTGTCGGGCCATTGGCGCAAATAAAACGGCGACACAACGCATTTCCATTCTCTAGACTACATTCTGCTGGAAATCTAGTAGGACATGTCCTGCTACAAGAGAATTCAGCAGGAGTTTGAGAATGTACGCTGAAGAAGAAGAAGAATTATAAACATTACGACGACCGTAAAATCAAACGAACAGTCATTATTTGCGGTACTTCCGATTAACAATAGGTCTATCTTGGGAAGCGTGGCGAAAGTCGGAGACATTTTGTTAAATTTTAGCTCTAATTTCATATAAACAAGTGTGTTTACATTTTCATTTTGTGTAACTTATTGCTACTTGAATTTGAAGTAATGAGATGTAGACGTCCTCTATGTTTTTAATTTAGCTAGGCTTTGGAAATGTTCTAAAATACGTTAGGTAATCATTTCAACTTTAGCTTAGTTTATGATTGTAGGCCTAATATTGAATTATAATTATTATTACGATCTGACTTTGATGGAAGTTCTGATTTATATTTTAGTTTTGATGAAGCTCAGGAGGGGCGTTTCCAATGCAATATATATTGCTTTCCCCATTATCTATATTCAAAAACATTATTTTAGTAATATCATATACGAATGTGAATTTTCAAACATTATCTAAGGCATAATGATTTGTATTATGCATATAAGGATTAAATAATAAGTCCTGGGCACAAAAATGTAGGCCTAATCATTAGAAAATTTTGTGGAAAATGTGCATTTTGTATACATTTGTTGACTTCAAGACAATGTGACATTTATAAGTAATTCTGTATATATAAATACGTGTATGCAGTACAAAATGGTTCAGGATACATGTAGGTGTGTTTTATTTCACAATAAATGGATTATAATTCAGTTTTCTGGGATACAAGCTTGGGTATGTACAAATTTATATTGTTATTTCCCCATATTTTCTTGTTTTTTATTAATTAAATTTTATATACCTAATATAATTTTGCAAATAAGCACACATACTAAATATAATATAATTGCATATCCATTTCTGAATATTTTGATGTCAGAATTGATAATGTGAATAGAATAGTGATGGAGAAATTGTTAAAATACAAATACTACCATAAATTACTAAAAATATTCTAAAATGTCCCCCGGCATAGGAGGACAACCTTACTGTGGCTTACGGAGACAAAGAGTTAAGGACTAATGGTGAGATAACAACAACTTTTCCTCACTTCCTCTGCCTTTCCTTCCTTACTTAGTGAGTCCAGTAATCCATTTCTTTTCCTAGTTTCATGAAATTGTGAACAAGTGCTCTATTTATTGATTATGTCAATAACATAGTACATTATTTTAGATTCCTTAGATACTAACCTCTGACTTTATTTTTTCCTCAGACAGTGCCAAAACTTCTGACTGCAATCGATCTGTATACCAAAAAAAAAGTATTAGAACTGAAAAATATAAAACAGAATAAAGACATTTGTCTGGTTCCATCTACAAATAAGGACATATTTTAAAATTATATCAACAATGAAAACCAAATATATCTTTTGAGTTCATAATATCATTTCACGGGTCTAGTTTTTTTTTAGTTTAGGAAAGTATGACTCATATTGTCCTTAGCTTGTTTTTTATTTTAGTTCAGGAAGAAAAGAATCATTTTAATGTATGAAATATTGTTAAAAGAATACTCTATTTGCACCACAACCCTTCTCTAAAGATGTCTTTGCCACACATACAGTATTTGACAACTGTGAGCACTATTAATATAATCTCAATCAATCAAGTGCCATGCCGAGTCGCGTAGGCGATCATGTTTCTCCACGACTCTCTGTCTCTTGTGTTGTCAATAAGCTCGGTTGGTGAGATATCTACCGTGCCACGATACAAGCCCATCTAGTAACTTTTCTCTTTGTCGACCCCTATCTCTTCTCCCTTTGTTCTTTCCAGTGGTTATTAAGTGTTCAAGCTGTGTTCTTCTCAGCACATGCCCATGAAACCTTGACTGTCTGCCTCTAATGTTTGATATGATTGATCTTTTTACGTCAGCATCAATGAGAACCTCTGCATTAGTTTTCTTGGCTGTCCATGGTATTTTCAATCATTCTTCTCAGGAACCACATTTCTGTAGCCTCCAATTCACTTTGAATTTTCTTGTCCATGCTTCACATCCATAAAAAACGAATTGGTTCAATATAACATCTCAGCACCCAAATTCGGGTCTGCATTGATAGACTTCTATTGCAAAAAATGGTTCTCATTTTTTGAAATACTGATTTGGCTTGTACTGTTCGGCTCTTTATCTCACTTGAGCATCTACCTTCTGATGTTAACAGGGTGCCAAGATATTTCACTTTTTCAACTTATGCTAATTTTGTGTTATTAACCTTTAGGGCCCTGAATTAAAAATTAAGAAACATCCCCTTGGGCCTGAATTCTTTTTTGGAAAATTTTCGTTATTGATGGTGGGTGTTTTGAAAACGTGATAACTTTTTTATTTTAAAAGATATCAAAATAATTTTTGCATATCTAAATAAAGGAGTGAATAGTGAATATAGTCATGTTTTTGTTGTTGTTGTATGTATGATATGACAGTTGTGAGCAAGTTGTGAAGTTGAAAATTCGGGGGGAAAATCGCAAAACGCAATTTTCATATCGCACATGTAACTTCTTGACGACCCTAATACTTGAGCAATGCGTGGAATCATTGATAAAATCCTCATAAATACCTATACTTATTGTATATATATTGTTTTATATCAAAACTAGTATAAGATGAACTAAAAAACTAATAAAACGTGAAGAAATTGCATATAACGTCCGCCCGGTAAACACTAGGTCTAGCCCGACACGCAGCGTAATTATTGTCTAAGCACACACGTGGCACCCCTGATACATATTATTTTTGTGTTTTTGAACGACTACACACACATTCTTATCAATAACAACATATTAAACATAAAAAACAACAATTAAAACATGTATTCACGATCACTTAGCCATGCCACGCGGTACTAAATTTGATAGTAAAATATGGCTAAAAAATGGCCAACGTCGTTCCAGAAATTCGCTGACAAAACCAGCCGGTTTTCTCTCTTCTTGCAGTCGTAATGAGTAAAGTAACTTGACCTTTAAACTGCGACGTATTCCTAGCGTCGTTTGGCGTGTTTTATACGTCATAGGATCATTACTTTGTGAAGTTCCATACTCGGGAATCGGGCGATATCCTATGTAGCGGGATTGCGCCTGCAGGCACAACGGAGCTGTTCTCATAGGCGCATTATTGCGACCGCAGAGTCGTAAAGGTTAATTATTATGTTGCATCTTGGTGGTGTGTCTCTTTGATACAACCATTATTTATGTTTTCTTCTGGTTTAAACTGAGGCCTTTGTTTTCACTTTCCTTCACATCTTTATCTAATAGGGCTTGCAGTTCTTGTTCGCTTCCTGCAATCAGTACTGTGTCATCAGCATATCTCAAGTTGTTTATAATGTATCCTCCCACTTTTATTCCTGAAATATCATCTATATTTTGCATAATGTATTTTGTATACAGGGAGAAAAGGTCCGGTGACATTACACAACCGTGTCTGACACCCATTTCTATTTTTTGAAATCTACCTATAGTGTTGTTAACTCTCATCGCAGCTGTTTGTTTCCAATACATATTTCTCCTACATATTTCCAATACAAATAATCTCCTAGGAAGAAATCAACTCTTTCATTGATGACATGACTCAAGGTTATGTTGTGACAATAAGGCCTCCAGAGTTGAAGACTACCAAACTGATGATATTGCTCTCACTATCACAGGAAAAAACAACCACACTAAGCAGAGGACTGAGAATTAACTCAGAACCAGACAAGAACACAATTAGTTTCACAATACCTATGTAGCATTGTTTTTCAATAGCTGCACTCAAACCCTCATTCTGCAGTCTTCTGATCATTTCATCTCCAAGCTGTGTGTTGTTCCAAGTTCTGAGTAAGGAGAGAAATAAAACTGAAGTTAGAATAATGATATATAAATGTGAGCTCTTCTTCTTCATTTTCTTTCATTCAGACTTCCACATTGATGACTCTGACAAAGGTAGCAGTCAACCTCAGACTTCCACATTGATGACTCTGACAAAGGTAGCAGTCAACCTCAGACTTCCACATTGATGACTCTGACAAAGGTAGCAGTCAACCTCAGACTTCCACATTGATGATCGCAAAGGTAGTAGTCAACCTCATACTTCCAGATTTATGACTCTCAAAGGTAGTAGTCAACCTCAGACTTCCACATTGATGACTTGCAAAGGTAGTAGTCAACCTCATACTTCCAGATTTATGACTCTCAAAGGTAGTAGTCACCCTCAGACTTCCACATTGATGACTCTGACAAAGGTAGTAATCAACCTCAGAATTCAACATTGATGACTCTCAAAGGTAGTAGTCAACCTCATACTTCCAGATTTATAACTCTGACAAAGGTAGTAGTCAACCTCAGACTTCCACATTGATGACTCTGATAAAGATAGCAGTCAACTCCATACTTCCACATTGATGACTGATAAAGATAGCAGTCAATCTCAGACTTCCACATTGATGACTTTGATAAAGGTAGCAGTCAACCTTCCACATTGATGACTCTCAAATGTAGTAGTCAACCTCATACTTCCAGATTTATGACTCTGACAAAGATAGCAGTCAGAACCAGACTTCCACAATAATGACTCTGATAAAGGTAGCAGTCAATCCCAGACTTCCACATTGATGCACATCTTCTTCTATGTAGAGTTACAAATTTTCACCGTAGGACAGTCCATGTCAGTTTGTAAACTTTATAGGTTTTACAAGCTGTAATAGATTTTCATATGAGTTGTAATAGACTTTTATATGAAGTGTTTTGAATAGATGAACATTGTTGGAGATGTTGTTGGTTGAGGCATAACAGTATGGAAAGAGTAATAGCTGAAGGCAGAGTTAACAGCAACAGGGGAAGAGGGCGCCCAAGACAACGATGGTACAGTGATATATCAGATTGTTTAAACGTGTCTCTAGCTGCGACAGGTAATTTACCCCGGAATCACAGAGTGTTCAGAGAATCCATAAGACAATCAATATAAGGTTATATATTGCTGTTCAATATATTACCTTAGAGAATCCATAAGGAAGATCATGTTCTGGAAAGAATGTCACATGATGATGATGTTGAAGGAGTTCCTAGTTATCTTGGTGTAGTGCTCTATAGTGAAATGGGATACAGTGTATTGTTTATAATGATGATGATATTCCACTTTCTCAAACAAAGATGAGCATGGCATAGAAAAAACTCATTCTGTCTGATTAAGGTTTGATGTCCATGTTAGATGAACATTCACAATAAATCCTCCGGAATTGATATACCCCCTTCCCCGCATTTAGAACTGTATTAATTTTTTCCAAAGTTCACCCTTTTTAATACTCATATTCCACTATAGTATGCGTTCTGTTAAAGATTTTCCTATCATCTGTACAGAACCCAGATAAAATAACTCACACTCTTCTTGATTGCTCTAGAATCGACAACCACCGATCTCTTTCAAACTGACTCTCTGCTGCCAATATCATCTTCACCTGAAAGATAATAACCAAAAATGTGATGAACTATAACTAAATATATCATCATCATCAAACCCATAACCTTTCAGGGTCATAGGGGTGTCACTCTGGAAACATCAACACAAAAATTTTCCATGCCTCTCTGTTCTACTACGGCTGTTGGTGGAGTGATGGATTGGGCAGACATTTTGAACACCCAACAGGAAAATGCACAAACAAATGACTGTATAAGTGACGATGACTCTTATTCGATGACTAGAATAAGGGAGCTTGGTTTGAAATGTGGTGCTGCTAGAAAGGAGCATATTCATGGGTGAAGAAGAATGATGGTCAATCAATGGCGCATTGGGACCGTCAGTCAGTGTTTAATGGCGGATACACTCAAGGAGAGATTTGAGCACCTATGAACTTGTCCGCAGTGCAGTGACAATGATCCAATGACTAACCCACTAGTTATTTGTTTGTGTGTGGAGAATCTTAATATTATCAATCCATACTTTCCTCTGACCTCTTCCTATTCTTTCACCCAAAACTGTTCCTTGCAAGATATTTCTGAAAGAGAATTGTGATTCGTCTCGTGGTTAAACCACACAAGTTTGTGACTCTTCACCACTGCCATGAGATGTTCTTGTTAGCTTGCAAGAGTATTTATTTTGCTTCTCACGTATATGTTAATTTTATGTTCTGCATACTCGTAATATTCATCTATAGCAATTGTTTTCAAAAGCCTGTATTCTCCTCTCCATTTCCGCTGTAATTGTCCAACTCTCACATCCGTACAAAAGAATAGGTATTATTAGAGATATAGGTTTATATATATAGGTTTATTTTCACTGCTGTACTTATTTTTCTCTTTCATATGATCTTCTTCTTCTTCTTTCGTTCACTTGAAACATGTCTATATCTGTAATTCTGTCTCCTTAATAAAACTCACTGTCTTTTGTAGTTCATACAGTGTCCCATAGAGTTTTGATTCCAATGTTGTTTCCTCTGGCCAATATGTCTGCCTCAGCGTTTCATGCTCAGAACACTCTTGAAGTATATTTTTGGCACTCTGTGCTGCCTGTCCACATGTACACATGGCTGTGTTGCCAATCTTGAACTTTGTATACATGTGACTGCGGAGTCGGTAGTGTCCTGTTCTGAGACGTAGAATTATAACTTGTTCTGGTCTGTTCATAATATGATAGTCATCTTGTGTTGGTGTTTGTGGCTTTCTTATTGACTTGATCATCTGTTTTTTCTGATGGTAGGTGATTGGTATATCTGGTTGGTCTTCGGCAACACCTTCCTTAGCCAGTTGGTCTGCTTTTTCATTTCCTGGTATTCCACAGTGAGAGGGTATCCATTGCATGGTTACCCTATACTGGTAAGACAATTCGCTAAGTAGTTTTTTTCAAGTCTGTTAGTTTTTCAGACTGGAGAGCTTGAAGCACTGACCTTGCATCTGTCAGGAATACCACAGGCTGTAGGTCAGAGTTGGAGTTCAGCAGTTTTTTAGCTGCCACACTAATTGCCTGGATTTCTGCATCATAATTATTGCAGAATTTTCCTGTCGGTGTTCTGATTGTATCTCTAGACTTGTGTGGATATTCTATATATACACCTGCACCTCCATTCCTCACGGCATTCTGTGCTGACCCATCTGTGTATACTCTGACCCATATATCTTGTGGATATTCCTCATCCAGGAAACTGAGGGTGACTGTCCTTCGCTGCACACTGTTCTGTTCATCCTCGCTTAGTATTCCTTTCACATGGGTCTGAATGTATATTGGCATTCCATGCCTTTCACTCCACGGGGTTTGTTCTGGTACAGGCCTTAAGGGGCTGTCAACTTCAGGTAGGTCTGTAAGTTGTCTGCGGAGTCGTTTAGCTTGATGGATAAAGCTGCTTTTCATATGATATTTAATCTTGACATTGCAGCCAAGGCTATTTCAAGTCTAGTCTTTATTTCTATGGAATTGCTTCCATCGATGCTCAATAAGATTCTCAATAGTAATTATGTTGAACACAGGTTTTTGATATTTCACTTGAACACAAGAGACGAACTATCACTAAGACAAGGGGTTATGAGGTGTAAACACAAAAACATACAAATTACAATACACAAGACATTTTCAACATTTCAAACTGTTATGTCTTTCTCAAAAATATATAAAACAAACAGCGAAAAATAATGAAAACAGTAAAAACAATGTTACCACCACAGAGGCACTAGATACACTATTGACATGTAAACAATACAAAGTTCAAGGTAAAAATGATGTACTTTGAAACATGTCGTCATAGAAGCGGGTTTTGTTGAAAATTGGACAGATATGATAATAGATATACCCAGTAACAAATTATTATCCAATACAACACAATGTTTTTGTGTTTACACCTCATAACCCCTTAGTCTTAGTGATAGTCCATCTGTTTTGTACAAGTGAAACATCAAAAACCTGTGTTCTACGTAAGTACTATTGTTGTCTGTTTCACTGCAGTATTACCTTATATTGATTGTTGTATAAGCTGCAACTACTCGTCTCGTAGGTGTTTATTTGTGTTTTAGCTATTAGTTTTGCTATATTTTCACCCTTATTTTCCTTCACCATGCATTCACTGTAACATTTATTTAACTCCGTACGCTATTACGTTAAAGTTTCATTTAGACTACTACCGTCAGACATTAGAAATACAGCCACTGACTTCCCTCTTGTCACTTTCAAGAAGATTAATTCTTTTGTCACCACGTTATTTTAGTTACCAGTGGTCGACATCATGTAATCCCTAAAGGATTTTCCTCCAACTTTCATCTATTCACCGGTTTCTTGTACCCGAGAGCAACGATTCCTGGGCCTTGACAAAAGCCAGTTAAATGTATCTGTCAATGGAACAAAACTAAAGTAGGTCTCTAAAGTTCAAAATATTTGGTAGGTTGGTCCCATGGCAGCAACCTGCCGTATATATTTATGAAGTGTATATATTTATTTCAAATATTTACGAAGTGTCTTTACAGAAGATGGCAAATTCGATAGAGAGATTAAAACAAGATGTTAGAAAGCAAATGCTGTGACAGCTGTAGCCAATACTCAAATACCAAGCAATATGAATGGCTACAAAATGAGAATTGATATTTTAATACTAACTCTGTGTTACCAATGTCAAACATGGCCCATGACAAAGACACTAGGAAAAAAAAGGATATCAGCATTTGAAATAGGATGTTGGAGAAAAGATATAAATGTCACCAGAGGAGACTGATGGAGAAATTATGATATTCTGACAAAAATAAATACAATCTCAATTCAAGTCTACATCAAGAGACAGCACACAGTCAGCCCTAAGTCAGCCCAACAGCAGAAGATTGGGCTACAAGGCATGAAGAAGTCCAAGAACTAGATGGGTGGAGACAAAGAAACTTTAAAGAGACACAGGCTGATCATGGCCAATGGAACCCAAACAGCCAAAGACAACTCACATAGCACACCACCCACAAATCCCTTTTTCATAGATATATTATTTATATATTATTTCATTAGATGTTTTTCAGTTAAATCAGTACATCCCTGAGTCCTACTTATCCTTGTTAATTATTTTCTATTTAGTACTGTCATCTTATACAACCATGTATACTGCAACAACAATCAAAATGATTAAACTAACTATTACTGAAATAAAGTTCTGGCTTCACACCCTGAAGGTCATGAGTTCATAAGGTGATCCAGAAGTAATAAAACAAAGTAACTACTACAGAATGCACATTATAAAAATAAATAATAAGACACCAAAACACAATTATGACTGATAACAAAAACAGTACATACATCAAGCTCTGGGCTGTCAAGAATAATACAAAATGGCTGCTGTGGTTCTCGACATGATTTAAAGGAGCACTCGCCCAGTGGTATGACACCCTGTATACAAGAATGAAAAATATAACTGTACTTTGTAATATTGTTAACAGTCTAATGAAGCATGCACTTTCCAGTCATGTGGTATTTATGTCCAGATTTTAAAAACTTTCTTGCAGATACCTTAAATCCAAATAAGTACAATATATAGTTTCTGAAGTGATTCTGTTTGCTGTTTTTCTTAGCAAACAGAACAAGAAGAGATCATATGAGGAATGAAGAGATTACAAGAATTGCTGGAACAAAGTTGGTGGTCAAATATATTGAAAGACAGAGATTGAAATGTTTCTGCCACTTAATGAGAATGAGCTTGTTGGCCAGCAGCAAGAGCATACAACATGAACATGGAAACAACAGAGGAAGACCAAGAAGAAGGTGGATTGAAGTAGTTACTAACATCCTGAGATGTCACAATATTATGGCATATCAAATGATCAAACATGCAATTGCCTGAAAACCAATTGTAACCCAATACTGTGATGCCTTACATTAAAAGCAGAGAAAAGACAATAGATATAAAGAATGATAGTTTCTGACACTAAAACCTGACACTTTTAAATTTCCAACTTTAAATGTTCCAATTGTGGCACGGAATTGATTATATGTTAAAAAAATTTTTTTTTGGGTCTCTGCACACACCAGAAGAGATGCAACAATACAAACCTGAAGCTGTTGCCATCATCTCCTGCATTGAACTTTTCTTAGTGAGGGTATATCTATCCTAGAGTTTTCTTGCTGTGTTGCTGGAAGTCCTGACCCCTAACTATATGGCATACATACATACATAGATGCATACATATGTGGTTGTATATATATATATCTGTATGAAACTATTTTAAGCATTACTGATGCTGTGACCAGGCTAAAATATCCAGCAAATTCCAATGCCACATTGTTAATATATCACCTTCCCCATGAGAATCTGAGGATACACCCCAGTTAATGTTAATGCTCTCATGGTGCAAAGTTTACAGTTCATTAGTCAGATATAAACCATAAACAAAACTCCTTTAGAGAGGCAAGTGAACTACACTGGTGAACAGCACACTTTATTAACTGGGAAAGAAAGGGGGGAGGGGTTGTGTATTCAGTGTGAAGCAGGTGGGAGCTGGGCAGTGAAACTAGAATTCCACTATCAAAAGTAACTTGGTGGAAGTTCTATGCCAATGTGAGCAGATGTTACTCCTGAATCTAAAGTTGCTGATACTATAAGACAAAGCTGCTGTCTTCTTGAGGCATGTAGGTATGGATGATCACTGTTTCCCATGCGTCAGTTTCTCTGACTTCTGATGAACTCAAGGGACAGGCAAGGTCAATACAGTTCTACACCAGTGGCACATGAGGCTATGGCAAAGCATTAGTTAGAACAGTGGTTCTCAACAAGGGTCAAATAGCCTCCTGGAGGGGGGGGAGGAGGAGGAAAGAGAAGAGATGTCACAGAGAAAAAGTTCTGAAATTTGGGGGGGGGGGGGGGGCATAGACCCATCAAGGGGGCCACAGGAAGATAACTCTTTGAAACCACTGAGTTATAACAATTTCTAAAACTATTTCCTATAGTTTGTATTGCAAACTTACCTATTAATAGTTATTCTGTTGTTATTCTAAACACTTTAAATCTTTGTTCACATTAGCTAACAAAATAGTGGGATTTTAATCTAAGTTTCACTGATTCAACATACCGTAGTTAAATATGTTAAACCTAAATTGTGGCTTCCACAGCAAAATGACATTATAACTAACCTTCGGGTGGATGTTGAAATAATCTCGTCTGTCATAATCTTTCTTTTCATTTACATCATAGTACATGAGAAATCCATCCTTAATCAAGAAAAACCTGAAGACCATACACAAACAACTACACTGTTAGAAACTTTAAAAAAAATGAAATGTTAAACTGGAGACTGACAGCAATAAAATTCCTATAAAGAGATCATCATCATCAGGTGCCATGGCTCTCCACAGCTCTCTGTCCACAGTATTATGTATCAAAGTCGTTGTTGTTTCCTTGCCATGCCAGGTTGTCAAACTGTCTAATATTTTCTCACGTTGTCGCCCTCTGTCTCTGGTGCCTTCAATCTTGCCTGTTTTGACTATGTTCTCTAAACCTGCCTGTCTCATGAAGTGGCCAAAAAAAGAAGATTTCCTTTTTCTTATATTGTTGATTAAGGTCCATTTCGCATTTAACTCTTTCAACACCTCTACATTAGTTTTTCTGGCAGTCCATGGTATTCTCAGCATTCTTCTGTAGAACCAAATATAAAGAGATACAAAATTATATTAGTGAAAAATATGGTTACCAGAACAGAACACTAGCTAGCTGCATAGACCAAAAAATATTTCCCATGCTAAAAATAAGATATATGCTGGGACAACTGTTATTACGTTTCCAACACACTCTTGCCCAATCCAGCACATATATACAAATCAATGCAGACCAAAGACACCCACTGTATAATAATACCATTGATATCAAAGAAAAGAGATTCCAAAAAGGGAGGAGAATGTATGTATGCAGGAAGAGAATGAAGTCTCATATCCAGAAAAGAGAGCTATACAAATAATCAGAAGTCAAAGTAACAACAAAAGATGCCTATCACTATCTAAATCAGAGGAGACAAATCATCATATTTCGCCAGAGGAAAGGACACAACAGACTTAATAAACACACGCACAAGATGTAACTATCTGCTACACCACTGTACATTTGTGAAACAGATGAACAGACCCTTTAGCATTTCCTGCAGAACTGTCTCCAGTATTCTTCTTCTTCTTCTTTCGTTCACTTGAAACATGTCTATATCTGCAATTCTGTCTCCTTAATAAAACTCACTGTCTTTTGTAGTTCATACAGTGTCCCATAGAGCTTTGATTCCAGTGTTGTTTCCTCTGGCCAATATGTCTGCCTCAGCGTTTCATGCTCAGAACACTCTTGAAGTATATGTTTGGCACTCTGTACTGCCTGTCCACATGTACACATGGCCGTGTTGCCAATCTTGAACTTTGTATACATGTGACTGCGGAGTCGGTTGTGTCCTGTTCTGAGACGTAGAATTATAACTTGTTCTGATCTGTTCATAATGTGATAGTCATCTTGTGTTGGTGTTTGTGGCTTTCTTATTGACTTGATCATCTGTTTTTTCTGATGGTAGGTGATTGGTATATCTGGTTGATCTTCGGCAGCACCTTCCTTAGCCAGTTGGTCTGCTTTTTCATTTCCTGGTATTCCACAGTGAGAGGGTATCCACTGCATGGTTACCCTATACTGGTAAGACAATTCGCTAAGTAGTTTTTTCAAGTCTGTTAGTTTTCCAGACTGGAGAGCTTGAAGCACTGACCTTGCATCTGTCAGGAATACCACAGGCTGTAGGTCAGAGTTGGAGTTCAGCAGTTTTTTAGCTGCCACACTAATTGCCTGTGTCTCCAGTATGAAAAATTGAGAGATGTACTGGCCCAAAGGCTCAACTCTGTATACAAAGATATATGGAATCAAAGAAGAACTCCAGATAATGGTAGAATTTATCTATAAGATGTATCTAGTTGTTTAGCCATCAGTAGCTAGCTAGCAGCAATATCTTTAGCTATCGACCTGACACATTCGACTTTGGCATGGCTTTTGGATCACGTCGACCAAGAGACAGGATAGCGAACCTCAACACTAAATATACTAAAGTCGCATCTTATGACATGCATGACGTGTAACAGCAATGTTACGCTTTGATCCCCTTTTTGGAATGCAAGTTGGTCAAATTCAGAGGGAGCTAACAATATCTCATGATCATATATTGCAAACTTTATTTTTTTTTTACTTCCAGCTCCTGGTGGTAACAATATCCTTACTGATTGTATATGGTGACAGTCCACTCATTGAAATCCTAGGTATGCCTTATGGCTACTGTGTGAGAAATCCATCAGGTTCAAATGCTAATATTACTAATCATACATTTTGTTCCTTCTCTTTCTTCTAGCAGCTTATAAAAAAAATGACATTGACATCCTGCTATCATTTACAATTGCCTTAGGTGTGAATATTTCCAGGCTTTAATAAGTGGACAGCGGAGGTATCATTGAAACGTGTCTGCTACTGAGATGATGAAGGGGAAAATTATTAAGTCCCAGGTCCAAAGGTTGAAAGATCTATTAGGACTGAACTAGACTTGAATAATACACAATTATTGAACACTGTACAATTAGCTTCATGAGCCAAATAACAAAAATATTTCTCAGAATCATCATGAAGAGAGTGAGAAACAAAATAAAAACAGAAATAAGTTCAGAACAATGTGACTTCATAGAAGGAAAAGGTACCAAAAATGCTATATATATTTTGAGAACAATAACAGAGAGGTCCAAAGAGGTAAAAATAGACCTGTACCTTGTTTTATAGACTACACATTTTGATAAAATTAAATATAGTGAAGAAAATTCTATATGCTAAAGAATTCGCAAATTGACAGTAAGGAATCATCAAGAACATGTACTAGCAACAGAAAGCAACAATAAGAGAAGGAAATACATTTGGCACTTTTCAACAAATAAAACAAGGAGTTAAACAGGGATATGTACTTCACCAGATCATTTCTCATTATACAGTGAAAATATAATGCATGCAATAGTTGATATCCCAGGAATTTTAGTGGGAGGACATAACATAAATAATTTCAGATACGCAAATGATACTGTTCTGATTGCTAAAAGTGAGGAAGACCTTCAAGAATTAATTATTTAGTAGTGACATTTCTGTCACTTTACTTTCGTAAAGAGAAAGCCCCCTTCCTAAATATCAAGAAAACAGAAGTAATGACTATTTCAAAGAAACAAAATACCACAGCTTGCAATATCAAAGTGAATGATATAGTATTAAAACAGGTCCACCAATTCAAGTATTTAGGTACGACTACAAGAGATGGAAAAAATTCAACAGAAATAAGAAGCAGAATAGGATAGGCAAAAACAACTTTCAGAAAAATAAAAAAACTTTTGTGTAATATGACCTTGTCACTAGAGGTGAGGAAGAGAGTTCTGTAGTGCTATATTACTCCTACACTTACATATGGATGCAAGTCTTGGACAATAAACAAACAGGAAAGTGGGAATGAGAGGCAGTATAGATGTGATTCTACAGAAGAATGCTGAGAATACCATGGACTGTCAGGAAAACTAATGTAGAGTTTTTGAAAGAGTCAAATGCAATACAGAGTTTAATCAATAATATAAGAAAAAGACATTCTTCATTTTTTAGCTACCTTATGGGACAAGAAGGTTTGAAGAACATAGTCACAACAGACAAGATTGAAGGCAAAAGAGACAGAGGGCAGCAACTTGAGGAAATATTAGACATTTTAACAACCTGGCTTGGCAGGGAAACAACAATGGTCCTGATACATAAAACTGGAGATAAAGAGTTATAGAGAGTCATGATCGCTTGAGCCAACAGGCATGGCACCTGATGATGATGATGAGACTTGAATAAATATCAACATGGCTGGACATGGTGATACCATTACTGCTATAATAGCACTAGTGAGAATCCCAAACACAATGACTTAAAAAATAACTTTCTTACCCAAAAAATATTACACATAGCAATTTTAGGTAGTTTTCTTTATGTGTTGCAGCCCTGGATGATCTACATTCAAGCTAATATCTGAATGTGTTTGAAGAAGGAAAAGTTATCTTCAGGTTACAGTATGAGAATGAAAACAGTTTTGAAGGCTCTAAAATGGATCTTGGATATAGTGATGACCAGGGCTGTTATTGTGTTGAACCCAATCCATGATTCGCAAGATTCAGAATGGATGGCCACATCATGAGCGGATAGAGTATATAGAGGTTTCACATCTCCAGGAACTTATTTGGATGTTTTGCCAGGTTACACTGAAGTTGAGAGTAATGAGAGAGCTGACAGAGTAGTGTCAAGACAGAGTAGTGTTCAATTCCCGTCAGCTGTAAGATGACAATGGACAAGAGGGACACTGAATTCCATAAGGCACTATGGTGGACAAGAATGTTATGAAGAAACTGAAGGAGTTTAGAATTGCTCGGAAGATAGTAGAAAGGGAAGATTTACCGGTAAGACTAAGAAAATATACAATTAATATACAATGCATAACCTCCGCCAACTTCTGAAAGAGATGGAACCCCAATGGTGATACCCAGAGCATACTACTGACTGTTGAAATAACCATTATTCAGCTTACATTATAAGTAAAATATGTGTATTACGTGTTTCAATACATATCCTACTAAGACAATCAATCTAATGCTTTTGATTGTAGTTATTTTCTAAGCAATATTTACATTTATTTGGGTGTCATTGACTTACAAACTAAATTTGCTAAACTGCAAGTGATTTTGAATCCATTACTCAAATTATGAGATACACCAACTGCTCCTCAGCTATGTAGTCCTACACATGTACAATGTTTAATAAAATGTATACAAACTCATTTGAATAAAGTAATGAATAGTACATACCTCTTCGACCATCTGTTTGATTGATGACCCACTGGTTTCTTAGATAAAACTCCATTAATTTGAATCCTAGTGGCCCAATCTCTAGGAGAAAGTGGATTCGGAACATTCTCCGGCATATTGTTATTGTTGTTCATTGCCCACTAACACTTCTTTCAAACTATAGAATAGAGTTCTGAAACTTGCATTGTACTTCTAATCAGTGTCTATGATGTTATTTTCACTACCAAACTTATAGTGAACTGCAGAAATTTGTAATTGTATGGCGTATGAAGAATTTTAATTTATAAATAATTTATATTCTTAAATTTATTTAGATTAACCTTCCCAAGTTATACTGAACAAATCCTCCAACCTCAATGACAGTAACCTAGTCTGTACTAATAAACTGTATAATATAGTTATGCTAAGACTACTTATTCTTGCAAGATATTATTATAAGAATATTACTTATTTTGAACAAGGCAAACAATATAATAGCAGTCTTACTGTAATAAGTGACACTGCTGTAGAACTGCATAACAATAGTATTTACTATTGGTCACAAGGTCACTGTTGTTTTTTTGCATTAATTAAATAATCTCCCTTTGATTTTGGTAAATTACTTTGCTAATGATGCAACATTGTGTGAAAAAAAATTGTGTTGGTTTCTATGGTTTACATAGCATGGAAAACATGGTAAATTATTCTTATCTACAGTCACTGCTCTATAATTAGCAAACTGTTTTCATGTTTAAGCAGTTGACGTCATGGAGCTCCGCGAGATAACCAATCACTGCGACGCGTTTAGCGAACCACACCCCGTCGACCGATTGTATGCCGTTGTGCTATAAATCATATCGATTCACCCTTACATGATAATTCTTAGAGAATTAATAATTACTTCTAAACACTGATTCTAATCCTTTTAACCCTCCTTTACCAAAAGCTATGGTACAAGATTGTCATTCTGCCAGGATCATCATTCTTATCATGTTAGGAAATAACTCAAAATTAGGTCAAACTTCACTGTAACCGTAGATACGAAAGATGCGCCGAAAACATGTTGTTGCTAACATGCAAACACAATGTTAGACAAAGACCACCATGTAAGACTTCAAGATATCTTTTATAGATTACTTGAACAGAGCAGTGGGCTATTTTATTTTACCTGGAAGACCTAGACTCTCACTTTGATGGAGAGACTACAAAGAACCAGCCATATCATTTTATATTCTGGAAATCAAAGGCAGTGTTTACAATGTAAGAAGTCCAGATGCAGATTTATTTGTGAAGGGGCTCTTCAAACCCAGCCCTCTGCCCTAAGTATTGTTTCGTTTTATCACAGCATAGAATAGATACAGACAGTGCATTATAGATACAGTGCATTTATTAGGCCTACAGTATAACCTATTATACTTAGTATAGCAACATAATAGGCCTATACTATTAAAATATATAACTATATACTATATAAATATAATATATTATACTACTATTTACTTTACTATAGTCATAGTTCAACGAAATTTACTAAATTGGGATTGATATCCAATTTAATTATGTGAAACGCTAAGTCTTTCGGATGCTATTTATGAGATCAATTATATAATTATAATATCTGAATCTGTGGTGTGAAGTGTGTGCAGCTCAACTTTTAGACAAGACAGCAGATGGGTCAGCACAGAATGCCGTGAGGAATGGAGGTGCAGGTGTATATATAGAATATCCACACAAGCCTAGAGATACAATCAGAACACCGACAGAAAAATTCTGCAATAATTATGATGCAGAAATCCAAGCAATTAGTGTGGCAGCTAAAAAACTACTGAACTCCAACTCTGACCTACAGCCTGTGGTATTCCTGACAGATGCAAGGTCAGTGCTTCAAGCTCTCCAGTCTGAAAAACTAACAGACTTGAAAAAACTACTTAGCGAATTGTCTTACCAGTATAGGGTAACCATGCAGTGGATACCCTCTCACTGTGGAATACCAGGAAATGAAAAAGCAGACCAACTGGCTAAGGAAGGTGCTGCCGAAGACCAACCAGATATACCAATGACCTATCATCAGAAAAAACAGATGATCAAGTCAATAAGAAAGCCACAAACACCAACACAAGATGACTATCATATTAAATATTATGAACAGACCAGAACAAGTTATAATTCTACGTCTCAGAACAGGACACAACCGACTCCGCAGTCACATGTATACAAAGTTCAAGATTGGCAACACAGCCATGTGTACAGGCAGCACAGAGTGCCAAACATATACTTCAAGAGTGTTCTGAGCATGAAACGCTGAGGCAGACATATTGGCCAGAGGAAACAACACTGGAATCAAAACTCTATGGGACACTGTATGTATCATGTGTATGAACTACAAAAGACAGTGAGTTTTATTAAGGAGACAGAATTACAGATATAGACATGTTTCAAGTGAACGAAAGAAGAAGAAGAAAAAAAGACAAGACAGTTCTGAGCTGTAAGTGTTGACAGCTTCTGTTGGGTGTGACTGCGTGCACATATATATATATTTAATAGTACTTCGAACTACTAAGTCAAAAAAGTCTACTCTGCTGAATATTTTATTATGACGATGATTGTACTAGTTTTTGGTTCTCTAAAACTTACTTAATAATATCAACTTTACTTGAGTAAAATCGTAACGTTTGGTTAGATTTAGTAAAATATTAAAATCTTGCCTTTGAAAGTGACAACAAATAATTATCGTAAGTAACACATCCTTTTTGTTAGTGTTGACTAAAAACTACACACCAACGAATGCCAGGCAGTGTCAAATTCTCATAAAAAGCCAAACTATATTTTAAAAGAGCCTAGTAAAAAGCCAAATAAATTGAACACTATTTTTCTTACTATAATTGCTATAGCGATTTTTAGCTTTACATCTTTTACAGCTTTCATATTACATGTGAAATGAAATGTCTGAGAAAAGCTGCAATGGTTACTAAACTTGATAAAATAAGAAACAAAGAAATTAGGAAAAGAGTTGGTATAATATCATGTATTGAACATATTGAAAGCAAGTAAAATGGTTCGGTCACCTTAAGAGAATGAACCCAAACTAAATACCAATAAGAGCATATAACACAAGAATATCCGGGCGTAAAATGAATGTAGACCAAAGAAACGGTGGATAGAAAACATCAAGATAACCTTGAACAAACATGGACTAAATGCGACCAAGGCGACACATCTGGCATTGGAACGAAAGCTTAAGCTCCGACCACTACGCTTAACGGAAAGTGTGAACCATCACTCACCTGGGGATTTGTTGTTCGTCCAACACAAGTGATGATGACGATTTCTTACATCCACTTATGAAAATTTAATTTTAGTTATGTCCTTGATTATGAGTTCGTAGATGGCTAGTTCCTTGGACAGTTCGGACATGGAATGACGACTGTAGATGGATCTTGGTCTATCCGTGACTTTCTAGCTGCTCTCCGCTGTTGAGCTGCTGCATTTCTTTTCTTTTCACAAGATGATGCGCTCTTTTTTATTTTAGAACGCCATGTAGATCTATTTTGTGCAAGTTCTTCCCATGTATCGTGGTCTATTTCAAAGGCTTTCAGTGAG
Organism: Meghimatium bilineatum; assembly: GCA_034231615.1. NCBI lineage: Eukaryota > Metazoa > Mollusca > Gastropoda > Stylommatophora > Philomycidae > Meghimatium > Meghimatium bilineatum. Next base: position 37,503,902 of record CM067322.1, read on the forward strand.
TCCTTTAACGAGTCCTTGTAGCGCTTCCTTTGGCCACCTTGAGATCGTATACCTTTCTCTAGCTCACCATAGAGAAGTATCTTTGGCAGACGATGGTCTGGCATACGCACGAAATGACCTGCCCAACGAATCTGTGTCTCAATCAGGATCGTGTCAATGCTGGGGATACCGGCTCTATCAAGGACAGTAGTATCTGGAATCTTGTCTTGCCATCTGATGTTCATAACTTTTCTGAGACAATTTGTATGAAAATGATTGAGTTTTTTCACATGACGTCTATACACAATCCATGTTTCACTAGTGTATAACAGCACTGGAAGTACCACTGCTCTGTAAACTTTCAGCTTAGTCTGTAGGTTAATGCCATTTCTACGCCTAATATTTGCGTACAATCTGCCGAAAGTACTGCTTGCTTTGGCGATCCTTGTATACACTTCATCATCAACGTTGGCATTTTGTGATAACGTACTGCCTAGATATGTGAATCTATTCACAACTTTCAGTGCTACACCATTTACCTTTATGCAGGGCTCGAGATAGATTTTGCCAAGTGCTGGAATTAACATGACTTCTGTTTTCTCTGTGTTAATGGTAAACCCAAAGTTGGTACGGGCTTTGGAGAATCTGTCTATAATACATCGTAGATCAGTCTCAGTGTTGGCATTTAGGGCACAGTCATCAGCAAATAGAAGATCCCTGATTGTGTGTGATTTAACTTTGGTTTTTGCTCGGAGCCGCCGAAGGTTGAACAATTTTCCGTCTATGCGATAGGTAATGTTTACTCCCAGGTCTAGATCTCTGAAAGAATCATCAAACATAGCAGAGAACATGATTCTAAATAGGGTAGGTGCTAATACACATCCCTGTTTTACTCCATTTGAAACCGGAAATGTTTCAGATTACTCTCCACCATCCTAAACTCTAGCTTGCATTCCATCATGCAATTGCTGCACCATTGAGATACATTTCTGTGGGCATCCATACTTTGCCAGAATCTTCCACAGACCCTCTCTACTTACTGTGTCAAATGCTTTTGTCAAGTCTATGAATGCTGTGTACAGGTCACAGTGTTGTTCTTGAAGCTGTCTTTCAGCAAAGATCATATCAGTTGTTCCACGTTCTTTTCTGAAACCACATTGGCTTTCGGGTAGTAGTCCTTTATTTAGAAGAGATGTAAGACGGTTCAAAAGGGTTCTGCCAAATATCTTTCCAGCAATGGACAGTAGAGAGATACAACTAAGGTTGTTACAGGACTGGTGTTTCCCTTTACGTTTATACAGGTATATAATAATTGCATCCTTAAAATTGTGTGGAATTTTTTCGCTTTTCCATGACTGTTGGAAAATTATGTGAAGTTTCTCAATAAGATTTTTACCACCATATTTGTATATTTCGATTGGTATTGAGTCGGAGCCTGGTGCTTTTCCACTAGAAAGCTGATGAAATGCTTTACGAGTTTCTTCTAAAGTAGGGATGTCACCTAGCGTTTCATTGAGAGGAGTCTGAGGTAGTCGGTAGATAGCTCTTCATTTATTGATGATGGGTTATTCAAAATGTGCTCAAAGTGTTCTACCCATCGCTGCAGGATTTTATCTTTTTCTACGATTAATTGTGTTTCATTTGCATTGAGAAATGGAAAAGATCCTGATGAGGTTGGACCATATAACGTTTTAAGTGCATTATAGAAGTTTCTCAAATCGTTTGTGTCTGCAAATCTTTGTATCTCATCTGCTTTCTTATTCAGCCATGAGTCCTACATATCATCAAGTGCCGTCTCCGCACCGAAGGTTGGCTGCAACGTATCTCCAACATCTCCTGTCTTGGTGGTACACTCGGCTAGACTGTAACCTGTCCATTGTGTAATGTTACTCTCCCACTTGTATCTCTGCCTACCTCTTGCTCGCTTCCCTTTGACTTTACCCTCAAGTAAGGTCTTCAATAAGGTGTCATGTCTTTTAATGTGTCCAAAGTATTTTATTTGACTGATCTTTATTTCTCATAGTAGTTCTTTCTTCATATTAAGTGTCTTTAGCACCTCTCTATTTGTTTTCTTCTCTTTCCATGATGTTCTCCCTATTCTTCTATATACCCACATCTCAAAGGCATCAATTTTGTCTTCTAATTGTTTATTTAGTGTCCATGTTTCTGAGCTATACATTAATATGGAATAGATGTAGCATTTTATAATTCTCACTTTTAACTTGTTTGTAATTTGTTTAGATGTTACTATTTTCTTCATGTCATTAAGGTACTTTTAGCCATTCCTATTCTTCTTTTAACTTCTGTTTCCCATCTGCCGTCATGTGTGACTATGTGTCCAAGATATTGATACCGTTTTACTTACTTATGTTTCTCTCCATGTATGCTTATGTTTAGCTCGTGTTCCTCTGTGTCTTTGTTGATTATCATGGTTTTTGGATATTTATATCCAGTCCATATTCATTACTTGATTTATTGACTTGATCTATTAGTATCTGTAGTTCATGTTCACTTTCTTTTAAAAGAGCAGTGTCATCTGTATACCTCAGGTTGTTTATTATTTTCCTATTTATCTTCAGTCCTGGCATTTCTTCTATATTTTTAAAGATAATCTCTGTGTAGATATATAGTATGGGTGATAAAATGCATCCTTGTCTTACCCCTATTCTTATTTCTATGTATGATGAGTAGCTTTTTCACACTTTATTGATGCAGTCTGTTCCCAGTATATATTTCTAATTAGTCTGATATCTTTTCCATCTATGCCTATTCTTGAAGACATTTGATTAATTTTCATGTTGGACTCTGTCAAAGGCCTTGCTGTAGTCTATGAAGCAAATATAGATACTTTTTTGGACTTCTATATATTTATCTATCACTAGTCGGATACTAAGTATAGCTTCTCCAGTTCCTTTGTTTTTTCTAAAACCTAATTATTCTTCACCAACCTCTGTGTCTATTTTGTTTTTAATTCGTTCACATATTATCTTGAGGAGTATTTTAGTTAAGTGACTCATTAGACTTATAGTTCTATATTCTGTAGTCCACAACCCTGGGCTTCTTAGGAAGTGGTATGAATGTTGATGATGTTAGGTCTTTAGGTATGTGGCCTGTTTCATATATGTCATTGTACAGTTCTGTGATAATATCTACACCAAATTCATTTAGAGTTTTTATTGTGTCTGCTGTTATGTTGTTGGAGTCTGCAGTCTTTCCACCTTTTATTGCATTTTCTACTTCTGCTTTTAGTATTGCTTGTCACTTTTCATTGCTTTATATTATTATTAAGTTTCCATTGTGTGTTATTTTTGGATGTTTCATGTCGAAGGCCTTCGAAATGAAGTTCTATAGTAGAGTCCTGAGAATACCCAGAACACAGGATTTCGAAGTTTCACTTGAAAACAACTGACAGACTATCACTAAGGTGCTATGGGGTGTAAACAAGAAAAAATACAAATGTCAATACACAAGATATTTTCAACGTTTCGAACCGTTAGGTCTTTGTCAAGAATACATAAAGCAAACAGGGAAAAAAAACAATATATCTATATATTTTGTTTCTATTCGCAAAACTCTTTGCTGCCTTTCAGCATCAGGAGTAGAAGAGTATTCTGGAGATGGCTGAGTATATTGTGGCATTTGTCGCCTCTTTTATTTCGGTGGTCCATGATTTTCGTGATCTTCCACTAGGTCTGCCGTCACTATATCTGTGTGGCATAGCTTGCTGTGGTACGCTGTCTGATGACAGTCTGCTGATGTGCAAACCATTTGATCTGTTGTCTCTTAATATATTCCAAGATTGGGGTGGTGCCGGTTAGTTGTCTTATGGCCTCATTCCTCACTCTGTCTCTTAGCGATATCCCTAGGACTCTGCGTATGAAACCCACCCACACCCCAAAAACCTCATCATAAAACAGCAACACAGTGCATTTCCATTCTCTAGATTACATCCTGCTGGAAATCTATCAGTGTTGCACCCTTATTCTCATCTGTATTCTGGCGTAAAGTTTACAGAGCAGTGGTACTTCCAGTGCTGCTATACGCTAGTGAAACATGGACTGTATATAGACGTCATGTGAAAAAACTCAATCATTTTCATACAAATTGTCTCAGAAAAGTTATGAACATCAGATGGCAAGACAAGATTCAAGATACCACTGTCCTTGATAGAGCTGGTATCCCCAGCATTGACACGATCCTGATGCAGACACAGATTCGTTTGCCATTATGATCGCTAGCGATCTCACAGTTCAGTGGCTCTGCTATATGAAGGTGGTACCATCTGCAGTCTTTACTTCCTGGATTAATCCGGTACCCAATTAAGGCTGGGTCAACCCAGGAGCCATTGCAATATGAAAAACATTTCTGCCTCAACTGGGGAATGAACCCAGGACCACTCATATGCAAAGCCAGTGCAATAACAACTGCGCTACGCAGCCCAGTATATGTCAATACGTATATCTTCTGCAATAAATTGTTAAACAACTAGTCCAGTATTCGTCATGTATAGAGCGGTTTGCCTGTTTGTGAACCTTGGGTTCCCACAACTTGTTTTGAAGAGAAGCTCTTGTGGGCCAGATTGTTGTTTCGTGAACAGCAAAACTTGAACAGTTCTGAAGTGTGCTTTGATGTCTATGTTGGTACTCTGCATATGCAGACTGTAGAGAATGATATTGATTCAGTGTAAGTGTATTTTTAGAAAGCCAAACTATATTTTAAAAGAGCCTAGTAAAAAGCCAAATAAATTGAACACTATTTTTCTTACTATAATTGCTATAGCGATTTTTAGCTTTACATCTTTTACAGCTTTTATATTACATGTGAAATGAAATGTCTGAGAAAAGCTGCAATGGTTACTAAACTTGATAAAATAAGAAACAAAGAAATTAGGAAAAGAGTTGGTATATTATCATGTATTGAACATATTGAAAGCAAGTAAAATGGTTCGGTCACCTTAAGAGAATGAACCCAAACCAAATACCAATAAGAGCATATAACACAAGAATATCCGGGCGTAAAGCTGAATGTAGACCAAAGAAACGGTGGATAGAAAACATCATGATAACCTTGAACAAACATGGACTAAATGCGACCAAGGCGACACATCTGGCATTGGAACGAAAGCTTAAGCTCCGACCACTACGCTTAACGGAAAGTGTGAACCATCACTCACCTGGGGATTTGTTGTTCGTCCAACACAAGTGATGATGACGATTTCTTACATCCACTTTTGAAAATTCAATTTTAGTTATGTCCTTGATTATGAGTTCGTAGATGGCTAGTTCCTTGGACAGTTCGGACATGGAATGACGACTGTAGACGGATCTTGGTCTATCCATGACTTTCTAGCTGCTCTCCGCTGTTGAGCTGCTGCATTTCTTTTCTTTTCACAAGATGATGCGCTCTTTTTTATTTTAGAACGCCATGTAGATCTATTTTGTGCAAGTTCTTCCCATGTATCGTGGTCTATTTCAAAGGCTTTCAGTGAGTCCTTGTAGCGCTTCCTTTGGCCACCTTGAGATCGTATACCTTTCTCTAGCTCACCATAGAGAAGTATCTTTGGCAGACGATGGTCTGGCATACGCACCAAATGACCTGCCCAATGAATCTGTGTCTCAATCAGGATCGTGTCAATGCTGGGGATACCGGCTCTATCAACCCACCCACCCCCACAACCTCAACATAAAACAGCAACACAGTGCATTTCCATTCTCTAGATTACATCCTGCTAGAAATCTATCAGTGTTGCACCCTTATTCTCATCTGTATTCTGCCATACTAAGTCTGTGCTTTGAAAATTGGGGATTGTTATACACTTCCTTGGGTCGTTCATTTATTTATCCAGGCGCCAAAACAGTTTTAGTGACTTTTCTCTTGCAATCTCATTACAAAAGTCTTCCCATTTTGAAACATATGCAAAAATATAAATGCGAAACATGATCTGGTTGTGCAGTCACTTTTATTTCTTGCATTTTGCCACTCTGCAACTGCAAATGAATGCCATTATGATCGCTAGCGATCTCACAGTTCAGTGGCTCTGCTATATGAAGGTGGTACCATCTGCAGTCTTTACTTCCTGGATTAATCCGGTACCCAATTAAGGCTGGGTCAACCCAGGAGCCATTGCAATATGAAAAACATTTCTGCCTCAACTGGGGAATGAACCCAGGACCACTCATATGCAAAGCCAGTGCAATAACAACTGCGCTACGCAGCCCAGTATATGTCAATACGTATATCTTCTGCAATAAATTGTTAAACAACTAGTCCAGTATTCGTCATGTATAGAGCGGTTTGCTTGTTTGTGAACCTTGGGTTCCCACAACTTGTTTTGAAGAGAAGCTCTTGTGGGCCAGATTGTTGTTTCGTGAACAGCAAAACTTGAACAATTCTGAAGTGTGTTTTGATGTCTATGTTGGTACTCTGCAGACTGTAGAAAATGATATTGATTCAGTGTATTTTTAGATGGCAGTGTCCCATTCTCAGCCATTTTATCATGACATATTCATTTATGTTCAATTAGTTAACTTGTCTTGCTGTGGGCTATAGTTTCTGTTTAGTTCATCCCACTGAAATCACAGATTGCTTTAGCAGAGACTTTACTTCCCTAAAACGTTGAGTTACACAGGTTTGAGGGAGGTTGCCTCCTGATTTTGTGATTTCACCTGCTTGTTCATTACTGGGGATGCTACATTGAGCTGGTATCCACTGTAGTACTGATTTAATTTTTCTGGATAATTCAAGAATATTTAATCTGATGATGTGAATGAGTTTGTCTTGTTTAGTATTTTGGATAGTTTGTAAGACTGATTTTGAATCACTGAAGATTTGAGATTTTGTTGGGATTGAAGTTGTTTGATATTTGAACAGATGTGAGTAATGCAGTTGCCTCTGCCCTGAAATTTATCCTTTTATTCCTGTGGCAAGGGACTGTACATATGTGGTATCACCTGAAAACATTATATATATATATATATATATATATATCTTTTATTACTGATCTGTCTGTGTACACACAGTATATATATTTCTGGTATATTGGGATTTTAATAATTGTAAGTAATAAATCTATTTGTTCTGTTTCTCTGTCTCCATGGCCCAGGAGATAAAATCTTTCACATATCAATATCAGGTTCTAGTGATTCAGCATATTTTTTATTATTAATATTATATATATATTACACTGTATATGTGTAATACATACATCTTAAACAATACATCTTAAAGACCACAAAAGTAATATTGAATCTTTATTGTAGCCAAACTTTCATGTGTAGACAGCACAGTTATAACTCAAATTCATGTCTATATATTATCAATTTGTCTAAAACTGATCGAAGACTGTATTAAAACTGTGCACCATGTAGTCTACTTTGGTGTTCCATTCTGTATTTATTTACCTATTTTGATAAAGACATTTGATTGAAATGTTGATTCTGTGTATCTATTCCATAAAAAATTGCTATATAACCAATTATATATAAAATTGTGGTCCAATACCAGATCAGGTGCCTACCTATATTTTTTACATTTGATTATTTCCCTTGTTTTGATTTTAGACAGTTGTGTTTTACATAATCAACCTAAGCTTAACTAAATATTTAAATTAATAAACGATAAACATAAACTGACAAGCATAGTCAGGGAAAATAATTACTTTGGTACGCATCTGATCTGGGATTGGACCATAATTTTTATATTTAAAACTGATAAGATATTTGCACACTGGAGCCCACATTTACCAACTCCAACCATGCACTTAAATTATTTGAAAGATCAGTCATACAATAACATATCAGTACTGCACGACCCAACATGATTTATATCTTGAAAGATCTTTTTTTTCTGCATTCATTCTCAAACATGAGTTGGTCAGCTCAGAGAATGGGGAATTAATTGCATCATGATTTATAGCATGTCATGATATGTGTTTTTACCCCCCCCCCCCAAAAAAAGCAAACTTCAGACATTTTTGTGTTACATTTACCTATTACTGGGTGGAGTTAGCAAATTCTATGCCAAACTCTCCTTAGTTATCTATGATATGCATGATAGATGACAGTTCTAATATTCTTTGATTCCCTTTCTGGTCCAGGCACCACAGGCAATTAACATAAATATATTTAAAAAAGGCAAGAATCTTTTTAATTTGTGTTTATTTTTCAAATACAATTCCTTGTATTTATGACCAATCAGGCAAAATGCTACTCACCAAAAACATTTATCATAAACCACAAAGTAATTGGGCATATAAAAGTTAAAATTAACTGAATAATTGTCAACAGTGACTCCATATAATCTAGTTTTCTCGCTTCTCAAATTGCAGACTTCCTACAACTTAATGAGCATTGGCTTGATCAGTGAATTTGCCTTTTCTTTGCCCTGGATATGTTCCACAATGGCCAGAGCAAATTCAGTACATGTTCCAGGTCCACGGCTTGTAATCAGTTTGCCATCAACAACCACACGTTCCTCGGAGTATTGATAATTCTCTGTTTTTAACAGAATACAAATTGTTTATAAGCATGAATATATGAAAGAATTATCGTGACTATATTCTTTAGCAAAATTACCTTTACCCTAAAATCCAGAGACTGAAGAATTCTCAGGATATCAGTTCCAATAAATAGGAACAGAAAATTGTCGAAGTCGACAAGAGAATGCCACATAATTCTATCAGCTGTTTTTCTTTTGATCTAGTCTGTCGACAGTTCTTCACAGATTATAATTGTTTCCCCAAGCAAACTGTAGGTTGAACAACTACAGTTATTCCACCCATGTCTTCAGGAATTTGACTTCTTTATAACATATTTGGTTTCTTATCTTAACTTAACTATTAGACACTACTGGTAGGTCTACAGCATTCAAAGTCGGAATTCTACTGGAAAAACATCATCAGTTAGGCGAAAACCATAATATCACAATTAGTAGGCCTACCACAAATTTCCTCCTCATTGTCAGGAACATGGGGTAAAGCTGAGTAAAATGACAGGCAGAGATACAAGTGGGAGAGTTAACATCGTGCACCACCAAAACATCTTAGTAAATAACCAAATACTGGAAAAAGTCTCCAGCTTTAATTACTTGGGCAGCCAAATGTTTGTTGACGGAGACTCAATGAAAGAAATAAACACACATATAGCAGTGGCAGCTAGCACATTTGCTAAATTAACTAATATCTGGAAATCAAAAGATCTAGGGACAAACACCAAACTAAAGCTATTTAACTCTTGTATTGTATCAGTGCTAACGTATGGTAGTGAAAGCTGGAAATCAACTCAAGCAACAGACAACAAACTAAACAGCTTTGAAAACAAATGTCTACGCAAACTGATGAACATAAAATGGAGCGACTTCATGACAAATAGTGATCTAAGAGACAAAACACACCTAGAGTATGTTTCAAACATCATAAGAAAACGAAGATGGAAATACCTTGGCCACGTTTTATGACTAGATGTAAACAGAATAAACCAGCAAGCCCTTATGTGGTCACCTGAGGGTAAAAGAAAAAGAGGAAGACCTAAAACAACCCTTAAAAACACCATTCTTAAAGAAGGGGAATTAATATGCTGTAAAACCATGCAGGAACTAAAGCTGCAGGCACGAACCGCATCATATGGAGAACCAAAACCTCTGCCCTATGTGTCGCTTGCGGCATGAAAGGAACAAACTAACTAACCACCAAGACAGGAGACTAGATGCCTGTTGCAGTCCAAGACAGAAGACTGGATGAACCTTCATTACGGAGACATCACTTGATGATGATGTCCAAAACACTACCTAGGCTAAACAAAGGAACTTCAAAGTGTGTCACACACATTCCAAGTTGCGATGTAGCATGTACCATAAACAACAAATGTTACAATATGCACAAACCATGACCGTCCACTATACTATACCAGTGTAAAGAAAATGTAAATATCCCCTCAAAGACTGATTTTGATTATTTTCTGCATGTCGCTGTTTCCTTCTCTATTTTTGATATGTGACTCCAAGTATATAAATAGGAACCAATGACAATAATCAAAAACGACAATAATCAAAAACGTAAGGAATGAAGTCCTAATTAATTCTGTACAGAGAATTTCTAAACCTCTGTTGGAGGAAGGGGGGTTGGGGGAGGGAAATCAATTATGAAAGGCCGTCTTTTCTGTGCCCCTTTTTTGAAAACTGGTTGCACAGGTCATTCCACCATAATTAATACATGCAGATTAATTTCACAATCCTTTCTCACATTTATTACCATATATACCCTAAAAGGTAAACATATGGTAATGAAGCTTAAAGTCTTCTGTATCTAATAAAAACAAATGGTGCTTGTTTTGCAACATTTTTTTTTTCATTGTATCATTTCTGCTTGCTTACTTAAATGTTACTGCCATCTGAACCCTGTGGCAAGATAATTAGTAATTGCTATTCACTACCCTGTGGGACACCAAACACAAACAATTCTTCAGGGAAAGTAGGTAGGGTCTGTTGTTCCACCATCTATAGACATCTGTCATAAGTGCCAGGTATTAAGAAAACATCAGCATTGACATATCAGAGTTAACACTGTAGTGGCCAACATTCCTGATTTAATAGGATACCCTGTAGTTACAACAATACCTGGTGGTTAGGGAAAGTCACACTGTATTATCTCTAATGTATTGTTCCCAGAACACAGTGACCTTCATTCATTCATGTAGGAGTGGGGCAAATGAAAAGAATGCCGTTGTATTTTACAGTTGTGAAAGTTTGTGTTAATTTCCATTAAGAAGCATGTCTGTTCATTCTTATGATGAGGAAGTTCATTATTACTGGCATTGTTAAGTTGGGAATGTTGGTTCTTAGACTTTAAACACTTTAGGGATCCAGAAATCTCCCCTCTGCCTATTATCAGATTGGCTTATACAAAGATCTGTATGGTACAAGATGATACACAACATAATATTTGTGCACCTGTTAACTAACCAAAACTAAATTTATTTACCTTTCAGCTTGTCTGCCATACTTGGATAAGATGTTATCCTCTTGCCTTTGCCAATATTGTGGGCAGAAAAGGCTGTAGGACCTGAACACACAAAATGTTCACATGTATGAAAACTTCAGTGACAGCTATAGGATAGTGTTAGAATTATTCCTCAGGAGGATATTAAAACTCTGGCACATTCAAAGTTTTGTCCCCAGAGGTATCATGCAAGTGTTCTAATGTTTCCAGTTCACTAAAAAGTATCACACACATTTCCTGTAGGGAACATAAGACCAATGTGTACGTAAGAAATAAAGTAGAGATGTGTGCAGGTGTCCAGGAGCCATTGCTTTCAATAGTGAAACGACGAAAACTAGCATGGTTCGGACATGTATGCAGGCACGATTCCTTGTCAAAAACAATACTGCAGGGAACTGTCGAGGGTGGAAGAAGCAGAGGAGGACAAATAAAGACATGGACAGACAACATCAAGGAATGGACAGGGCTAGATATTTCCACACTCATCCGCATCGCTGACGATAGAATTCGCTGGAGGACTCTGTGTGCTGAAGCATCCAATGTGGTACCCCTACGACCCTGAAGGGTTATGGGTTTATTGATATTGATTGATTGATCACACACATAAGGGAAACTATATATATAGATTTTGATTCTATTATGATCGGTAAAGGTAGGTCCCATGACATCTGCCGTCGAGGATGAAGATAACTCTTCATGTACTAAGCCGCAGCAACTATTAGGTGGGGTGGCCAGTTCCCATCCTTGCTGTTTTTTACCTTCCCTAACTCATATGTCAGGTACTCATTTACAGCTGAGTTGACTGGAGGAGTGGTCGTGTCAAGTGAGAAATCACAACCCAGATTTTTTTTAATGTCCGGACGTGGTTTCAAACCCAGCACACAGTAACCAGATGATAGCAAGCAAACTCATTATCCACTAGGCTACCGCGCTCCTCTTATAATCAGTAGGTAAGACATACTTCTAATTATGGTAATATTAATACAGAGAAATAAAGTCCGCACTTGTTATCACTAGATTCCTCTGCCTTAATATGCAACTGTCTCTTTTGCTGATCCATCCATGTACCAGTGCATTTATGTCCAAATTATTTTTGGTATGTTTTCTGTATATAGTTTGTTTTGCTGCTTATTTAAGCATTTGCACTAGAGCCTCAATTAGTCCTCATATCATTATTATTGCACACAAAACACGCCCATAGTTTCTCTAATCCCTTGAATATCTCCATAATTGTGTGACAACTGACAGTTCCAGCTCTTTGTTTGATCTTTCTTGTAATCACACATTAATGCTCATTTTTGGCAACACAACATCTAATATTGTGGACATGAAAAAGGCATCATTATCTTCACTAATATTGTCTATTTAAGCTGTTTTTCAAAAACAGTTATCAACCTATACATTGCTGTTCCTATAGATATAGTGGCAGAACTGATAAAGCTGTCTGCTCTCACAATGCCTTAAATTATTGGCAACCTTCCTACTTGAAAATTGGTAGCATATCCTATCCAGGACGTAGTTATCAACTGTGGTGATTTTTCTAGGTAATATAAATATGTTCAGTAGTTTGCTATTGCTTCCTGAATGGTCCAGATGCACAACTGCCTGTGGCGGGGATCGAACTCAGTACCTTGGCCATCACAGACACGATCTGTACCACTCCGCCACACATCTTCCTACCTCAAGTTACTGTTCATGAAATAAGTGTTTTTGTTATTTTTATTACTATGTTCATTATAAACATGACTTGCAGCCTGTGTCTCTAGCACTTAGTATATCATGCTTTCCCTGTCCACTATCGGTATATGCTAAAAATAATTTAGTGAGTTTATGTATTTTGTCAGTATCTGAGACAGCTCCAGATGTTTTGCAGTTTGCAGAAACCAACTTATTTTAGCCCGTCCTATTTTGTCTTTGAAGACTCCTCATTGCATTAAAACTGTGCATGCAAAGTGAGGTTTTTTCATTTATTCTCTCTTTAATTGAGTATGTACTGGTAATGCTTCTATTTTCATGATTTGGGCAGTTATCAGTCAGTTCTAATTCAGAGATTGAAGTTTTATATCATTGAGATCATGTGGATGTTACTTACTCACAGCTCCAGTTCTTATACATAAAGCTTCAGCTTCCATACTGACATCCTATATTTTAAAGCTGATTTTACATAAGCCTATCCTGTGTATGTTCTATTTATAATTTTTTCATTTTCTCTAATCTGTTTCGGCATGTTTTTACCCAAAAGCACTGCTCTCATGGTCATTTCTGTTTAGCACTTGTCAGTGTACCATTTTCATGAAAGTCTTTGAGGAATGTAGGTGATATATTTTTTTAAAATGTTTTACCTGTGATAGAGAGTGAATTTTCAGTGATTTAGTAAACTGATGTAATTGTGTAGGCAGTTTTCTGATAATAAATATTTTAAAAAGACATTTTTTCCAGACATTCTTTCAAGTCATTATTACAATCGAAGGAACATCCAGTCTTTGTAGATTCTAGTGGGAGTCTGACTATTACTTGTACTGATAGATCTGTTTGTAATTTGTGTAGCTTTTTCTTCTCATGCATACTCTCTCAAATTCTTGCAGATTAGAATAATGTGATCCAGAGAACGGAATGTATTATCATTTGTACAGGGTGGCTGCGACATCTGAGCCTTGTAGTCAAACACATCTGTAGTGGGAGATTTGTTAGGAAGAAAAGTAGTGCTTTTTGTAAGTAACATAATAATATAAGTTATGACTGCGACTAAAACAGGCTATTATTTGGCTGGAGACACAGAGCACCACACATCTGTATTCTCAGTGACTCAATAAGCAGGAAAGTTTGGCGAGTTGTGTGTGTTGAAAACTCATGGAGGCTGTGACTAGAGCAAGACTAGTCATACATGTGTCCAAGTATTTTGAAAATACAAAACCTATTATCTTTAATGTTGTTTTCTAGGATAATTGTACACTAAATTAAAGCAAATATGATGTTCCAATAAAATATGTTTCATGGAATTTTTACAGCTAGGTAACTCTAAAAGAGCTGCATGTGATTTCAGGTTCTTGTAGTTTCAATTGAGATATCATAATTCAACAGGTGAGTTATTTTGTGTTTTCATCAAACTCTTGTAGATTAACAGGGTGTTGTTTGGCAAAAGGAATATGTTGTGTAACGTTTAGCTGCAACATTTGTGTCTCTTGGACCAATACACCTCACTTCAGAGCTGCATTTACATAACCTCAAGAACAAACTTCTTAGTTTCCTCTTATGATATGCATGGTAGGTCTCAGTGCCACTATTCTTTGTTCCCCTTTTAGGTCTCATCAACACACAGGCATCTAAATTATTAAGTACCGGGTATAATTTTTGTATCAATATTGGTGAACACTGGCAGTAGATCTACATAAGACTATGAGAACTGCAGACCTCCAAAAATTCCATTCAGAAAGTTACTTTCACTTTTATACAAAATAATGCAAAAAATATAATGAAACACAATTACCAGCACAAATTGCTGCAACATAACCTCCCCTGCTTTCCTGATCTTTTAGTGCCTTGCCAACTTCTGAATTCTGTGAGGAAAAACATTTGTAAAAACACATAATAAATACCCTATCAGTAGAAGCTGCTTGCAAAACTAAGTCTTACAGCTGTCTATAATTGAACAAGGTCCGTTCTAGCAGCGCTGAACCATCTTAAAACTCACGTAAACAGGTTTTCCTTACTTGATCAACCACATTCTCAACACAAAAAAATGTGATCTCGTCAAGACATTCAATGTCAATTCCCGTCAGCTGTAAGAATTATTTTCATTTATCCTCATGCTTCCTAGTTGAATTAACTTGCAAAACTAAGATATGGAAAAAATGAGGAAGGAAAGAAAAAAAAAACAGTAACCAAACAATACAAGAAACTTTTGAAGTATGTCATGTCTATTTTATAGGATTTTAATATACATAGCCAACTGATTTAGGCTTGAAAAAAAAATTAAGATTTTTCTTAAATTTAAGTGAATTTAAGATGAAAATGATGTCTCAATTACTGAGGTCATGGAACCACCACAAAGAAAGCCAAAGTTCTAAAATTCAAATTGTTATAAATGTCAATAAAATGTTAATTCTTAGAAGCAGTTGAGTTTTCCTTTAGTTTGTTGGTTTGTATTTCACAAGGTCGATTAGCTTTACAGTGAATGCACAACATAGGCTATGGGTTTATAAATATTAAATAATGGTATACAAGACAGTTTCAACATTACGGTTATTTCCAAGAAATCAGAAGACAAACAGTACAAATGATGGCACTATCACAAAAGCATTAGGTGACAGATATTTAAAAGCAGACATCCAAAGGTAACAATGACGTACATTTACACAAAAATTGTCACAGAGATGCGTATTAAAAAAAATATGGAGAATGAGAACAAAATAACACAACTATGCCTGAAAACAACACAACAAAAGCCCAACCCCCGCAAAACAAAATTAATTATTTGTATTAAAACCAAATAGCTTAAGAGTACCAAACTGCAATACATAGAGATTTTCAAGGGCATATCTAGCTCTATTGTCTGTGGTGCAAGATCTTAAGGCAGTGACCTCCATATCATGGACTCCAAGATGATCAGCACCCTTGAAATGTACAGCGACAGGAGTTGGTGCTCTCTGGTTAATGGCATAAAGATGTTAGCAGAAAAAGCCACCAGTCTTTTGCCTGTTTCACCTACCTGGTATATATATTTCTTGTCACAATGTTTACAAATGTTAACGTAAATGATGTTATAATTTTACTATTACTTCCTATTTGCTGTACTTGTTATTTACAGTATTCATACATCTGTGTATAGTTGTGAGACAGCAGTTTAAGGCGGCCCCCTCAAAGCCTAGGTCTTCAAGTTGTTTCATCAGGTCCACTGGTGTCTAAATATGTTGACTGCAATTGTTGGTTTCATAATTCAGTCTATAGCTAGCAATAAGAGTAATGGTGTCAAGAGACATCCCTGTTCCACTGTGGTTCTTATCTCAAAAGGACAGAATGCCAGACTACATTTCAGACCGAAATAAGATAACTAATGTTCATAACTTTTATGTATCCCTGATCTTACAGTTTTATAATTAATCTTATGGACCCCACAGTCATCTGAAAACGCCGACATTATATTACTAGTGGCCTGTCGGCATCTTCAGTCACCTCTGATATTATGCTCAGATTCCCCACTACAGAATCACACAAAGTTAAGTTAACAGGACGTAAAATTTCCGCCACACCAAGCTAGGAATACATCACAGTCTACGGTCAAATTCCTTTACACATTACAACTGTAAGAATGAGAATGCTGGCTGATTTATTCACCGAAAGTCTGGATCGAATTATGTTGATTTTCAATGCAATATTTTACCATCAAATATACTACCCACATGGCAAGTGATTGTCATGGAAAGTAATATCTACATGTTTTAGTTGTTGTTCTATTGTAGGAATGTTTGTTTATTCATTGAATAACACAAAAACAATATTAAACAGGGGTGCTATGTGTAGGCATGAAAAATTATTACATTCATGTTTTATTAGTTTGTTGAGTCCATATTATATTAGTTTGGATATGAAACAACATATATAATATACAACAGGAATAGGTATTTAGGAGGATTTTATCAGTGTTGTCACACATTGTTCAAGTATTAGGTGCGTCAAGAAATTATTTTTGTGATTTTTTTCAATTGTAGTTTTGAGATTTTCACCCTAATTTTCAATAAAACTTGCTCACCACACACACAACAAAAACACGATTATATGCATTATTCACTCTTTTATTTCCAAGTGCAAAAATTATTTGGATATTTTTACAAACAAAAAAGTTAGCGTATTTACCAAACACTCATAAAAAAATAATGACATTGTCCAAAAAATTCCGGGCCTAGGGGAGAAATTGCATAATTTTAATCTTGGATCCTAAAGGTTTAGTTATCTATGCATATAATAATAATTCAATTAACTTAGATCATTTTCACTGTATGTTTTTTGGTTTTTTTTAAATTATGAAATGTATCAAATTTAATAATACTATTTTAAAATCATTTATATGGACAGATGGTTACAGCAGGAAGGCATGGCAGAATTTTTGTGTTGATGTTATCAGAGTGGTACCCCTATGACCTTGAAGGGTCTGATGATGATAATGGTATAAAGAATTAGTAATAGAATGAGAACAATAAAATATGATATAAAATAAAATATTTACTTTACACAAAATTTCTGCTCCTTTTGCACCTCCTGGACAAATAAGAATATCATAGGGTCCTGCAGCAAGAGCTTCTTTCAAGTTCTTATCTGGGACAATTTTAACATCACGACTGCACAACACTGGACCATTACCATTGACTCCAGCTAGTACAACATCCAACTAGTAGAAATAAAGTGAAAAAAAGATAAGTTATTGCAGATTTTATATACAGTGTAATCCCAGCATAACTTGGTCCAGACTAACAAAATATGTATGTAATAACATAAATTCGCTATATACAGTACAAACAAATAAAGAATAAATATACAAGTAATTGAAGTTTTTAAAAGTGTTTTGACCACCAATAAATAAGATCTCTAAAAGTCAAATTACTGTTTTCAAGCCAGGTACCAACATGAATTGATACGCTCTGTTTACAGCAATCTGTCTATGTTTCTTCAGCTCTGAATACGGTGCACAGGGCAGAAACCAGAGTTCTCCAGTTCGAGTGATGTGATGCTACTGTGCGTAATTCCTGCATGTTATTGAGATCCAGTCGTATCCTTTTTTGATGGTTGTTCTACAAAGGAGTCTCTCTTGGTCTTCCTTTTTTTGCCATCTGGTACCCATTTTAATGCTTGCAGTGGCAGTCTGTTTTCATTCATCCTAAGTACATGTCCAATTCTTCTTCTTCCATTCACTTGAAACATGTCTATATCTGTAATTCTGTCTCCTGAATAAAACTCAGTCTTTTGTAGTTCATACAGTGGCCCATAGAGCTTTGATTCCAGTGTTGTTTCCTCTGGCCAATATGTCTACCTCAGCGTTTCATGCTCAGAACACTCTTGAAGTATATGTTTGGCACTCTGTGCTGCCTGTCCACATAGCCGTGTTGCCAATCTTGAACTCTGTATACATGTGACTGCGGAGTCGGTTGTGTCTTGTTCTGAGGCGTAGAATTATAACATGTCCAATAAAAGTCCATTGTTTTCTTATTATTACAGCGATGGCACATTCATTTATTACACATATTTCTCAGAATGCCATCAGATGGTCATATGAGCACAACTGAAGTGTGTGTAATATACCATGTTCTTTAATAAATCGTAAACACTTCTTTTATGTCTAAATGTGCTCTAGGGGGTTGTTGTAAGTCATTTCCATCATATTTGTCAGTTCTACTATTCAAGCAACTGTGTTTACTAGTGTTTTATAGTGTAACTAACACAGCACACAGTGATACATACAATCTAACCCATTCACGTCATTTATTATGTCGGAAAATATTTTTAGTTTATTCATTTTCTTCCTAGAAAAGACCAAAAGGGTTGATTCATTATGAGTAGTCCAGACATGGGTCTTCAGCTGTCATCATCACAGCAGAGTTCATGAGATAGACTAGCTAATACAACAAAAAACCTTTTCACCTCTTATGACATGCGTGGCAGTATTAAATTTTTTTCACCCCTTTAAGGCAAAGGTTAACACATGGTCATAAACATATATATAATATATATATATATATATATATATATTACCCCTCCACGACGCAATATATCTGCAGTAATAACTGTTTCCATCTCCTCTGCTCCTTCTGCCAAGAATATCAATGCTGAAGGCATATTGTTCACTAGGGACGTATGAAGTGTCTTAAATAACACAGATCTGAGTAAAGAACTGAAAAGAAATGATTCAATTAATACAGCAGCAAATAAAATATACAACATTTACAAGCTAAACAGGTTTAAAGATTCATGAAAGACTAATTCATTCAGGTATATGTGACCAGTTATATGCAAAGTACTCAGCTGAGAGGAACTGCACGAAATGACATTTACAATTCAAATAGTTAGGCATGCCGAAATCAGATGTGCTGGGCCTACAAGGCACATAACGGTGGCAAAACGTAACTACGTTTTCGGCGGAAATCACAGGAATATCCATGCTGATTACAATGGAGCAAACGCAAAACAAACAAATAGGAAACAATAAAATTAGGAACTAACAATGTTGAAAACGAGCATACAAAAAAGCACAAATGACCTTTAGAGTGTTGAAGTATATATCACTAACAAAATTACAACAGTGAATACTAAGTTAAGGATCTTCAATTCCATTGTGCTTGCAGTTATGTTGTACGGGTTATTTTAATAACAGATGTTTTCATAGAATCATAGGTCTGCAGTGGGTTGACCAAACTACAAATACCGGAATATGTTTATAGAAAAAAAAAACAGAACACATTTATATAGTTAATTAGTTGTCAGATTGCCTGTGTGTTGCCTGGCCCAAAAGGGGAGCAAAGAATAGCAACACTGTTTACCTTCCATGTATGTCATAAAAAGCGACTAAGGAGGTTATGGGATGGAGTTGGCTGCCCCATCCCATATAGGGTCAGTGACCCAAAGCCATGCTGAAGTTGGATATGTCAGGCTGAAAGGCATAGCAATGCTGTAAACCATGACAGAACGCATTCCGTTCTCCTGACTACATCCTGCTAAATGGTTCAATGAGTAAACAAAGTCCTTCTCTGACAGTATTCACCATCTACCCAGACAGAAGGATGCATGTTTCAATGCCTATAGTGCCTTCTTCTAATGACTCCAGGTGCATTAATGTTTCCTAATAATTCTTTTTCTTCTTTCTGTCCTCATGTACCTTTCGGTGTTGAGGGGAGAGTGAGTGTACGGTCTTTTGCCCTTCTATTTGCCTCCTCTGCTGTTATATTTCCGAGTGTCTCTAATACACTATCTATTCACCTTTTACGAGGGCGTCCAATAGGTCACCTGTTTTCGTATCGTTTGTTAAGTGTTTTTTGGATAATACTTTGCTCTTTCTGTCTGGTTATGTGGCCGTACCATTTAACTTTCTCCATTTAAGTTTCTTTTTGAGCACTTTGTGTCCTACTAGATTTCCAGCAGGATGTATTCCAGAAAAATGGAAATGCATTGTGTCGCCGTTTTATTTGTGCCAATGGTCCGACACATCCGTCTTCGGTGGGAAAATCATACAAATAACAAAATATAACACATTTTAAACTGTTAGGTAATCTTCAATTAGTAAAGCAAAATGAATTAAACAGGTTACTAAAAACACTTACCTTGCCTATGAATAAAAATAAAAAAGTATATATAAAAAAACATACAATAAAACTTAACAGGACAATTCTCCACGTATCGAGTCAAATGGAACCTTTTTCAAGAGACAAACAACAGTAAACACCACAATAATAAACAGAATGGATGACTTAGCCTGTCTAAAGCCACGTCTCCAAAACATAAAGCCATGTCTCCATGACGCAGGAATGGAAACACATCTAATAAAAGAGAAAATGTGTGCATTCATTATAAACAAACTGGAAAGTGGGAAATTAGAGGCAATATAGATGTGGTTGGGAAATAAATATATAACAAAATGGACACAGATGTGTGAAGGATACCCACACAAAATGCACAGGCATGTAAATGTATCCACACATAGGAAAGGGCTCACACCAGAATAGGCATACATATTGACACAGAATGGAGATAAGTGCATTACCATAAACAAGCGCTCATATAAATACACACATATATATATATATATATATATACATAAATATGAACATGCATCTTATATTATTCTTGCATTCATTATAAACACCCCAACCACATCTATATTGCCTCTAATTTCCCACTTTCCAGTTTGTTTATAATGAATGCACACATTTTCTCATTTACTAGATGTATTTACATTCCTGTGTCATGAAGATGTGGCCTTATGTTTTGGAGACATGGCTTTAGACAGGCTAAGTCATCTATTTTGTTTTTTATTGTGGTGTTTACTGTTGTTTGTCTCTTGAAAAAGGTTCCATATGAGCCAATACGTGGAGAATTGTCCTGTTTAGTTTTATTGTATGTTTTTATATATACTTTTTAATATATTTTTATTCATAGGCAAGGTAAGTGTTTTTAGTAACCTGTTTGATTCATTTTGCTTTACTATTTGTTCATTTGGTTACTGCGGCACCCTCCACTTTGTCAGACACCCTCCGACCATTTGGTTATTTATATAGGTAATCTTCAAGAATATACAAAACATTGAACAAACAATAAAAACTGTGAAAACAATGATACTTATCATAGAGGCACTAGAACTCAGACTGTAAACAATACAGAGTCCAATGTAACAATGACGTACATATACACAAGTAGTCATGGAGACAGGTTTTCGAAAAAGGAAACGGGAAATGAGAACGGGATGAAACAAAAACTATTATTGAAAAATAATCATGGACAGCAATGAAATGAGGACCACACCAACCAAAATCTAAAGAAATAAATGATTGGATTTTAGTCCCAAAGACGTAAGTCTAATTGGTCAAAAAATAAACCAATTTCACGGGCGTATCTAAATCTATCATCCGTGGTGCAGAATCTGAGGGCAGTGACCTGGATATCAAGGGCACTATGGTGATCACCATCATTGAAATGTATGGCGACAGGAATAGGTTTGCTGTGTTTAATAGCTGTCCATGATTGTTTTAAGTAATAGTTGTAATTCCGTTCTCATTTTCTGTTTCCTTTTCTAAAAACCTATCTCCAAGATTACTTGTGTACAGGTATGCGCCATTGTCACTTGGACATCATACTGTTTATTGTCTGAGTTCTAGTGCCTATGTGATAAGTACCATTGTTTTATTTTTCATATTTTGTTATATTTCAATCTGTATTCTTATAAAAACATCTCTATTAATAATAATTACTGGGACTCCCATAATATGGCAAAATAAATTAATGTTTCACCCATGTGGCAACCAGGCCTGGACTACTAGTTCAGGGTGCAATGAATAAAGCCATTGTCTTCTTTTCCAGAAATTTTGTAGGAGACAACTAAGGAAAGTTGGGGGAAAATCTGACAAGCTGTTACCTGTGAAAAAAATCATTGTCACAGAAACTGCAATTTAAAACTCATTCAGCCTAAGTTCCATAGGGAATTGAAGGTTAATAGAGATACAAGCTAATGTTATATACTACAATATCAGGCTATACAACACCTAGCCAGAACAATGGATTCATGTCTATACTGACTGGTGTGCTTTCAAAGCTACCATCAAAGCAGGTTATGGTGTCTATATTGAATATCCAGACAAAACATCTGATGAGTTGTTTCATGCCTGTGCTGAGACATCTTCTAATTATGAAGCTGAAATAAAATAACAGCACTAGAAGTTGCCTTGTACCACCTGAAGAATTAAAACTTATGTAAAACAGGTTTATATATCGATTCAATGAGACATGACAGACTATAACTAAAACTAGTAGGTAATGATGCGAACACAAGAAATCATACAAATTACAATACACAAATCATATTTAACGTTTCAACCAAAAGGTCTTTATCAAGACAAACAAAACATCAAAAGACGATTTTGTATGTTGAAAAGTGTGACTTCTGGGACCCGTGTTCTAGGAAAGAACTGATATATTATATAGCCTAATTGGCACATAGGGAATATCCTGTAGGTTATTGCTATTCAACTATGGTAAATCTTTCTTTCCTATGTACACTGTACTATAAATAGCACACTGTTTTCATTTTTAAGGAGATGACATCACAGAGTTCCGCGAGAAAACCAATCAATTCGATGCGTGCAGTGATGTCACACCCCTGCCAACCAATTGTATGCCGTTGTGCTATAAATCATATCGATTCACCCTTAGACAAGAATTCTTAGAGAATTAATTATTAATTCTAAACACTGATTCTAACCATTCTCCCCCCTCCTAAACAAATCTATAAACTAATTCTAATAATTTTAACTCCCCTTTACCAAAACCTATGGTAAGATTGTCATTCTGCCTGGGACCATTATTCTTATCATGTTCGGAAATACTACAAAACTAGGTCAAATTTCACTGTGTATGTAAAAACGAAAGATGCGCCTCAACTATTGTTGAAATTTTAAACACTGCTGTCATTACAATGTGGATGATCTTTCTAACCATCCGCTACTTCAATCAAGTTGGTTTTTGGGTCGGACCCACTATTCCCTAACCACTTTACCATCATGGACCTGACTTTCGAGTAAGATTTAAATATTGATATAAATAAAAATCAGATATACCTTTGAAGCATGTCTGAAGACAAACCGAAAACTGATTTGCAAAACACAACATAAACATAGCTTACATTAAGTTACATAGTTTAACATAGGTCTACTCATAGAACTAATAAAATAAATTACAAAACCAAAATGCTGAAGCCTGAGATGGTAGATATACCATGGAAAAAATATAAGCTAAATAAATAATAAACAATTTGTACACAAAAGAAAGTTAAAAGTACGCTGTTCCCTGTCCTGTCATTATTATAATTATTTATCAACGACTTGAACATAGGCGGGCCTTAAGTAAGCTGATATTGATAACTCTTGTTCAGCACACATAGCTCACAAGTCTAAATATTAAACTCAACTGTAGTATCTCCTTTTTAGGGTCTAATATTTATTACTATTATTATTGTTGTCACGTCTGATTAATATTTGCAATGATTGAAATTCCTGCCATATGCGGCCAAGTAAGCTGCAAGACAAGGACAAAATAAAAAATACTTAAATATGCAAGTAACACTTCACCGACTACAGACATCGTCTAGTTCACATATTTCGTCTAGTTAACCGTGCACAGCACACATTTTGACGCTTTCATACAACAAGAGTGTAATTCTAGTAAAACGACACATGTAAACTGTAGTAAAGTAAGACTAGATAATTGCGCACTTCTTAATTGACTGGACCGAAAGTACCACAATAACATCAAGCGCCGGTAACGGAAATGCTTTCAAGTTCAAGGCTATTAAATGTTAGTATGTACAAACTGTAGTAGAACTGAAATCCGAAAGGCGCAACTTGGAACATAGTAATCATTGGTAACACACTTAATAACACACACAAATTGACGTTTCGACCAAAAGGCGTTTATGAATAACACATTCACAATATGTTCCGGTTCGTCTGTAGAATTGACGATAACCATATCTACTGGGATGATGATGATGTGGTGTGCCCAACTGACTGAGCCATAGGGCCTATCATCATCATCATCAAGTGCCCTGCTGAATGTTGGTATCGTCAATAGAAGCCATTTAATCAAACTGTACAAAGTTTTTTCTCTAGGTCTTCCCCTTGATCTTTTCCCTTCTATCTTTCCTGATGTCACTATATTCTCAATGTGTCTCCTCTTCTCATTATGTGCCAAATAAATGGTAACTATCTTTGTCTTATATTATCAATAATCCATCTGTTCACATCCATCCTTCTTTCTTCATTAGTAATCTTTGCTGTCAAAGAAATGCGTAATATTCTTCGAATAAACCACTTTTCCGCTGCCTCCATTAATTTGTGTGATGTCTTATTTATTGTCCATGCTTCACTTCCGTAGGGTAGCACTGGCTCAATGTAGCATATTTGAGGACACATTTTCTAGCATCCAACGATATGGACTTGTTGCATATGATATTTTCCATTTTATGGAATACTGCTTTTGCTTGTCATATTCTGTTTATAATGTCGGTCTTGCATTTACCTTCTGAAGTTATGAATGTTCCTAAATATTTGAAACTATTCACTTGTTTTAAGTTTTTCTCATTTAATACTATTTTGCTATTTGGTGGGATACTATTTCCTGATATTATCATTATCTCTTGTCTTTTTTTATGTTTAAACTAAGACCTTTTTGTTCACTTTCTATCACCGTCCTGTTTAATAGATCTTGGAGATGTTCTTGGCTTTCTGCTATCAATACAGTATCATCTGCATAGCGTAGAATGTAGATTATTGATATTGTGTCCTCCTATTTTAATGCCTGGCGTAAGCTATTCTTAATTGATCTCAAAATATTCTCGCTGTAAAGAGAAAATAAATCTGGTGACAATACACATCCCTGGCGTACACCTTGTTTATTTGTGTATACTACCCATTTATATTATCCACTTTGATATTGATATGGGGCGCGCAGAGGATATTATACAGAGGGTGTGCAGATTGGAAGATGTGCTACCTGGTGCGGAATGGAGTCGTGCGCCCTTAGATTGTCCGACAGCACCCTTCAAAGTAATAATAACACTCAATAGAGAATGCAGGGAATGGTGTCCGACAGTGGTGGAGTAGGAGGTACTCGCTCTCATCGGTGAAAATTCCAGGGAAGGTGATATGATTGTATATGCAGATGGGTTGGTTGAGAGACACATCAGAAGTGCCTGGGCCTTCACGGCTCAAAGGTGAGGGGGGACCATCAGAGAGGAAAGTGGTGCATTCGCTCAGACGACAAGCAGCATGAAAATGGAGATTTTGGCAGTAACCAAAGTTTTGCAATGGGTCTGCTTGCAGACTATCTGCGAGCATGCCTGCATACTCAGGGAGTCGATGAGCATGATTGTGAAAGTACATGCGGAATACATTTGGGAACAGTGGCTGGATGCAGTAAAGAATTCCTGTATGCGTAAAGTGACTTTCATTTTTTGTACCGGGACATGCGGGAGTCTGGGGTAATGAGATAGCAGATAGGTTGGCCGCACACGCTGCTACTACGACTGTTGGTGGAACGATGGCTCGAGCAGACATTGTGAACTACCTACGGGAAAACGCACGAGCAAATGACTGTATAAGTGACGACGACTCTTGTTCCATGACTAGAATAAAGGAATTTGGTTTGAAATGTGGTGTCGCTAGAAAGGAGCGGTTACGTTGGCAAGAAAGAATGATGGCCAATCAACTGCGTACTGGTACCGTCAGTCAACGTGTAATGACGGCTACACTCAAGGAGAGATCTGAGCAACTATGGACTTGTCCGGAGTGCAGTAACAATGATCCAACGACTAACTAACATTATCCACTTTCATGGCTGCTTCTTACTGTCAGTATATATTTCGCACAATTCTAATATATCTACTGCCCATATTAATATCGTCTAGCATTTTGATAATCAAGTCGTGTTTTACTATGTTGAATGCTTTGGTGTAAGCAAATGAATATATCTTTCTGACTTCTCCAAGGCCTATGCGGGTCTGAAATTGTCTACCACTCTGAGCATGTGTGGGAGGAGTCATTGACTTACTACATAGTGAAGAAGACGATACTATATAAAGAATGGCTTGATTCGAAACTGGCCTCACAGCACGTGGGGTATTCCCATAAGTGCTCCGCCCTCTTTTCCAGCATCCATCTGACTCGATGATGTTTAGAGTTTAATGGCGTCGAAACAGACGTCGAGATCAGGGCACAACTCTGGCCCTTGCGACAGGTTTATTTGTTGTTCCACCCACCCACGCTGTGCCTGTAACTAGTTCAAGCACAACGTCGGCATGTCGGAACAACATGGTAACTGTTACCGACTACGGGATTGTATAGATGACGTGCCACGAAGCTTCTGTAAGAAGATAATCTCAATATAAAGGCATGTCATCTACTAAGATTTTCTGTTGCATGGGTGGTTTGTAAAGTGGGCCATTGGTGAGGCCTATATTCAGGATATGCCTATGTTATGCGGTCTGTGCTGCCTGTCCATATGGGCACATAGGTGATGGAACCAGTCTTAGTCTATTTAAGTGGCTGTTTAGTCTGTCGTGTCCTGTCTTGATGCTGCAGATAATAACCCGCTCAGCTCGTTCATGATAGGGATAGTTGCCTTGCGGGTGGGCAACTTTCCAAATAGCTTTGATGAGGGTCCTCTTTTCATGGTAGGTGATTTCTTGGTATGTGTGTTCTTGTGTTGCTCCATCTTTTGCCACATATCTGCCTCTTCATTTCCTGGTATGCCACAGTGGGATGGTATCCATTGTAGTTCTACTCTTCTTTGGTTGCTCACTTCTCACATGGCTTCCTTCAGATATGACAGTTTATCACTGTTAATGGTTTGTTGGACAGACAATACACCAGTTAGAAACACCAGCTGTTGATATTGACTTGTATTTTTAATTATTTCTGCATCAATGTACTTCTGCAGAGCAGTTGGGGCAGACAATTCCAATTGATGAACAATTAGATAATCTATTATTACTGCTACATCCTACATCATGTCCAGGATATGCTATCTGATGATGATGGAAGGAAACAATGGCTCAATCGACATTGCCCCCACCAAAATGATCAGATGTTATACCTATTGTGTCATGAACAACTATTTTTGAGAATACATAAAGGGCATTCTATTTTCTTTCAATTTCCCGTGGAACAAAGGGCGGCAGTTGTTGGTCTCCAACAATTTTTGTCCTGCACTGTTCACGAGGTCCCACTTGATTATCATCCTCTACTGCTCTTCTCCAGGTGTTCCTAATTCTTCAAACTCTTCTCTCTTTCCCTGTGAGTTCCTGTCGTAAGGCTGTCTGGCTATGTTGTCAGACTTCTTTGTGAGGGTCTGTCCTATCCATCTTAATTTTCTACTTATCTCTAAATACACTGAACATTGGTGTGATCTCTTCCACAACTCATCATTTTATGCACACTCTGGTCATCTAATGTGTTGGTTCTCAACGATGTTAGCAACAAGGCTCTGTTACAAAGACTTGCAGTAGGCTACAGACAACAATTTTAAATTGGGGAGTCGCAGACCCATTCAGGGGACCTCAGAAAGTTAACTAATTGAACAATAAATGACAAGATTTATAGTTATGAAGCTTAAAATGCTTTGATGATGTGCACAGAAAATCAATTGACTTTTTTAAGCATTTGAGAGCTACAGAATGAAATTGGCTCCAAAAGAGGGTCACATACCAAAAAGTTGAGGACCACTGATCTAATGCAAAGTAGATGATGGAGACATCCATTGTAAATATCTGCAGTTGTTATGTGATTTTCTGGATTACATGCCAGAGCTTAATTTTATACTTAGAAGACTTCAACCCTTCAGAGTTGTGCAATGCTTGAAGAAGAAGCCTGGGGGGGGGGGGGTGTGGATGGAGTTAAAACGTAATTGTATACATTAAGTGCTGTGGAGCCTTCACAAGAGGAAAGTAAAGTTTCCTTTTCTATGCCATTTAGGCATATTGGGAAATATGGTGTTGGCTCCATATATTTCATTGACTAATGATGGTAACTAGGGATGATGTAGTCAACATCATGCATGCCGACTGTGCTTCCCTAGGAGACTTGGTATCCTTAGAAGCAATTGATCTATTTGCTAAACCTTTTGTTGCCTTTCAGCGTCAGAAGAGTTTTCTGGAGATAGGCCTTGTGTGTCTCTTCATTTTACTACTAGCCATTGTGTTCTCACTAAGATTTGCTAATCTTGTCTCAGTAAATTCATATGGCTACACCACGATCTCTAACTAACACATACAGAAAGAAACCACATATTCCATGAGAATAGTCCTGAAACACCGAACTGAACTTCCATTTATGGCCACAGAAATAACACAGCTGTTACTTTGCGCCATTTTACCTGAGCACTTGACGATTAAAAAAATAATTTTTCCAGTAGAACTGGAAAATGAATCATGAATTACCGGACTAGGAAGCCAATGCATTAACCACTGAGTTACCATAACATCCAAGAAGAGGAAAGTCACACTACATATAGGTATGTCATTTACTATGGAATTGCTACTGGATTTTGGTTGATCTAGTGGGATCATCATATCTTCCTTTAAATAAGTAACAAATAATAATAATATTTCTGAATCATCTACAGGATGAGACCGAGCACTTATGGTTCTGCCTGGTGTGCAATAATGAGCTACATTTAATAAACTATTAACAAGCAGGTACAGTTCATAAACTATTAACAAACAATCTTACTTTGCTGTTAAATATATTTTATTCTCAAATTGAGCCCCACTTGAAAATAAATACAGATTAAAACCACATAATGAAGTAAGTCAGAATATAATGATACAGTTAATTCAACATATCTCTAAAACTATAACAAAAACAGAATTGATGACATGAACCAGAAACAACCATAGAATCTAAGACTAAGTAAAATTAAATTTCACTCAAAGTACAGACCATTATCATCAGATTCGAACAGGACATTGCAGACTAAGAAGTTCCATGCAGAGACAGTATGTAAGACAGACATTAGGCTCAGAAATTGCAAACACTTTCACATATCTGGTGTCTACACAGAGATGAAGGTAACAATTTGATATACAAATATGATGCATCTCCAAATCTGAGGATGGTTCATAGATGTCATGACCTAAAATGAATTGCACATTCTATAATGAAATAGTACTGTGACCTAACAGAACAATGAAAAATACAGTGGGGTAGTTTAAATAAAAAAAACAAAATTTATACTGCAATATGTAAGTAACACTATACAGTCAATGGCTTTGTTCATAGTCATACATTGTATCTAATAAATACAGCTAGTATGAATGTCTTTGCAAGATCGCATAAATATACAACAGTAAATAACACAATCAACAATATGCATGTTACAAATGAGTTTCCTATTCCCTTTTTTCATACCCTGTACATTCAATGAATATTTATATTATGACTGTAAGAAATGATATTTTTAACAATAAGTAGTTTACAGTAATGAGAGAGCAGACAGGCTTGCATCAAAAATATCTACAGTCCAGTAATTGTAGATTCTTAGGGAGAATGTACAGAGATTATTTAGCAACATCATCATCATCATTAAGTGCCGTCTCCGCAATGAAGGTTGGCTGCAACGGATCTCCAACATCCTGTCTCTTGTCTTGGTGGTGCATTCTGCTAGACTGTAACCTGTCCATCGTGTGATGTTACTTTCCAACTTGTATCTCTGCCTCCCTCTTGCTCGTCTCCCTTTGACTTTGCCCTCAAGTAAGGTCTTCAATAAGGTGTCATGTCTTTTAATGTGACCAAAATATTTTATTTGCTTGATCTTTATTTCTCTTAGTAGTTCTTTCTTCATATTAAGTGTTTTTAACACCTCTTTATTTGTTTTCTTCTCTTTCCATGATGTTCTCCCTATTCTTCTATGTCTTCTAATTTTTTATTTAGTGTCCATGTTTCTGAACATTAATATAGAATAGATGTAGCATTTTATAATTCTCATTTTTAACTTTGTAATTTGTTTAGATGTTAATATTTTCCTCATGTCATTGAAGGTACTTTTAGCCATTCCTACTCTCCTTTTAACTTCTGTTTCACATCTGCCATCATTTGTGACTATGTGTCCAAGATATTGATAATGTTTTATCTGTTGTAGTTTCTCCAGGCATACAACAGCAGAAAGAATGGCTGCAAAGCAAGAGGAAGACCAAGAAAGTGATGGGAAGATTGAATCAGAGAGTTTGTTAAAAAACATGACCTAAACATGGCAAGTGCAACAAAGATAGTCAAAGACAAAACTTCAACTCCAAAAACACCTAATAGCACTTGTGGAAAAGACAATAGATTGATAGACCACCAGATTTCTATTACTATATTTACGTTATTATATATTTTATCACTCAAATAGCTATCAATCTACATGGCTAGAAAACAATTGATAAACATCATTTTACACAAACTCTGTGTTACCAATGTCAAACATGACCCTTGACAAAGACACTATGGAAAAATATTACAGTATGCGAT
The DNA here is from genome assembly GCA_034231615.1 of Meghimatium bilineatum. Classification (NCBI taxonomy): domain Eukaryota; kingdom Metazoa; phylum Mollusca; class Gastropoda; order Stylommatophora; family Philomycidae; genus Meghimatium; species Meghimatium bilineatum. Next base: position 37,534,631 of record CM067322.1, read on the forward strand.
GTGACATGAGATGTTTGAGGAAAGCTATAAATGTCACGAGTAGAGACAGATATAAAAATGAAGATATCAGGAAAGAAATAAAGACCATCTTAAGCCCAGACTACAATGAAAGATAGCAAACCTGGTGTTTGGTCACACCATGAGAATAGAAACAATGTAACCAGCCCTTCGTGCATACAACAGCAGATGATTGGGCTACAAAGCAGAAGGAAGACGAAGAACCATATAGGTGCAGACAATCAAAGAAATCTTAAAGAGACATGGGCTGACCATGGTCAGTGTGACCCAAATGGCTACAGACAGACAACTCTAATTTTCCTTTACAACGCTTAACAGCACAAATGGAAATGACACTACTATATGTTGTATCACCAGATTTCCATTACCTACATTTCAGCTATCATAGGTTTTATCTGAAGATTCCCATTACTATATATCTACTATTATAGATTTTGGTTCAATACAGGAATTAGTGACCAAATCATGTGACCATAGTCCAACGTTTAAATTTCATGTTATTGCACTGATCTTCCATGGCTTTGAGATTTAAAAACATGTAGAATATTGGCTGTGCCAATATATGCGTCTTTATCAGAATTTAATTCCGCTTAATTGTTTGCTTTTTGTTCCATAGAAACCTGGTCACTGATCCTTGAAGAGTACCTAGATTTTATCAAAAATTTCCATTAATGGTATCTGTTGCTATATGTTTTATCACCAAATTTCCATTACTATATCATCTTAGATAAATGGTCATACAATTAATAAAATGATAAACTTTGCCTTATACATAAGCATCAGTTAAAAACACAAATATGCAACCGAAAAATACCTTTCACAAACAATGACATCTTTCATGAGTTTGATAAAAAAAACACCTTTAACAATCAACAACAAAAGTACATTTCACATGTCTGTAGCAAATGTAAATTTAATGTATCAGTAACAAAAACATATTTTACAAATCTGTAACAGAAATGTTTTTTCCAAATCTGTTTCACAAGTTTGTAAGAACAGTATTACTGAGTATATACAAACACCATTGATACCATCTTGCAATAAACGTCCTCCACTATTTTTAAAACATAAAAAAATACAACTTATGTATAAACAAAGTAAATATAACCCTTATAAAAAAAAAGATAACTTACAGGTGCTCGTAAAATGAGTATTGAATACATTTTAGCCTTCACATAAGAACATCTTAAATGTTATGGACCTCACATACATATTTACAAATACCACCAAAATGATAAAGTTAACGGAATAAAATTTAAAAATATAAATAATGAATCATTGTTTAAACCAACCAACCATGCACAATAATCCTATTATATGTAAAAGAAACAAATAAAATGATGTATTTAATATGAAATGTCCACAAATGTCTATGTTCTGATACTTAACAGGTAATATAATGCTGTTATTCTGGTGAGTATGAAAATATCATTAAAAAATAATTATCTATATACATATAATAAATGAAACCATATATAGACCCTCATCTTAAAATACAAATCTAAAGAATGAAATATGCTGTACTTATAAAGTTGAATTTAAAAACAAATGATAAGTCAGTAATTTAAAAAATAAGGTAATGAAAAATGTGTGAAATACTACAATGCATACTTTTCAGACAAGGTATGCTAAAGGACATAAAGTCATTAATCTAGACCAGTGGTTCTCAACCATTTCTGGCTTGTGGTTCCCTTTTAGGGCTTTATTTTTGTGTGCCCCATCCTGAATCGAAAAAAAATCCTGTTGACTTCAGGATTAAATATCGTTGAAACAGTATATTACTCAAATAGTTACCTTTCTGTGGCATTTCCACTTAGATGGGTTAGTAGTTCCCAATTTCAATATTTTTATTAGAACAAGGATATGGTCTACATTGAGAACCACTGACCTAGCCACACCACTGTAGACCAGTATCACAGTTTGTACCCATTTGTTTTCACATTTTAAAATTACAAAATAAATGTATCAAATTTTATAATAACTATTTCATTGGTAGAAACTCCCAATCTCTATTTTGTACTTTAGTGTGAAAGTCAAGCAGATATGTCCTGGTTGAAAATTAGATCTTTTTCAATGGTGAAGCAAGTACCAGTTGATTTTTTTTTTATATTCTCTATAAACTTATATTTTGTCATCATTTTTTGCCTGGTAATATTTCTTGCAACTTGTTCAACAATAGGCATATTATACAATGCTAAGCATACTTTTATATGGATGTGAAATCTGGACATTCAATGCAGACACAAAATGAAGGATTCAGGCTTTTTAATACAAGTGCTACAGTCATTTGTTAAAAATTATTTATATAGAACACAAGCTAAATATATTTGTCTAACAGGAAAGAAACAAATTTTCAGATTATCAAGAACTGCTTTTCATCATCAGGTGACATATTCTTTCCAGAGCATAGTCTTCCCTATGGATCTCCTGAATTCTCCATGGTGTTGAGCAAGTTGTCCTTCCTCTTTTAGTGATATGCACAGGCATTCTTGAATGTCATTTGTCCAACAGTCTCTAGGGTGGCCTTCTATCATCCCCTCCAGTAACACTCTCTCCATGCTGTCATGTCTCTTAATGTAAAGAAAATTAGCCTTTTATTTCATATGGTGTTCAGAAGCCAGCCTTCCTGGACGTTAATTGTTCTTAACACCTCCTAGTTTATTTTCATTGCTGTCTATGGCATTCTCAGAACTTTTCTATAGCACTTTATTTTCAAATGATGTTATTCTCTTAGCCACTATTTTATTTATTGTCCATGAGTATTGCATAAATAACTCATTTTACAAGCACCTGTAAGTTATCTTGATGATTTTGTATATAATGGATATCAATATGTCGCCACAGGAAACACACATATTCGTAGTAAACACAACTTGGTTCTTATGTTAGCACCCTGCCATAGTTTCATTAGTTGTTTTAATTTTGACAGTGCGACTGCTGTTCTTCTCTTAACCTCAACTGTGCAGTCACCCATATACACCCAAAGAAAATATTTTTGCACTCTTGTTTTTTACTCTTGTAGTTTGCCATTGCTTTCAGGAGAAACATCTGATTGAAATCTGAAATGCTTTTGGCGGTGGTAAAATAGTGTAAAGTTGTTTGGTTTTGACATGTAACGAGACACGACTCATTTTCTAAAATTATTTAGTAAGGAACAGCCGAGAGTGGAAGCAGAAGAGGTGGAAAAAGAACATCCTGGATTGATAACATCAAGGAATGTTAGCATGATTTTTCAATTCTCCTCTGAATGGCTGAGGCCTGAGGTGTTTTATGGTATTTTGTGCTGTCTCCAGTGTGGCACCACTATGGCTCTCTGTTATTGGTCTTATTATATATTACACAAAACTAAATTGAAGCCTGCTACACAACAATAAGATAATATTACATAATCTGAAAGAGGCTTGACAGTTTGCACATAACAGAGAGGACAACATTCGGTTAAGGACACATCCCATAGATGGACATAATTATTTATTTTCTACAATTATTAGGTGAAAAGTGTGTATGCTTGATATAATTATGTAACTTCTACTTAAATTAATGGGGAAGTTGGATGCACATGCTTGAACTTATGGAAAAGTCTTCATCATTTATGTCAGTGAGGAATATATATATATATATATATATATATATATATATATATATATATATATATATACATATATATATATATATATATATATATATATATATATATATATATATACATATATATATTAATATACACAAACACAATGCTTTTTTTCTTAAGTAAAAAGGTGGGTGTACGCTCAGTTTGTGAAAAATCGCCAATATTTTTAGTGGTATTATTCGTTTTTGTGTGAAAATGTGTAACAATCATTTACGTCAGCTGTGACCGCTGACACTAACCCGGTCATGGTCGAGATGTCATCATGAGATCATCACACTTGATTATTGGAAGACTGGTATTGCTTTGTTCGTCACCATGGATAATACAAGACTTGTGGGATAAATTGGGATTCATCCTTTTAAAAGTGATGCATTGACTTTTATTGTTATTTTTATACGCTGTCGACACAAAAAGAACCAATAAAAATCATGGGAAAAATCATGCGTCCTCATAGAAGGATGAAATCTGATTAGCTAGCATGACTGAATAAATGACGAAAGATAAGGTTTAATAGTCCAGTTTTTATCAAGGTGAAATCAGATATTTCTAAACGGGTGACTAGCTTTGTTATCAATTTTACTACCAGGAGAAAGTGGACATGGTCAGCTATAAATCCAGAAGAATCTGATATTTGAGCATGGTAGACTTATATCGTGAGTCAATGTCGTTTCATAAAAACAGACAAAAGATAGATGAGATGGCCTATCGTGTGTTTCAGAGAGAAATGTTGTTTTCATGGGAAGAAAATTTTCTTGTTCCTCAGAACCAAAAAAGGTGGGTATACAACATGTGTCATATTCTTTCCAGAATGTAGTCTACCTTATGAATCTCCTGAAATCCCCAGTCTCTAGGAATTTGTCCAGCTTCATCTAGCGACATGTGCATGCATTCCTGAATATCTCTTGTACAATGACGTCTTGGTCGACCTCTGCCTCTACTGTATTCCATCAATATTACTCTTTCCATGCCATTAAACCTATCCAATTATTGATGTTAACCTGCTACTGTCACATTGGCGACTTTGGTGAGTTGATGCTCGAACAGTTTGTTTATGATCTAACATGTCACAAGGAACTAGTCAACACATGCAAATTCCAAATGAAAATTTCAACACATCCATAAGGAAATTCATGGCACAATGCTTCTGTAGTCTGCTGTTCCTTTCACATACGTTCTCTTCGACATTTTGGACCGGATGTTCAATATACATATATGAGGTTCATTTATAATTTAGCAACAGTAGATTTACTGGACACATTACTTTTGTTCCACAATTGTTCTAGGATGAGGTCCAAATTAAATACGGTTGTTATAAACTTCAGTTTTAGTACCACTGACATGATTAAAATCTTTTATTTCAATCACTCTTATGAATTAAAAACATCCCTAGACAGTAAAATAAAAGTTTTTGAATGACATATAACCACAAAATATGACATGCATGCTACCAGCATACAAAAGGAGAACAAATACCTCTGTTATTTGTCATGTATGCTGTTAAAAGGCGACAAAGGAGGTTGGACATTGGGTTGACCACCCTTCCCCCATGATATCTGTTGTTTTGAGCTTGGTGAAGACATATGCCTAAGCTGTGAGGAGGGAATCAACCGGTTTATCTTCAGCGTGTCTCAAGATTGCAAGAACATCATGGCAGGGGCCTTTTGGAAGACTGTCCAGTTCATGGCATTTTCACTACATAGAAAAACAAAGGAATGCCTGAAAAACACCAATCTAGTGCTGAAAGTAGAACTTCACTACATGGAATATGGAACTGGACTGATAAGACCTCATATTCCTTCAGGGTTCTATCATTAACATTACCTACAAATATGTTATTTAAATGATATTTTTACATTTAAAAATGTTTAATAAATAGTGTTTGATTTATATCTGCATTGTTCTCAAATCAATCATATAGGTGTCAACTAGCACAGATTTTCCATATTGATATGGATTCCACACCACCCCCCCCCCCCAAGCCCCAATATTTTTTTTTAAACTGTGTTAATATTACCGTATTAAACAAAAGTGGCAGGCAATGTGGCAATAGAGGACACAATGCTGAGAAGAGATAAAGCAAACTTGATTAAGGCAGTCATAAATTCATTGCAAAATGAAGATGAGGTTAAAGAGGCTGAGAATGTACTCATAAAAAAATGTCAGAAATGGGAGTGTCGTGAGGGAAGGAAAAGTAGTCTTTTTGGAAAAAGCGCATAATCAACGCCTGACTGGGATTCTGAGTCTACATACACTGGGATGGCTGCTGGAACAGAGAGAGAAGCACTTATGGGAGTGTCCCCTGTGCTGTGATGTTAGTTTCTAATCAAGAATCAAAAGCGGATAGTGTAACTGTGTTATCCGTACTTACCATTAAATGACTTGATGCTGATAAACATAATGACACAGATAGAGAAATTTAAGACAGTCAAGTAAGCATGACTTAAAGTTTATACAGCACCAAAGTTAATACAAAAATAGGATATACACATATATTGATATAAACAGTTGTATAAATTAACAAATGATGTGCCAGAATGATAACCAAGTGTATGATGCAGATTGAATACTGATTCCAATACGAAAGCATTAAAGAGAATATTTGGCACAATACAACCAGACATTAAATTCTGTGGATCTGTTAAAGCAAATATATTGTAATAACAAAAGAGCAACCAAAACTTTTCTGAAAAGAAACATTTTAAAAACATTCTTTCTTCTGGATGCCAATCTATATGTTGACTCTATTTGTACTGTTAATAGTTTTACATGGTGAGGCCACGTAGGCTCACAAAAATATTAATTTATTTTACTTTTTTTTTTTTTTTGGATTCATCAAAAAATCCAACGGCATGCACCTCATAAGTTTTCGACAATAAATGGAAGAACATTATAACATCACCTACGTGCACCACTATTTAATTATTCTAATTAGTGTGGATGTGTTTTGTTTCAAGGTACAAGAGTGGTTGGCTTTTCACTTTTCGAAGTTAGTTACACATTAGTCCGTATTGTTCTCAATATTTAGTTTTGAGATCAATCACATAGGTGTCAACTAGTATGGATTTTCCATGTTGATACTATTTCACCCCCTTCCTCCGAAAACCCCAATTTATAAAAAAAATGGTCATTTGATGTTAAATTACCTAGCAATTATTACTAATGCTGACATTTTTATCTCACATATTGAGGGCCAAAAAAAGGGGTTGCTGGGTGGATGTGGGTTGCTTTTTTTTTGGGTGCTAAATACTGACATTTTTTTTATTGAAATACAGAAAAAATATGGATTTATGAAAAAATAAGTTGACAGCTATGCGCTCAAGTCAAAATCATTCGAAAATGTGATGAAGATGTCAAACTAAAACCAGTAACATAATATGGATGGTCAAACAATGAATTAAAACAATACAAAATATGGATTCAATTACATGAGATTAATATCTGAACAAATAAACAACAAAATAATAAAAATAACACTGAATGATTTACATATTCTTCATTTCTCTAAATTGTAGAAACACAGACTTTAAATGAAGAACTTGGTGCAGTCTTTGGTACCGGGTATATAACAGAATTGGCACAACTTTCATGGACAGAAATACAAAAAAAGTTTGAGTAATTGGTTAAAGACAGACATCTTTGCACTCTGGGTAGTTTTCCACAGCCTACGGATGTTCAGTATTTCCCAGATGTTAAAGTATATTTATGCTGATTGTTCCTGTAAATTGATGAAATAGCACACTTCTCATTCTGCCTCTGAAACATCCTGAGATACTAGTACTACATTTAATACAGAATTCTCTTAATAGCAGCCAAAATGTATCATCAATAGAGTGTCTGACTTCAACAGGCGCTCACAGAGAATTTTCAGTACATCCACCTTATCCACTGTCAACCCGAAAAAGAAGTCATACAAATATTTTGATTGAAGAAGAAATGAAAAAAAAGAATATAAAAAATATTCTTGACAGAGAGGATAAGTATATTTTTTACTTTTGTTACCCTGATGAAGAAATTGGTTGATATGTTGGTTCCTGTAGTTATCTGATGCCCTTGCACTAAAAATCACAACTCTTGCACTTACTTAAATATTTTGGTCATATTTAACCATATGGGCTGTGCGGTCAAAAGTGTCTACCAATACTATCCCCAAATGCTTGCAGGATTTTATGTGATTAAGTGTCTGCATACAAAATGGTGGAATGTGCCTTTTACATACACACATAAACCTTCTCTGAGTAGGAGACATAAAGCATTACATACTATTGAAAGTTGAGACTTCTAGGTATGAAAGAAAGCTATGGAAAAAACCTCATTGCACATAGGAATAAGAGCTTCACGATCATAATTCATGGGGATTGAAACAAACTTTCGTTTCTTGTTTCCAATTAGTGGCTACCAACGTATTTTACGGTTAATTAATCTAAATATCATAATAATTCATTTAAATATTCACTTTTTAGGGTTAATGTTATGGATGTTTTCATGCAATATTTCTTGCATGGAGCACATGGGCTTTGACAAAATTTTAAATAATAGACTAGATATAATAGTAACAGACATTAATATAGCATCAATGCTGCTGAGACTTGTATGAATATTGAATTAAATGGTGGAATATAAGGAAGAATCACATGAGAGGATTGATATTTAATGTATCTGCTAGTCAGCTAAAAAAAAAAAAGATCAATCTACATTTCAAGATATTAGGAATTTCCGGGTCTGACTTCAGTGTAGTAAAGTTGATTCTTTTAACTAACAGACAAATAAATATATGGTTCACCATATACACTACATTGAAATAAGGAGAAAACCTGAATAATTAAAATATCTATATTCTACAAAGAGGAAGCTGAATGAATTATGTGATATATAAATTCACTTACATGGACATGTCAGAGACTTAGTAAACGCTTGCATATAATAATAGCTAAAGTAATTTATATTTCGAACTGAAAAGCATTATAATACTCATAATTTGCAGTAAAATACTTCATATATGCTAAAATAGTGTTAATAAAGTTAATTATTAAAGGCAGAAATGTGGAGAATATACATAGGTTCTTTCCCTACCTCATTTTATTCTTTTAATTACTTCTCTTGTCTAACTATATAAATTTGTGTATATAATTTCTATTAATTTAAATATGAAATTCTGCTGAAGATGGATGTGTTGGGCCATTGGCGCAAATAAAATGGTGACACAACGCATTTCCATTCTCGGGACTACATCCTGTTGGAAATATAATAGGACCATGGTCCTGCTACAATAGAGATCTCACGGGAGTTTGAGAATGAACGCAGAAGAAGAAATATGAATTTACTTAGGATAGTTATATGAATGGGCAGGAGAGTTGCTTGAGACACAACACACTGGGGTTAGGAAGGGGTCAGTATATGCTAAATTTGTATGAATAAATACCCTGTGTCTAATACACTTGGACAAGGGAAGTAATCAAAAGAAAAATATGAAGTAATCACGCATTCAGGGAAAGAACCCAAAAATAAATAGTAAACATTAGATAGCATAAAAAAATCTGCATTTCTATACCAATTTACCAATTGTAATATTGTATTTGATACAGTATATGCATTTTTGTGCATAATTTGTTACATTATGTTAGAAAAAAAAATATTTGCAATGGTAAGGTAAAGGTAAAACATCCCATGGCATCTGCTGTCGGGGATGAAGATAACTCTTCATGTACTAAGCCGCAGCAACTATTAGGTGGGGTGGCCAGTTCCCTTCCTTGCTGTTTTTTACCTTCCCTAACTCGCAATTAATTTGCAATGGTACTAATTAATTTTATTATTGTATGTAGTTTTAATAAATAATTAAATCATTCTTGTCTGTAGTTATACTAAACATTTCTGTCATTTTTGTCTGTAGTTGTAATAAATAATTGTCATTGTCTTGTCTGTAGTTATAATAAACAATTCTGTCATTCTTGTTTGTAATTGTAATAAACAATTGTATCATTCTTGTCTATAGCTGTAATAACCAATTCTATCACTCTTGTCTGTTGTCCTACTAAATAATTATATCATTCTTGTCTGTAGTTGTATTAACTATTTCTGTCATTCTTGTCTGCAATTGTACTAAATAATTATATCATTCTTGTCTGTAGTTGTATTAACTATTTCTGTCATTCTTGTCTGCAATTGTACTAAATAATTATATCATTCTTGTCTGTAGCTGTTGTAAAAAAAAATATGTCATTCTTGTCTTGTAATAAACAGTTCTGCCATTGTTGTCTGTAGCTGTACTAAACAATAATATAATTCTTGTCTATAGGTGTACTAAATAATTCTATCACTCTTGTCTGTAGTTATAATAATTGATATTTAGCACGCTGTAGCATGACTGGCATAAATTCAATGTATTTTTTTATAGCTGTCGTCTTCTCTTTCACCACAAAAATCATGATCTTAAAATAACGTCATTAATCCGGGCAATGCAAGAATCAATAGTAGACATAATTAACTTCCATTTCTGTTTGTTTTCAGATCGATAGGTCATGATTAATGTGGCCACCTGTTTATTAGCCTATGTAATCTGTCAAAATCGTTTGAAATAGCAGAAATTATTGAGGAATATTTATATGTTGGACTATCAGAACTAAAAAATAATGTTAGTCAGATCATCGTCTTATGTTTGTTTTCACAGACGATATTATGAACACATTAGTTCGGTTATTAAATGTCATCAGAAATAGTATAGGTCTAGGCATTTTCATTTAGTGGCATTCCAGCATTGAATATATTGAATTAGGCCTAGCTGACAACATTAGTCAGATCAACTTATTTCATTTGTTTTCACAGACGTTATTACGAATGAGTTCATTTGGTTATGAAATGACATCAGAAATAGAATAGGTCTGCTGAGACTTAGTTCCATACTATATACTGGACACCAACTTAAAGCTAACCAGTCAAGAATGATTGAAATGCTTTGACATTGTAGGTATCACTATCAACATAGCTGCAGACAACGGCCAACATTTAATTTATTTACCGGTAATAGTATCATTCTTCCATGTTGTGATATTTTTTATAAGTGGTCACAAGTTAATTTTATTATCTTTTCTTTTTGTTTTATACATTCATTAAAGCATCAAGGGTGGAGTTCTCTAGAGAAAGCCTTTCTGTGTGCTTCATATATGTTTGTTTTTGTTAATTCTTTTATTTCTGTGATCAATATTTTGCATGGTCTGCCATTGGCTCTGTATCCATCATGTCTGTATAGCAATACTTTCTGAAGGGCACTATCTGATGGTAGTCTGGAAGCATGTGAGAACCACTTAATTTATTGTCTTCTGATGTAATCCAGGATTGGCATTGTGTTTGTTAGTCTTCTGATATTTTAATTTCCGATTCTGTTTTTAAAGATATGAAGGGAAATTATATCTTTCCATCTGATATTATAGCAAAAAACTAATACAAAGAAACCAATATTTGAAAATGCCAAAAATTGTGTTACAGAGAAAAGTATAAATACATATGCTACTGAATCAACATAAGTAGTAAACAAAATCAACCAACAATTAATAGAAATGGATGATCTGAATGAATAGATTAATTATTAAACTAACTTGTAGAATAAAGAGTATGTGTCAGTTACAGCCCAGATACATGAGAAAATTAAAGGTGAACACACAACTCTTGAAATATGATCTTGCAACATTCATATGTCACACCATGTAGTCATTCTTTATCAGTTAGACTTGTGACTCACAACCTTTTGTTTTGTTCTCACCCGTAGCTCACTTTTGGGACAAGCTTTCTTCATTTGCCACCCTGCAGCCTAAAATAGGCTTGCTGACTTTCTTCAAGGTTTACTCTTTCCATAGACACCAGATGTCGACATATGTCATATTGAGGTAGCCATTTGTAGTCGTTGACAACAATCTTCCATGATGATTTTCTATCATGCTTTTATAATAACTATTTGCTAGAGTGATTGTCCCTGAACTTTTCATGGCAATATAAATACCCAGTCCTAATTTATTCGACCTCACGTTTGCAAGCCATACTGTTTGGACCTAACTTCAATGACACCATTGTTTGGGAATTCCTCATGGATGATGGTTCAGACGAAGACGATTGTTAAGGCTTCAGTGTTGCAGTTACTGTAGATTTACTGTAGCTGTCACAGGCTAGGGAAGTCCACTACCCAAATTAAAGACCACACAAAAACAGATGTTCTGGGCCTCAAATATCTGGGCCACAAAGTGAGCCAACAGGTGCAAATAACACATTTCAACTGTGGAACTAGCAGTACAACGTACTTCAAGCTTCCCGGCGGAAATCACATGATTTATTTGTGGTCGTTATCAGAGAGTGAACGCAGAAAAAGACGCAAGTCAAACAATAAGGAATTCATAACTCAAAGAACATATGTGTCCTATAATTAATAAAATCATGCAAATGAAGACAAAAAATTAATACAACTAATAAATAAGGCAGTTTATAAACAATGATGATGTCAAACTGTGGACAATAATTGTATAAAGCTTGCTAAACAGTAATAATGCTCTAGTCTGAGCATCTGGTTCTAATCTGCTGTCCTCAAAAACTGGTTTCTCTTGTGACATGTAATGATATGCCATTTTTTATATGGCATAAACTAATTACCTATTTTCCCATAAAAATCAATTGATGATGTGCAAAATACATTTTTGTAATTAAATGAATAGCTAATCAATTAATACCTACTTTTTTTAATATTTTGAAATCAGACTTTTTGGACCGAACCAGCTAAAACAACAGCTGCTTTCTTCAGAGATTTTTGTCTGTGGCTGACATAGATTCTTAAAAATAAAGCAGCAAATACAAACAAGATTCCCAGGAAACCAATTACTGTAACGGGGTGACCGTAGATTAAGCATGACAGCAGAATTGCAAAACCCTGGCGTATAGTCATGATGATGATGAATATAACAGCACCATATTGAGCAATTGTGTAGAAGATGAACAACTGGCCAATAGCTGAGCATATACTGAGTATAACAGCATCTATGTAAAATTGTGGGTGCCTAAACATAAAAGCTGCAGATTCAATGAAACCTCCTTGTTCCACAAGTGATACACTGGTGAGTAAGCAAGAGAACAAATTTACCCCTGCCATCATTTGGATGCTGGACATTTTGTGCTTATTGAACAGCTCATCCTGAAATACATTTATAAAACTTGATCAGTGACAATGAAAGCAGCTTGTATAAAAACATGTATCTTCTTCTGCATTCCTTCTCAAACTCATGCAGATTAAAAGGATATAGTCCAGAACGCATTGTGTCACAATTTACAGCTTAACTGAAATATCTGCCCCTTTCAGCCTGATATATCTGACTTTAGCATGTCCTATGGTCACTGTGACCCTCTATGGGTAAATACTAAATAAGGTAGACAGGTTACTGAAGAAAACTGTCAATATAAAATAATAGAAAATAACAACACAACAAAGAAAAAATACAATTGTCGACGTGTAGGTCCTATTGGGACCATTATCAAGACACAAAAACAGTTACGAAAATAAAACCATAACAAATATAATCAAAATGACTTCGCTCACCAAAAAATCATTACCCAGTAAAAACATTTTTACCTGCGCTAAATCTGTTACTGGGTAATGATTTTTTGGTGAGAAAAATCATGTGGATATGTGTATATTTTTAATGCATCATCTATTCTAGACGCTGTCAACTACTGATCCTCCCTACACATTTCTAGTCTCTACGTCTATTGGTAGCCCCCAGCTTACTAATTTCATAAATGTTTTCATATTATCTTTCCCCTTCCCCCATCTTGACATTGCTTATTGGTGGTCGCCCAACTCTGAATCAAGTATAAAGGTTACTATTAAATCCCCACTATTATTGTTGGTTGGTTGCTGATCCAGCTGTCTATGGGCGCATGACCTGTGACCTAATGCCATTAAATGGCATTATATTGTTGGGAAGTCTGTGGATTTTCGGCCCACCCCGGGACATAGCCAGAGAATAACTATCACACCTCCAGGAAGGTAGGTTTCAACCTATGCACTGCTCCTAGCCACTGCAGCCAAGATAGGGTTCACTGTGCTCATTCCCCGCCACAAATTGACTACTGGTTATGCCAAACTTCTCTATTACTCTAGGCATGCAACCTAATGTTCACGTCAAAAGGATTGTCACATCCTGAGTCACTGTGCCTCTATGATGGGTTTCAGCCATAGGAAAAAACAGTGCTGTCAGTTTCCTCCTCCCCAGTGCTGCACAGTACATCTCTGGCTACCTCCCAACCACAGAGGGTGCATACATATATATTCAGGTAAACATTTCAACAACAAATTAAAAGCACAATTGTATAGATGACATGCCATGAAGCTTCTCTAAGAAGATAACCTCAATATAACGGCATGTCATCCACTAAGGTTTTCTGTTGCATGGATGGTATGTCTAGTGGGCCATTGGTGAGACCCACAGACATACTATTATTGTTAAAAACAAATAACAAGCAGTAAAAAAAAAGAAACTATCAACTACTGATCCTCCCTACACATTTCTAGTCTCTACGTCTATTGGTAGCCCACAGCTACTAATTTTATAAATGTTTTTACATTCTATTTCCACTCCTCCCCATCTTGACATTGCTTATTGGTTGTCCCCCACTCTGATTTTGCATTTTTAATCTTATACTTGATCTATTATATTGATATATTAGCTATTATCTCATCATCCCTGGCAATTGTCCATTGATCTATGGGCTGTTTCTGTCTATCAATGATGCGCAAACTTATGTTTTTTCATTGAACGCACGTAATTCGTCAAAAAACATGTCCAAGTCATCCCAGTTTTAATAATTGTTATTATGTTCTTTGTTTTATTGCTAGTTCATCATCATCAGGTGCCATGCCGGGTGGTGTAGGCGGTCATGGCTCTCCACAGCTCTCTGTCCACAGTATTATGTATCAAAGTCGTTGTTGTTTCTTTGCCGTGCCAGGTTGTCAAACTGTCTAATATTTTCTCACATTGTCGCCCTCTGTCTCTGGTACCTTCAATCTTGCCTGTTGTGATTATGTTCTCTAAACCTGCCTGTCTCATGAAGTGGCCAAAAAAAGAAGATTGCCTTTTTCTTATATTGTTGATTAAGGTCCGTTTCGCATTTAACTCTTTTAACACCTCTACATTAGTTTTTCTGGCAGTCCATGGTATTCTCAGCATTCTTCTGTAGAACCACATCTCTGTTGCCTCCAATCTCCCACTTTCCAGTTGTTTATTGTCCAAGACTCGCACCCATATGTTAGTATAGGGGTTATATAGCACTGCAGAACTCTCTTTCTCACCTCTAATGACAAGGTCATATTACACAGTATATTTTTCATTTTTCTGAATGTTGTTTTTGCCTGTCCTATTCTGCATCTTATTTATGTTGAACTTCTTCCATCTGCTGTTATAATTGTACCTAGATATTTGAATTGGTGGACCTATTTTAATACTATATCATTCACTATGATCTTGCAAGGTGTGTTATTTTCTTTCTTTGAAATAACCATTACTTCTGTTTTCTTGATATTTAGGAAGAGGCCTTTCTCTTTGCTTTCTGTGACTACTACTTTAATAAAGTTTTGAAGGTCTTCCTCACTTTTTGCAATCAGAACAGTGTCATCCGCATATCTCAAATTATTTATGTTATGTCCTCCCACTGATATTCCTGGGATATCTACTATTGCATGCAATGTTTTTACTGTATAGAGAAAACAGGTCTGGTGAAAGCACGCATCCCTGTCTGTCTCCTTGTTTTATTTGTTGAAAAGGGCCAAATTGCTTTCCTACTCTTATTGCTGCTGTTTGTTGCCAGTACATGTTCTTGATTATTCTTAAATCCTTGCTGTCAATGTTCAGATTCTCTAGCATGTGTATAATTTCGCTATGTTTAACTTTGTCAAAAGCTTTAGTGTAGTCTATAAAACAGAGGTACAGATCTGTTTTTACCTCTATAGACCTCTCTATTAGTGTTCTCAATATATAAATCGCATTGTTGGTGCCTTTGCCTTCTACAAATCCACATTGTTCTGGACTTATTTCTGGTTTTATTTTGTTTCTCACTCTCTTCATGATGATTCTGAGAAGTATTTTGGTTATTTGGCTCATGAGGCTGATTGTACGGTGTTCTTCACATTCGGTGGTCCCTGGTTTCTTAGGTAATGCTATGAATATGGATCTCATTAAGTCATCGGGTATGTTTCCGCTGTTATATATGTCATTCAACAATTTTGTGATTATTTCAACTCCAATGTCATCTAAAGCTGCTAATTCTTCTAATGTGATATTGTCTGGACCTGGGGATTTGCCATATTTCATGTGTCTTAGTGCCTCCCTTACTTCTGCAGTGAGTATTAATGGACCCTCGCCGTTA
The DNA here is from genome assembly GCA_034231615.1 of Meghimatium bilineatum. Taxonomy (NCBI): domain Eukaryota; kingdom Metazoa; phylum Mollusca; class Gastropoda; order Stylommatophora; family Philomycidae; genus Meghimatium; species Meghimatium bilineatum. The sequence goes on from CM067322.1 coordinate 37,550,673, forward strand.
TCTTGTATGTTTATTTCTGGTCTATTGTCATCATAAAGTTCTTTGATATATTCTGACCATCTCTGTACTATGTGATCTATTCCCATTAATACCTGCCCTGTCTTAGATTTTAGACACCCTGTAACTGTTTGCGTTCTCTTTCCTGTTATCATCTCAATTTTCTTATATAGTAATGTTGTATCTTGGTTGTAATGCAATTATATTTCTGTGCATTTCTTGTTCAGCCAGCTTTCTTTTGCTATTCTCATTTCTCTCGTATCTCCTTATGTATTTTCTGATATTCCACTATCTTGTGTTTATTTTTCCTTCTGGTGCTCTTCAATTCTAATATTTCTTCTGTCATCCATTTTTGTTTTGATGTATGTTTTACTTTTGGTATTATCTCTTTAGATGTTTGGTTTATCGACTGTTTTAGCATGTTCCATTGATCTTCAATACTCTGAATCTTTGCAATGGCATTGTATCTATTTTGTACAATTATGTTGTATCTTTCTTTAATGTCAGCATCTGATTTCAATAAAGCTAAATCTAATTTCATAATCCTTGGTGCTCTCTTGATCTTCTTTAATCTTATACACAATTTCGCTACCAGTAGTATATGATCACTATTGCAGTCAGCACCTGGCCTTGTTTTCATAGATCTAATGCTGTTTCTATGTCTTTTAGAGACTAAAATGTAATCAATTTGGTTCCGAGTATTATCACCTGGGCTAATCCATGTACACAACCTTCTTGGATGTTGCTTGAACCATGTATTCCCTATTATTAAATTATGTGCCTGTGCCCACTCTATCAATAAATCACCTCTTTCATTCTTAGTTCCGAAACCAAATCTTCCTGTCACATCTTTTATTTCTGTTTCACCTACTTTTGTGTTAAAGTCCCCCATTACTATAGTTACTTCCTGATTTTTACACTGTTTCATTGCGATTTCTAAATCTTCATAGAAAATTTCGATGTCCTCCTCTGAACTGCTTGATGTAGGTGCATATACCTGCACAATGTTGATATCCAACGGTTTTCCTGTTAGTTTAACTAATATTACCCGATCTGATATTGCCATAAAACCCATCACCATTTTTCCTGTTTCTGTGTCTAATAATACTCCTACCCCCCTCTCGTGTTTTTGTCCTCCTGAGTATATGACTTTAAATTTATCTGACTGTATCTCTCCTGCCCCAGTCCACCTCATTTCGCTAATTCCTAGGATATTTATGTTCATTCTTTCCATTTCTTGCTTGATGTTGTCTAATTTACCACACTGCACTAACGATCTGACGTTCCATGTTGCTATATTAACACTAACTGTAGGCCTACTTCTGTGTGTCGCCATGACTTTCATCTTGGAAGAATAATGTGGTAGTTTCCCATTGCTTTCCACATTCATATGGGGGATATCCATTTGTATCCGCTCCCTTTGACAATATTTTATGTCGGGACAAATGGGTGCCCCGCCCTGCTATTGCTAGTTATTTATTTTTAATATTGATAGGATTTTATGGTAACCTTTATACTTGATTCAGCATTTACCACTTGTTCGTTTGGTTACTGTGGCACTCTCCATTTTGTTGGACATCCTCTGACATTTTGGTTATTTATATTTTTTATGGACTCTTATGACATGATATGCCTGACAGATAACATTGTCACTATTTTTCCCCCCTTTTGTCTCAGGCGAAAAAAATATGTATGTAAACATTACTATTGTTATTGATTATTAATGTAGTCTGTAGACATTTGTTGCCTCTCTGGGTTCATGTTTTCATTCTTTGCCATTAATTCCAGTAAAGTAAAGTAACCCATAGCATTTATTAATGCCGTAGGGGTGTGAGATGTTAGCGATCTCACATTTCAGAGGCTCTGCAAATGAGTGCGTTAACCATCTCCTCTCCCTCGCAGTCTTTACTTTCCGGATTAATCTGGTACCAATTTAAGATGGGTCGACCCAAGAGCCATTGTGATCTGAAAAACATTTCCGCCTGAACTGGGAATGAACCCAGGACTACTCATATGCGAAGTCAGTGCACTAACCACCGGTTAGATTACGCAGCTCCTTAATTCCAGTATACTGACAATAAACTTTGAGATTATTGTTCTCTGCATGGTAGGAATATGACCTTTGCTACAAAAATCTGGTATGTTAGATGCAAAGCTGTGTCATTGTATATTAGTCTGTCCTAAGAATATTATTTTATTCAATAGGTGGTCTGTTAATCTTGCATGAAGTAGTATTTTTTGTTTCTTTCTATGTCATACAGGACAGTTATTTTAGGTGAGCTTTTTTCATAGATTCTTGGCAACTATCGCTAGAAGCTATACAGTTATACAGTGGAATGTGACTTTTATTTTTGTGCAGAGGCATGTGGAAGGCAGATAGTTTGGTCAAACGCGAGGCTACTACAGCTGCTGACGTAGTGGGCAGACATATTGAGCGTCTTATGGGAAAACGCACGAACAAATGACTGTATAAGTGACGATGACTCTTGGTCCATGCCTAGAATTGCTTGGTTTGAAATGTGGTGTCGCTAGAAAGGAGTGGTTTCGTGGGCGAGGAAGAATGATAGTCAACGTGTAATGGCGGATACACTCAAGGAGAGATCTGAGCACCTATAGATTTGTCCAGAGTGCAGTGACGATTATCTGACTAACTAACTAGCTAACCAACAGAAGTGTAGCCTATTATTTACTGTAAGCCAATATCCAACAGGAATGCAGCATATTATTTATGTAATTACCTCTTTGTCTCCGTAATCTGCCTAAAGGTTTTCCTGCTATGTCAGAGAATATTTTTGAATATATTTAGTAATTTATGGCAGTATTTGTATTTTACAATTTCTCCATCACTATTCTGTCCACATGAACAATTCTGACATCAAAATATTCAGAAATGGTTAAGCAATAAGAGTCAGTTTAGTTTGTTTGCTTACATATAATATTGTGTTAGTTATGGAAAATTTAATTCAGAAAATATGGGGAAAAACAATAAAAATGTGTACATGCCCAAGCGTGTATCCAAGAAAAGTGAATCATAATCCATTTATTGTGAAATAAAACACATCTGCATATATCCTGAACCATTTTGTAATGCATACAAGTATTTATATATACAGAATTACTTGTAAATGTCACATTGTCTTTATATGAGCAAATGCATACAAAATATTCATTTTCCATAAAATGTTCTTTTCTTTAGGCCTTCATTTTAGTGTTCAGGATTTACATAACCATAGATATATATAATACAAATTACTATGCCTTATATAAAGGTTTTAGTATTCACATCCAAATGTAATACTCCAAAAATCATGTTTCTGAATGTAGATAATGGTGATAATAATTTATATTGCATTGGAAACGCACCCTCAGCTTCATCAGCGTCAGATCGTAATAATTCCATATTAGGCCTACAATCACAATCTAAGCTAATATCGGAATCATTACCTAACGTATTTTGGTACATTTCCATTTTTAACTAGCTGGAAAACATTGAGAACGTCTAGGTTTCATTACTTCAAATACAAGCAACAAAAGGTTACACAAACTGAAAATGTAAACACACTTGTTTATTAAATTATTTCTCAAATTCAACTTTTATTATTTCTCAAGCTGCATGCCTTTCTAGATCGATTGTCTCTGAAACGGAAGTACAGCAAATAGGAAAGGTTTGTTTGATTTTACAGACATTGTGATGTTTATAATTCGAGATAGTAAATTTGTATCAAAATATAGATTTGAGCAGCTTTTGGCATACATACCGGGCCTCCAAAATGTAGATTTTAGCGGCTCATTGGGTGAGATGAGTTAATCCAATAATCAACAGAATTGTAGCCTACTATTTACGTTAAGCCAATATCCAACAGAAATGTAGCCTATTATTTGCCGTAACCTAATAACCAACAGAAGTGCAGCCTGCTATTTACTTAAGCCAATAACCAACAGAATTGTAGACTATTTACCATAAGACAATAACCAATAGAAGTGTAGCCTACTAATATTTATCTTACGCCAATAACCAACAGAATTGTAGGTTACTATTTATCTTAAGTCAATAACCAACAGAATTGTAGCCTATTATTTACCATAAGCCAATAACCAATGGAAGTGCAGCCTATTATTTACTGTAAGACAATAACCAACAGAAATGTAGCACATTATTTACCGTATGTCAATAACCAACAGAAGCATAGATAACTGTTTTCCTAATCAACACATTGAATAATTTATTGTTTTCTTCCAACAATTGTATTATATCCAAGTTTCTGCAGTAAATAGTAATAGATTACATTTATTGCCATCATTCCAGCTAAAATTGAGAAGGTATTAATAAGATACAACTCACCTGCCAATTAGAAGTAAAACTGTCAAATAGCATGTACCCAACAAGCATGATGAGACCAGAAGTAGTTGTCACACTATCTCTATACCTTGTTACATCTCCACTTGTCAGCAGAAACATGGACAAACCTACAGAAATCATGACTGCTGTTACATACTCATGGTAGTGATATGATTTCTTGGAAACCACCTTGCCCATCAGCATCACTGGGATTACCTTGGATGCCTTGGCCAGTACCTGTCATAGAGATGTAAGTTGTAACAAATTTGAATGTTATTCAAAACAGATATTACTGGTAGTATAACAAAACTTGTGCAAACTTTTTTTCACATTCTATCATTTTTACTGTCATGTTTCATATACTATTCATATATTTTTACTGTCATGTTTTTTTTTTGAAGGTCATTATCCTTTACCATGCTACAGTCTGAAAATTCCACCAAGGTCAAGGTATTTTGCACAGCTGGATTAATAAATTCCTACTGGTTGCTAAGCACTCTTTCAACACAGATTAACATGTGAAAACTGTCGTACATCCAAGCAACACGGGAATTGGAAGTAGACATAATGTACTTTTGCTTCTGTTTGAAAATTAAGTATGGTGATGTCCAATTCAATTATTTGGGATTATTTTCTCAATCCGCCAACATTTTTCAGAATGCCATTTATCGAGAGGCCATTTTGTTGAAGATTTTAATTTTTGCTCTGATGCTGAATTTCTTGGTTTCACGGATACAGACATTGTTTCCCAGCCCCAGATAGCTAAACGATGAAGTGCAGTAGTTGTTTGATGAGTGTATGTGTAAAGAAAAGTATGAATACAGTTGAATAGTGCCCATTTAGGTTATAGTCATTTCTGATGTTACAACTTTCAAAAGTTGTCAAATCAGATAAAGTACATGAGATTGGCGCATTTCATTTGCTTTCACAAATGATGTTTATGAGTATGTTAGATTGGTAATGAAATGACATCATAAATAGGCATTTTTATTAGGTATATAAAGCATTTAAAAAACCTCAAAAAGAATAAAGGATTGATTTAATTGTATTTGAGGATCCTCACTTACACTCCTTTCCTCTCATCCGAGTAGCACACCATATGCCTTAGTCCACTCAGAGCTTGTAGCGTAATAATTTAAAGCAATAATCTCCATAGACCTTCAAAATGATGATGGTCTTTTTGTAGACAGTCAGGAAGCAGGACAGTGTAAAATTTCAAATGGACTATAAGGCCCTCAAATTGATTAAATTACAGAGAAACATAGTTCCTACGTTTCACATGATTGTATTCCGAGACAGATTTTATGTAGAAAGTGACTTGCCCATTAAATTAACTCTCTCTTGGTTCTGCTGATTAGTTCCTATGAAAAAGGCAATGGCAATATGTTTAGAAACAAGCAGAACTGAAAGCTGTCACAAGATGGTTTAATGCACCATTGACTGCCCTCGGGTCTTCCCTCTGGATTTTGTAGTGGTTTACTCCTATAATCTGAAGCACTACAGTGTTAACCAGCTAGGAAGTGGGGATTTTCTTCAGGCAGCTGACTCCCTTAGCCTAAGGCACTCATATGCTAACCCGTAAGGCAGTTGGTGAATAAATTCAGACAAGACATCGAGTACAATGATTTTTCACAGGTGACAGGTTGTTATCCTTTCTATCCATAGTCTTGTCCTATGACATGCCCTGAAAGAAGACAGTCTTTGTACCCTGAACTAGAAGTCCAGGAAACGGTTGCCATATGGGAACCTCTGAAAATATGCATTTGTAAACAAGATCTAACTGCTTGGTATAGTTTAACATATAGCTTAACTAGCAGACAGTAAAACAAAGCAGTCACGATGGTTATAGAATCCATAGGACAAAAAAGTACATGAATTGTCCTACGTTATCCCAGCCCATCATCTTTTTCTCAGACACTTTATCTCCTAACACTAATATGTACCAGTGTTGGAAAACTGAAAAGATAACAATAGTATATACTTGTGTTGGAAAAACTGACAAGTTGACATAAATATGCACTTAGAAAACTGACAAGATGACAATAATACATACTTGTGTTGGAAAACTGACAAACTTCAGAGCCTCATACTGGCACCATGAAGACATGATGTTAGAGAATGAGCTGAAGGAGTACTTGTAGAGGGGTGCTGTGTGTGGAGGCTGTGGGCGAAGCACTATCACTAGCAGAGCCATGATGAATGCTAGGATGCGATTTACAAATACAAGAAATTGAGAATCTTTGAAGAACTCCCCAGGTTCATTCTCTGTGTGTCCATATTCAATGGTCATAATTCTTTCTTGCAAAACACCCCATGTCAGATAAGAAACCTGAAGTCCTGCAAAACATGCCAGTAGGCGCAAAGATGCACTTAAAAATGACTCTTCTACTTTTAAACTTGATACAGAAGACTTCTCGCTGCCGTCTTCTAAAATTATGTGTTGTTCCTTGCCAAATACACATAATAAAGCCAGGTTCTGGATCCTGCCTGGTTCTGTTGAATAAATATTAGACAGAACTTTTAAACAAATGAATAGAACATAACATAATGGACTGTCACCTTAATGCATCAAATTCTCAATTCACACTTTAGGTGGCTCACATCACAATACAAAATTAGGTATACACACACACATATATATGACAAATATGTGACTACAGCATGCATGAATATAAGAACTATAGGAGGACTTAACACCCATAGGTGTGCACAGGAATACATTTCTGAGTACCAGTAATAAAACCAACATGAACGCAAATCCACAAGTATTTTTAAATCTATCCATTTATTTATTCACCTTTAGATATTCAAGATAGAGGAATATCAGAAAATACATAAGGAGATAAGAGAGAAATACAAAATAGCAAAAGAAAGCTGGCTGAACAAGAAATGCACAGAAATAGAATTGCATTACAACCAAGATACATTACTATATAAGAAAATTGAGATGATAACAGGAAAGAGAACGCAAACAGGTACAGGGTGTCTAAAATCTAAGACAGGGCAGGTATTAATGGGAAAAGATCACATAGTACAGAGATGTCAGAATATATCAAAGAACTTTATGATGACAATAGACCTGAGATAAACATACAAGACAACGGCAAGGGTCCATCAATACTCACAACAGAAGTATTGGTGGCACTAAGACACATGAAATATGGCAAAGCCCCAGGTCCAGACAATATCACATTAGAAGAATTAGCAGCTTTAGGTGACTTTGGAGTTGAAATAATCACAAAATTGCTGAATGACATATATAATAGTGGAAACACACCCGATGACTTAATGAGGTCCATATTTATAGATATACCTAAGAAACCAGGGACCAGCAAATGTTAAGAACACAGTACAATTGAACCCATGAGCCAAATAACCAAAATACTTCTCAGAATCATCATGAAGAGAGTGAGAAACAAAATAAAATCAGAAATAAGTCCAGAACAATGTGGCTTTTTAGAAGGCAAAGGTACCAACAAAGCTATATATATTTTGAGAACACTAATAGAGAGGTCTATAGAGGTAAAAACAGATCTATACCTCTGTTTTATAGACTACATGAAAGCATTTGATAAAGTTAAACATAGCAAAATTATACACATGCTAGAGAATTTGAACATTGACAGTAAGGATTTAAGAATAATCAAGAACATGTACTGGCAACAAACAGCAGCAATAAAAACTTTCATTACTGCGTGTTTTCCTGTTAAGGAGTGCAGGGAGTCTGTGGGAATAAAGGCCGCTTTGCCACAACTGTCGCGGAGACGTGTACAGGACGAATTTTTGATTGCACCTTCAAAAGATAAAAATCCTTGTCCCTACCACGGATTGAACCCAAAAACTCAGGAATCTGAGGCCGGAGTTCTAGCTGAACGGCCACGCACTCCACAACAGCAGCAATAAGAGTAGGAAATCCAATTTGGTCCTTTTCAACAAATAAAACAAGGAGTCAGACAGGGATACGTGCTTTCACCAGACCTGTTCTCTCTATACAGTTAAAACATATTGCATTAAATAGTAGATATCCCAGGAATATCAGTGGGAGGACATAACATAAATAATTTGAGATATGCGGATGACACTGTTCTGATTGCAAAAAGTGAGGAAGACCTTCAAAACTTAATTAAAGTAGTAGTCACAGAAAGCAAAGAGAAAGGCCTCTTCCTAAATATCAAGAAAACAGAAGTAATGGTTATTTCAAAGAAAGAAAATAACACACCTTGCAAGATCATAGTGAATGATATAGTATTAAAACAGGTCCACCAATTCACATATCTAAGTACAATTATAACAGCAGATGGAAGAAGTTCAACAGAAATAAGATGCAGAATAGGACAGGCAAAAACAACATTCAGAAAAATGAAAAATATACTGTGTAATATGACCTTGTCATTAGAGGTGAGAAAGAGAGTTCTGCAGTGCTATATAACCCCTATACTAACATATGGGTGCGAGTCTTGGACAATAAACAAACTGGGAAATTAGAGGCAACAGAGACGTGGTTCTACAGAAGAATCCTGAGAATACCATGCTGCCAGAAAAACTAATGTAGAGTTGTTGAAAGAGTTAAATGCGAAATGGACCTTAATCAACAATATAAGAAAAAGGCAATCTTCTTTTTTTTTTGCCACTTCATGAGACAGGCAGGTCTGGAGAACATAGTCACAACAGGCAAAATTGAAGGCAACTGAGACAGAGGGCGACAACGTGAGAAAATATTAAACAGTTTGAAAACCTGGCATGGCAAGGAAACAACAATGACCTTGATACATAATACTGTGGACAGAGAGCTGTGGAGAGCCATGACCGCCTATGCCAGCCAGAATGGCACCTGATGATGATGATGAGATATTCAACAGACTTTCTTCTATCTTGCCATGTCTGTAGTTCTTCTTCCTCTTCTTCAGCGTTCATTCTCAAACTCCTGTTGGATCTCTCCTGTAGCAGGATCATGATCCATTCTAGATTTCCAGCAGGATATGGTCCAGAGAATGGAAATGCGTTGAGTCGCTGTTTTATTTGCGCCAATGGCCCGACACATCCATCTTCAGCAGTATGTCTTTAGTTTTTTTCTGATGGCTAGGTTTTCTCTTGCTGCCGTTAGTCATAGTTTGACTCTCTTTGGTTCAAGCCTCTTTAGCTGTCTACTTTATGGTCTATCAAGTATAAAGACCAATACCACTTGACATACAGTTGTCCAGTTCAAAGACATATAACTAATTATTCACAAAGGACTACAGAATTAATCACTGCCTCATCTCAAAGACAGAAATACTATGAAGTATAATATTTGTACTATAGTACTATTTAGTGGGAGCCGCGTTAGCGCACTGGCTTCGCATATGAGTGGTCCTGGGTTCATTCCCCAGCTGAGGCGGAAATGTTTTCAGATTGCAACGGCTCCCAGGTCGACCCAGCCTTAAATGGGTACCAGATTAATCCGGGAAGTAAAGACTGCGAGGGAGAGGAGATGGCTACCGCCCTCATTTGCAGAGCCTGTGAAATGTGAGATCGCTAACATCTCACACCCCTATGGCATTAATAAATGCTATGGGTTACTTTACTTTTTTTTACTATTTAGTACTATGAAGTATAATACATTTAAAACTTCAGCTGCATGATATAATAAGACCAGGCAGCAGTGCAACTATTGAAAATAGTATGATTGTAGAAAAAAAATGTAATTGGTAAGATTGCAGTAAGGATATTATGTTTTACTTTTCAGAGTCAATAAATGTAGCAACGATGGGGTGGAGAATGGGGGTGGGGGAGTGGATGGAAATTGTATACGTCATTACTTCCTATTGTCAATATCAGATTGATTGCTCAGATCTCATTTCTTCCAGCTGTACATATCTCTGGATGATCGTAGTTTAAATGTATTCATGTCTGAAGATTTTACTTGAGTCTCATTTGTAGATATACTGATCAAAGCATGCAGGACAGCTTATTCCAATTCACAATAAACCACATCTTTGTATGAAACATCCTTAGAGCTGCAGCCATCTTCACTTATTACTGATAACCCAGCCATCCTAATCTGAGGTGGTGTTAGCAGAGAAATGTTGTCATGCTAGGAATTGCAAGAGAAATGCTTATTACATGCAGGATTTCCACTTGGTTACTTATCTGTTTACTACACCATCATCTTGTCTGCACTGCAAGTCTTAAAGACACAAATCTAAGAATTTACTACACCATCATTTTGTCTGCACTGCAAGTCTTAAAGACACAAATCTAAGAATTTACTACACCATCATTTTGTCTGCACTGCAAGTCTTAAAGACACAAATCTAAGAATTCACTACACCATCATCTTGTCTGCACTGCAAGTCTTAAAGACACAAATCTAAGAATTTACTACACCATCATTTTGTCTGCACTGCACGTCTTAAAGAAACAAATCTAAGAATTCACTACACCATCATCTTGTCTGCACTGCAAGTCTTAAAGACACAAATCTAAGAATTTACTACACCATCATCTTGTCTGCACTGCAAGTCTTAAAGACACAAATGTAAGAATTTACTACACCATCATCTTGTCTGCACTGCAAGTCTTAAAGACACAAATTTAAGAATTTACTACACCATCATTTTGTCTTATACAAGGAAATGGAAGTGGCATTGTGTCTCATGTATTGATGTCTGCACTGTAAGTCTTGAAGACATTAATCTAAATATTTACACCATCATCTTGTCTGCACTGCAAGTCTTAAAGACACAAATATAAGAATTTACACCATTATCTTGTCTGCACTGCTGCAAGTTTTGAAGAAATTACCAGTACTCTAAGAATTTACTACACCATCATTTTGTCTGCACTGCAAGTCAATAAGACATTAATCTAAATATTTTGGTTTTTGTAGAGCGATGTGACTCTGTTGTGATGGTTGCTTCTCTGCTATATTACGTGCTTAAGTCAGTTCTTCCTGTAGTTTTTGAGGTGTATTGGTCCAATATGGTACATAATTCTACCTTGCTCCTCTTGGTATTGTCTCCTTAGCTGCCTGAAGTATTCCTTTATTAAATTCCATGATAATAGTGTTGATGTCTCTGCCTGTTAATTTTATGTCTTTTGTAAGTAGGTTTGCTCTATGTTTATATATGTGCCCGTTTTCTTTCTTGTAGTTCCATCTTGGCTTAGTTGGTCTTGTAATTATTGATTTGTTCACTTGGATGATAACTGGACGGTGATCACTGCCACCAAGTTATTCACCTATTGTTCTTTCCATTATTCCAGCCAGTTCTGAGGTGCAGAATGCCAGGTCTGGGGTTGAGGTGCTATGCCATCTTCTTGAGTAGAAAGTTGGTGGATCCTGTAGATTGTTCAGGAGGATTAGGTTGTTGTTATCTTGCCAACTTTCTATCTCTTCTCCCTTTCTGTCTAAATTGTTATATCCCCAGCTTTGTGAATGGCTGTTAGTCTCCTACTACCAGAAAGTGTTTGTTTAGGATGTTAATACTGATCATGTTTAGTGGGATGTTATTTGGGCAGTAGAAGTTTAGTATGTCCAGTTCAAGGGAGTTGTCTTTTATGTGAATCATCTGGTATTCAGCACCTTCCTCTTGTGTTTTCGTCTCTATGGCGTTGATGTTATCCTTGACCAGAGTTAGTATGCTGCCTTTCCTCCGATCTTTCCTGTCTACTCTAAAGCATTGGTACCCTCGTATTTTGAATGTTATTTTTTTCATTAAGATGTGTTTCCTGTATGCAACAAATACTAATTTCTTTCTGGTGCAAGGTGTTTTCTAGTTCAGTGTTTTTATTTCCAACTCCCTCTGTATTCCAGTGCATAATATTCAGAGGGGTTTTCATCCTGTCTGGTTGGCCAGTTGCTTTTCTCTTCTGCCTCCTGGCTCCACAAGGTAGACTAGAGGGACCTCCAGTAGCTGGGGGTGGATTCTGTCGAGGTTCAGAATCCGGCACTGCTCCTGCCTGGGGGAACTTCACAAGGCAAGCACCATGATGATTTTTATAATTTTGTCGTGCTGACATGTCAACTATTCGGTTTGCATGATACCATGGTTGCTGGTGCATCTCTCGGCCTGGCATCTCTGACTTCAGCACCTGTGCTTGCTTGGGCAGGATTGTGACCCTGCTCAATTTTGGGTTGGCCCGACCAATCTTAGTTTCCAGCCTCTGTTTGCTGGACTAAGCCCTATCTCCAGGTCAAGGAGTTGGCCTCGATGGGGAAAATGGTATATAGGTAGAGAGTAACAAAAATAAATACACTCAACGGCCTAATTTCATAGCAAGGAAAACTGTCAACATCTGAACCTTTCCATTTTTTAACTTTACTGGTTACCAAGATGCAGTGCAGAGAACGGAATGTGTTGTTTCATCATTGAAAACTGAGCTGCAATATCTGTGCCTTTTGGAGCAAAACATCCAACTTCAGAATGCATTATTGTGCCACTTTGATTTACTATGGGATTGGATAGCCAACTTTATGTCAATTCTTCCCAGTCATAAATTACAACATGCATACATTTTGTAGCTGAAAGAAACGATGAATGTTCTGAATCAACACCATCCCTTTTAGCTGCAGTGATTTCCCATGCAATGTTTGTTCAGTAGTTATTCATTACTTTCCAGAAAGTTCAACTGCCTGATTTGAAAAGTGTTACTTTGGGGCACTGGAGACATACTCTTCAAGCTATTGAGCTCGACACACAAGTAAATACATTTTCAAAATGGTATATAGGTAGAGAGTAACAAAAATAAATACACAAATGGCCTAATTTCATAGCAAGGAAAACTGTCAACATCTGAACCTTTGTTTGTTTGTTTTGCGACTTCTGACGAAAGTTATCCATAGATATTTTAGGTCATGTTACCTAATGATAATTGAGCCCATACAACTGACAGTATCTATGACTAGTATCTGTTATTCAGGAAGAACCAGACAACTTTTGCATTTGAGAGATTAACAACAGCATTTTTGGTAATGCACCATAAGGATGGTCTAATTTACACTGTACACCACCACAAATATCAAACAATCAACAAAAATATAAAATAGAATTTTATGATTGTATTACTTGCAATTTCATTGTATCTAATCTTTCGCAAGTGTTTGATAATCATATAGCCTGGAACAAAGATGGTTGCATATCCCATTAAGTTAAAGATGAGATGAACAAGCCAAAAGTCAGACCACGCAACTGAGATTTCAGTTGCAGATTTCCTGCTTTCAGTTTCATCTGCGACAGATGCTCCAAGAAGTGAAAGAAATACAACTATGGTGATCATTTTTTCCACTTCTCTGTAAAAAAAACACAAATAAAAAAATAATGATTAATACAGCAAACACCAATGTTAAAATTAGTATATCATTTCAAATTATATGATAGTTGCTAATGTAAAAGCCACTTCTTGAGAAACCACTACAGCAGCCTTCCAAAATCTGTCTCTTGCCTTGGAGGTGTACTCTTCTAGACTGTAACATGTCCATCTCATGTTTCCCTTTCACTTGTATCTCTGCCTACCTCTTGATAGCTGCCTCTCAACTTTTTCATCTAATAATGTCTTCAAAAATGTGTCATCTCATGTCTTTTAATATATCAAAATTATTTTTATCTGGTTTTTTATTTTATTTTTATACAGTGTAGTCAGAACCTCATTTTTGTTTCCTTCTCATTCCATGAAGTTCTCCCTATTCTTCTATACATCCACATCTCAAAGACATCAATTCTGTCTTCTAGTTCTTTGTTCATTATTCATGTTTCTGAGTCCATATATTAACCCATTCAATCCCAGACATTCAGGATAAACTACAGGCTTAAATCCCAAGGCAAGGGGAATAACTCTGCACAAATCAGAAGTGACTGTGTACAAAAATTAATATAAAATACAATTTGCAATCAATTTTTATGATTCAAAGTCTGATTAACAGATAAATGGAAGAGGTACAGATCTTTGAACATATCTTTGTGAATGTCATGTAAGATAAGTTTACTTGTCATGTAACATGCGAGAGGAAAAAATTGAGCACCAGTTTCATGTCGACTTCATTTACTTGTGTCAATTTGTTTGCTGATAAATGTTCAAATGAAAGCTGCAAAGCAGTCTCCCTTACACAACATGATAACAGTCTGCAACTGTTAACTGCTCCAAGCATATAAGCCTAGTTCACATAAAGAAAGCCCTAGATATATTATGGTGAAACGGTTCCAAAATGGATCTCGCTTCTCTGAAAATTTTGATACCGGCATACACAAACTTTGTTCTGCGTGTACTCCCAAAGAATGCCTCACATAGAAATAGTTAAAACTAGTCGTAGTCTCAAAGGTAGAGTAATCTCGATCAATGTCATTTGCAGGAGTTGATTTCTCGTGAAATTGATCAATATTGGCATAGATCAGCTGTGTTGACTATATTCTCAATCGTTACTAGGTCTATGGTGTGCGGGGCGGGATGCATACATCATCAATTAGGCCTACATTACACATTGTAGCTAATTTCAACTAGGCCTACTAAATACTGAACTACTACCCCATCAATGTCTGATTCATTCACGTTCTCTAGAATTCCATTAAAAAATTGCATATCAGCATCCTATGAATCATAAGTAGTTCCATTTTTACCAAGTTTTGACAAAATTAATGGTGTCATAATAAACCTTGCGCAGTTCGGAAATGACAGCTGTTAGAAACGATAGAACATAACACTGGACGCCGCCATTACTGGTAATCCCATCAGCGCTAAATTTAGCATGTCTATTCACATGGAACCGGTAACAGACATCAATCTAAATGACTGTGTGTCAATCCAACGAGAATGTCCGCTACGGTAATATATATATATATATATATATATATAGCCAACGATTTCGACCGCTAACGGGTTGAATGGGTTAATGTAGAATAGATGTATTTTATAATTCTCATTTCTAGCTTATGATTTGTTTATATGTTAATAATATTCTTGTGTTATTTAAAGTACTTTTGATCATCCCTATTATTATTTTAATCTATTTTACATTTACCATTCTTTGTGATTATGTGTCCAAGATACAGGCAATTATTGACTTGTTGCAGTATTCCTCCATTACATTATACAGAATCTCAAAATGTTAAAACTTTAGAGATTTGATCTTCCTGTGAAAATATGAGAGCTCACTGTCAAGAGCAAAGAATAGCAACACTGTTTACCTTCCATGCATGTCGTAAGAGGTGACTAAGGAGATCATTGAGTGGAGGTGTCTGTTCCATCCATATAGGGTTATAAAGTGACTCAAAGCAATGCTGCAGTTGAATGTGTCAGGCCAAAAGGTGCAGATATCGAAGCAATGTTGTAAACCAAGACACAAGACATTCTGTTCTTTGGACTACATCCTCCTGCTAAACTGCAGGAGTTTGAGAATGGACATAGAAGAAGGATATCCTTCCCATTCCTGTCTTGTACCTGCATTTAGTTATTTCTTCTACATGTTTCTTGATCTTCCTCTTTTTTCCTGTTGATTCCAGAACACTGCCTCTAGATACAATGCTTTTCTCTAATTTTTTTAAAAATACATAAGAGGCATATTTACAAAATTTTACTATTTGTTAGTTATATTAGTTACCAGTAACAATAATACATTATCATAGTTTTTATTGCATTCTAATAAAATGTGTTCAAAATTAAAGGGAGACTGCAGTAAAACTGTTTGCAACATGACAAATTTCTCCAAGAAAATTTTCAAAAAATTGATGTTTACAAATATTAAATATCCCCAAACTTACTGTAGCAATTTCTCAGGCAATTACAACTAACAAGAAATATCAACTACCTATATACACATCACTTCAAGCTGGATTTAACACAGCAAAATCATATGAAGCCCAATATCAAGGAGACCTTTTATTGTTACACCACCACCGCAATCATATATAAAACACCTGTGAGCTCATGTATAGATTAATTCACGTCTGTTTCTTTTCTTAATACTTAACAGCACAAGTATAAATTGAGTACCGGTATATTAAAATATTGATTTCAAGTTGTAATATATTTTTTATCCAGACCACTGTGAGCTGGATTAGCATGTTCAGAATAGCACACTTTACATGCAGATCACCAAGATGTCAGTTTTAGTATTGAGTATTTCTTTAAGATTTTGTGCCACAGAACTCACTGCAGACTCAAAAGTGCAACGGATAACTCCCCACCAGCAGGTGCTGAAAAGTATGTATGCTAATAGTTCCCATGATTTGCTGGTTATACATGACTTACTCAATGATGTATTATTCATCATGAATCTAGATCCAACGGTCATCAATATCAATAGCAAAAAATTCTCTGGCTATAGATGCTCTTGGATGAAGGCCTACAGTAACATGCAAGATGGATAGGGGGAACATACTTGAGATGCTTACATTCATCTGTTGGATTTGCAAATGACAACTGACAAAGTATATATCAGTCAGTTCCTCTTTTGCCAAGTTTGGCACATAGGGTGGATGTCATAGTTCTCCATGCCTGTCGGTCAGTTGCCAGGGATTGCAGGTCTTGTGCATTTATGCCTGTTGATTTTAATTCATTCATACATGTTCTTCTGAGCTTTGTTTTTGGTCTTCCCTGTTTTCTTTTCCCGTCTGGTGTCAACATGAAGGCTTGTCGTGGAATTCTATCTTCCTTCATTCTAAGTATGTGGCCGATGTATACCCAGCGACATTTTCTGATGATGTTCGTCACATATTCTTGTTTTGTCTCGTCTTTTAGTATGTCATTTTATTTGAAGTCTTTCCAATTAGTATTTGTGATTTTTCTAAGGCATCTATTCTCGAAGGCAACTAACTTCTTATCTATTATTGAGGTAGATTTCCAACTTTCACATCCATATGTCAATGATGTTATCACACTTGCATTAAATAGTCGCAGTTTGATGTGTTTACTTGCGATCTTCGATCTCCAGATGTTTGTTAAAGGCGTTGGAGGCGAGAGCGATTCGAGTCTTGATTTCTGAGTTTGTATCCCCGTCTGTTATCTTGCTTCCCAAATATACAAAATTTGAAACATTGTCTAGTATATTATTATTTAGTTAATTGATTCTGTCAGGCCAGTAAAGTTCATGATTTTAATTTTATGTGTGTTTATTTGAAGGCCGGATTTCAATTGTCTATCTGTTGCGAAAAAAATTTGAGTCTTTCTGTTTTTTCTTGGAGATCTTGGTGTGTTAAACTCAGGAGAGCAATATCATCTGCGAAGGTTAATCTTCCAGGATATTGTTGTTTACCCATTTGATTCCTAGCTGTGCTTGGTACATATATATACTGCAATTAAATGAATTTGAAATCAAACTTTACATAAGTAGAAATGAACACATGAGGAGCAAAACAAGGAGTGCTAGCAACAGCAGTTGGGGACTATAGCGCATTTTGAAATTCATGCCCATGAGAAAAATTGAATCTAAACGAATATTGGACTGATTTCTATGAAAATGTAAATATGACATGGATATCATAAAAATGTTACATGCACATTTTTTTTGCTCTGAAATAACATTAGTAGAAGAAAAATGTGTTTATATATTGTACAGTTAAATATTATCATATTCAATTTGCAGAAAATTAGGCGGAGTACTACTTTACTTGTCATGTTTTGTGAATGTTTACGATTGGAATGAATATTCTCACATGAGACTTGAGAAATAATAACCCACAAAATATTTCATATTTATTTTTCTATAAATTCCTTCAACAATTAGCAATGGAGTTTCTGTAGTGCACAGGAATCTGTTCATTAAAGTGCTATATGGTGCACTATTTCATTAGTTTCTAAGCAGATGTGCATGAAAAGTAGTCTTAAAACAGGAATGTCAATTCTAGCAGGTATTTAGGTTTTTGGACTATTTAAGGGTTGGGGGGGGGGGTTGTTGAGTTTAGGATTTGGCTACACTGCTCTAGTAGTATAAAGGGTTAAGATTAGAGATGAAACTAAAAGGGTTAGGCTGTATTAGTTGTAGAATGGATAGTTGGGGTTAAGGTTAGGGTAAGTTAGGGCTATGGTTAGACATGTAGGTGGTCAATATTAGGCAATGCTATGCTACTACTAAAATAAGGAGTTAGGATTAAGATTAGAAATAAACTAAAAGGGTTAGGGATAGGCTGTATTTGTTGTAGAATGAACTGTTAGGGGTGTCAAATATAGGGTAATGTCTTGAAGAATGGTGTTAAAGGGATCTGAATCTTTAGTTTTAGTATATTATTGCCACAAGAATTTGCCCATGTATGATTGCAGTATGTCTGTGTGTACTGTTATGTCCTCTGCACTATTTTGTGGATTTCCATATGAACACAAAATGTCATGCAAAATGCCATGTTCTTGGAGCAAACAGATTGCTCCAATGTTGATCCCTTGATGTTGAGATGTCCAAAAAACTGTTGAAAATTGGTTGTTGCAGACATATTTCTTTCATAACAACATTGTTTTTAAAAGCGCTCAAAAGTTACATCATATTGTTGGCACATGAAATTATACAATATTTAGGGTGTGTGTAAGTCAATCATACTATTTTTAGAATAGAAGCGATCTACGGTCATCAGAACTAGTAGTACCATTATGTACTTCTTAATGTAATTTTAATGAAATTATATGATTTATTCTGTAAAGATCCTTATTACTGTAGTCTTTTTCATCCATAACATTTCAAACCCAAATCCAAGGATAATGCACACCTTGAATATAAGTAGGTGATGTGGGCCATAGAAATGATTATAGAAAAAAAGGGAAAGAGGTGGAATTTGCTAATAAATAAATAAATAAAACAAATTTTTTACTTTATTTTCTTTTTCTTCTTCGTTCGTTCTCAAACTCCTGCACATTAGCAGGATGTAGTCCGGAGAACGGAATGCGTTGTGTCATGGTTTACAGCATTGCTGCGATATCTGCGCCTTTCTGCCTGACACATCCAACTTCAGCAAGGCTTTGGGTCGCTGACCCTATATAGGATGGGACAGCCAACTCCATCCCATAACCTCCTTAGTTGCCTTTTACGACATGCATGGAAGGTAAACAGTGTTTCTATTCTTTGCTCCCCTTTTGGGCCCGGCAACACATGGGCGACTTTATTTTGGATTATCAGTTCTGTCCCAGATCGCATGTCTGGCAGCGTTCAATTTTTTTTTAAATTGTCCAATCTAATTTTTTTTAGCAGTTTATGATGCCACTCTGCCAGTTAATTTTCTGTTAGAGAAATGGCTCCCGTATCGATGCTTTAATCTGCATGCTACGCACTGAGATCCTCCCTGCTTCTCGTGTATGACCCTGGAGGTGGGAGCTCTCAGTGCGTAAACAGTAACCACATCCATCAAACCAAAGCATATAGTAAATAGTAACCACATCCATTGAACCAAAGCATGTAGTAAATAGTAACCACATCCATCGAACCAAAGCATGTAATAATAGTTTATGGCATGATCCAACGAAACAAAGCATGTAGTAAACAGTTTATAACTTTATAACCACATCCATCGAACCAACGCCATGACAATAAACTACAGCACCACACAAACAAGTGTAAAAGAACTAGAAAGTATTGTAAGATATTTATAAAATCTTCAATAAGATTTTTGCATTCCTCATTTAGGAGATCAGAACATGACATTTATAACTAGGGAGAAAGCCAAAAAGTGGGTACCACCCCCCCCCCCCCCATTTTTTGCCCCAAAATAGTTTTCCCAAAAATGTCACCAAAATCTCAAAAAAATATGGATATTACTCTTTTAAGGTTGGCTAACCCCTGTACCAGGTTACAAGACGTAGGTTATCTTCAACTTGTGTGTAATATCCATTTGAATACGATACACTATGAATCATGATAGCTGATACACATCATAGCTTATGACTTATGCATACCATACATAGGGAATATGAGATATAGTTATAAATTAATGAGGCCTATGATAGTTTATATATTATATATATCATGATACATCCATAGGTCTGTGTCTAGGCCCTAATCCTTAGACTCCTATAAATAGTATATAAGTATAGCATAAGCATAAAACATTGAAGGAAAACATTATAATATCTAATAATAAGTAAATCATGTAACCAATCCTCTATTCATGTGACTGAATGAATATTATCTTAATATATAAGCTGGCAAATTGATATTTATTAGGCTTATTTGTTAGGCCTAATAGCAATTTTTCATCACTTATATAAGTTACGTAACCAGGACTAGACTTACTACTTGTTTAAAGTTGTTTAATGTTTATACAGCCGGCTGTACCATTAACATTACAAGTCTACTGTAAAAATAAAGGTCTACTTACATTGGTCTGATTGGATAAATGAGGATCAACTTTTGCCGTTGAGCCTACTTGGACGTACACAATTCACAACACATCAAATTTCTTGATCAATTATTGGGTGAACAATTTCGTTACCTAGCTTAAATGAATATAATATCATATACTAGGCTATACTATTTTAATTCAATATGTTCACTGGCTATACTACTGCGAACAACGGTAGTATAATAAACATGTATTGTATGTCAAAATGTCATGTGTTAATTCAAGTTTAGTTGAAAGAAAATCGGTCGTGTTGCAGATTAATACAGCGCAGGTGTGCAACTAAAACTTATCACAGATCGGTTTTAAAAAAATTGCTTAGAACTCTGTAACAACATTCAACATGAATGATCGTGGTCGAAGCGAGCGCAGTCGATGTTGCATTAATAGTTTAAATAAACACTATACACTACTACACAGCGGTGAGTTATATAATATAGATTGTAAGATTGAACCAGTAGTTACGTTGAACAAATAGGACTATATATATAATACAAAACGTATAGAACTGTGTTCATCAAAACACATCGAGCGTTGCCAACTCATTTCATCACAAAAGCATTAGGACGACTATAAAAAGCACCAGAAAGCATTTTAAAAATATCGGAAGCACTTAAAAAAGCACCAAATATTTTCCTTAAAATAATACAAGATAACACATTAATGATTATAATTAAGAATATCAGTCAATCTGATAAATATAACCACATAAATCGAATGATATTCCAGATTTGATATTCAAGATCGCATTATACAGTCAGATATTTTATTTCATTTCATGTTTCTTTTTCATGGACATTTAGTGATGTCAACATGTTTTTGCCAAAAAACACTAGCCTCATGCCAAAAATTCACACACAAAATAATGAGAATACACTGCAAAAAACACTATAATTTTATAAATATGTTTCAAATTATCACATATAATTCTTGATTATCAGTTAATATCAGAAATATGTTTATTCAAGATCTGCAAAGTCCCAGTCAGACAAGTCTTCTTCAATTTCTGTTGCATTTTCTGGATATATTTCTGTATCAGATGATGACGATTGAAACAAACTTTTATAAGCATCTTGTTGAAGAGAATGGCCCACACATCTGACTAGGATCATATGAGGAATTTCAGACTTTAATTTTGTGTACACTCCATTGCTTACATCTATCATGACAGATACATTATCATGGCCTAGTGAAATTAGTCTTTGCAACTCAAGTCCATTATTCTTCAAACATTCTTCCAGAGCATTGCAAATTGATTCAGCATTACAGTCACACAGTTCTACTAAATCTAAAAAAGTAATACTAATCTATTTTCACGGAAAAATATCTTATTGCTATACCAAGTAGCTTAGTTGCATTAATATCATTGCGTTCATCAATTAATAGGTTGAATTTGCTGTTTCCAATATCAGATAGCAAATCTTTTTTGGAAATATGGCGCTAGCACAATTGAAATAACTGAGCTATACTTTTAAGGTTTAGGTTCTTGCATCGTTTACTTTCACGAAAGTGTACCTTAAATGTTCACTTAAATGATCAATCACCCTTAGAAAACAATGACCAGCTACGAACAAAGATATGCCTGCTTCTGTTAGTTTCACTTCGTTGCTGAGAGTGTTAAATGAAAGCTGTGATTGCTCATGGAATGGTTGTTTAGCTTTCTTGTGTTTGTCGTCACAGCGTGTCTCTCAATATCTTTTACCCTCCCGGCTATTCTACATTTACAATACGTACAGTAACTCTTCGTGTCATCTCTTTCAACTCTAATAAACCATTTTTAAAATCTCGAATCATTTAGCCACTGCGCCCTGAAATGCTGATGGTAGTTCTTGCTCATTATGATACACAAATATAAATTAAACAGTAGTGTAGTAAAAACAAAAATCATGGGATGATTGTGAATGTGCAAGTGAACAACGGCAATTTTAAATTTCAGCTCTTTTTACTATTTATTACGAGTTCGACTTTTTAAGTGTTCACAAAAATGTGTAAAATTAAATCAATGTTTTTGAATAAAATGAAACAAATTATTTGACGACTTAAAAGGAACAAAAAAGTACTAAATAATTACAAAATGCACTAGAGCGCACCAGCAAATTTTTGAAAAGCATTAGTGCGGCGGCGCTACTTAAAAAATGTTGGCACCAGGTGACTTTAAAAAGCAACAAAATGGCAACCATGACACATCCTGCAACTATCAGTCAGTCAGTTCCTCTTTTGCCAAGTTTGGCACATAGGGCGGATGTCATAGTTCTCCATGCCTGTCGGTCAGTTGCCAAGGATTGCAGGCCTTGTGCATTTATGCCTGTTGATTTTAAGTAATTCATAAATGTTCTTCTGAACGTTGTTTTTGGTCTTCCCTGTTTTCTTTCCCATCTGGTTAGTTAGTCGGTCGTTGGATCAGTATCACTGCAAACTGGACACGTCCATAGTTGCTCTGATCTCTCGTTGAGTATATCCGCCATTACACTTCTGCTGACAGTACCTGTCCTATGCTGGTTGACCATCATTCTTCTGCGCCCTCCAAAATGTTCACTTCTAGCAACACCGCATTTCAATCCCTGATCTTTAATCCTAGCAATTGAAAAGGAATCATCATCCACATTAGTCTCACTCTCGCGTGCTATATCTCTTAAGGAGTTCAAAATGTCAGCGCGATCCATTGCCCCATCGCCCTGTGTCACAATCGCGCAAGATGCCAGTTGATCCGCTCTTTCATTGCCCCGAACACTCACATGTCCCGGCACGAAAATAAATATAACCACTTTCAGCCTCGCCTTTCTCAAGGCCTCAATCCACTGTTTACGAACGAGACCCACTTGTACCTTCTTAATCATACTCATAGAGTCACTCAAGATGCAGACCTGCGTTACCTTCTGTGTGCATAGCCATTCAAATGCCCTGGTCACTGCCATAGTCTCCTTGGTCATACTACTCGTCGTGACCGAAATGTACCACTTTCCTCCCTGATCGTTTTACCTGCGCACTGTGCCGTGAAGGCACAAGCACTGCGAACATGTCTAATCACAGATCCATTAGTGTATATAATCACATCCCCCTCTTAGGTATTCTCAAAGGGTATTTTTACCCTCCTCTGATCGTTCCCATCTGGTGTCCACATGAAGACTTGTGAAATTCTGTCTTCCTTCATTCTAATTATGTGGCCGATGTAAGCCATAAGCCTATGTCCAACGACGTTTTCTGATGATGTTCGTCACGTACTCTTGTTTTGTCTCCTCTCTTAATATGTCGTTTGATGTGAAGTCTTTCCAATTAGTGTTTGTAATTTTTTTCTGGGGCATCTATTCTCGTAGCAACTAGCTTCTTATCCATTATTGCGGTAGATTTCCAACTTTCACATCCATATGTCAATAATGGAATCACACTTGCATTGAATAGTCGCAGTTTGATGTGCTTACTTGCGATCTTCGATCTCCAGATGATTGAAAGTTTGTTAAAGGCGTTGGAGGTGAGAGCGATTCGAGTCGTGATTTCTGAGTTGGTATCACCATCTACCGTTATCTTGCTTCCCAAATATACGAAATTTGAAACATTGTCTAGTAGGCCAATATTGTCATCTAGTTTAATTGATTCTGTCAGGCCGGTAAAGTTCCAAAAACAACGCTCAGAAGAACATTAATGAATGGACTAAAATCAACAGGAATAAATGCACAAGACCTGCAATTCTTGGCAACTGACCGACAGGCATGGAGAACTATGACATCAGACCTATGTGGCAAACTCGACAAAAAAGGAACTGACTGAATTTAATTGTTATTCCTAGAATTGTTTGGGTATTCGTATGGTCTATATATTTATGTTCCTCCATTTTTCACTGTATTCCCTACTGACCCATTTGTATATACTCTGATTCATATGCCTCGTAGATATTTGTCATCGATCATATTTGACAGAGAGTAAATTGCGTTGTACACTATTCCTTTCATTCCACAGAAAATATATTTCACCTCAGCCTGGATATGAATAGATAATCCACTAACCTTTTTTTGGGGTGGGGGGGGGGGAGAGGTTGTTATGATACTTCTTCTTCTTCAGCGTTCATTCTCAAACTCCTGCTGGATCTCTCCTGTAGCAGTACTACTAGATCTCCAGCAGGATGCAGGCCAGAGAATGGAAATGCGTTGTGTCGCCGTTTTATTTGCGCCAATGGCCCGACACATCCGTCTTCGGCGGAGTTATGATACCGACGTTAGGTAGCTGTCAACTGCAAGGCTAGTCCGAGACTTTTCTACGGAGTCGTTTGGCCAGACGGATAAAGAAAGCTACCTCATTTCAGTCGCCATATCGCTGTTTTGAATTATGGTTTTCGTTGGATACCTTTGTTATGCAGTGGAACATTTCTGTCTGTGTTAGCACCTTTGTGTCCCTGCGTTCATTCACTGTTTGTGTCCTACCTCATTTTCTCCATCTCTACTATGGGTGTTGATTTTATTGCCTCTGTCATTATCTTAAGTGCCTGGTTTTGCATCTTATCTAGCTCATGTAATGGGGTATTTGATTCTGGTCACCGTGCAGTGGTCAAATGTGTGATCGTTTGCCCTGCTGATAAACTTTACTAAGTATTTTCCCATTTGTTCGCAACGTGGTTTAACTTAGTTTTCTCAGGAAGGCTAACTTTCTTCTGGCCTTTGTTATTGCTTTGTTCATGCGTTCCTTCCATGTCAGCTTGTTGTCAAATGTGACTCCAAGATATGTGGTTTGTTTGTATTCTTCCAGGAGCGCTCCGTTTATCTTGACCGCACCAGCTTTTCTGTTTTAGTGAAAGAGTAAATAGAGTAGTGCTGCACTTATCTATATTGATGTTGACACACCATCTGTTTGTCTATGTGGTTAAAGCATCTATAGTTCTTTGCACGTGTTTGGTGGCCACTGTTACATATTCTTTCGCGCACCATATTATCACGTCATCAGCATACACTGCCATATTGTTTCATGTGATGACTCAGCAACCAGATCATTGATGTAGATCAGAAACAGTGTGGGGAACAATACTCCTCCCAATGGTATCCCGTGGCGAAGTAGGGCTTTCTTGTTTTTGTAGCCATATAATTGAACTCTAGCTCTTATGTTGTGTTCAATAAAGTGTTCATTTTCCACGTCATTGAGGTATAGGCATATGGGGATGCTGTGTTGACCTGTATTTATCATTGGCAAGTAACATACATAGAGTGATGTGGGGAGTATCATTCCTGCCGTCTTCACTTTCCCAGAATAGATGGTGCTCGTTTCCTTAAGCTGAGTCGACCATTGATGATAAAAATATTTCCGATTGAACTGGAAGTTGAACATGCAATTAGCGGACTGGGATGCCAGTTCACTAACAACTGAAATACCGAGGGCAAGTACCCACTATCTTTGATAGAGCGTCATATTATATGAAACATCATAGAATTGTTTAATAAATTATAATTTTTTTTTGGGGGGGGGGGGGGGGAGGGGAACTTAACCATTGATTCTAGTCCAAACAAACTATATTGGGTCAATATGTGAATGGTAAGGTGGAAATCGAAGATAAATGTGGTCATGCTCTTCATTGATTCTGTCAATTTGATAGATCTTTGTGTTTTTACAAGCTGCAATAGCGCTGGTTTTAAATTAGTGTTGACAACAGGAAAAGTTACCTTTGCAGTCACGTCCTCATTTAATCTTTGATACTTAATGCAGTTTTCTTCCTGATCTACAACATTATTGTAGGATACATTATTTGTTATATAAAATGAAAAAAAATCTATCCAATGTGGGGAGAATTGTGTTCACTATCCAATCATTAAGAATATGTCCATTTATTTCAATGTGGTAATCCCTACCGTCTGCGAAAGTTTACTAAAAAAAATAACATATTTTCTTCACTACCAGTCTTTTCTATAATAATTCGTTGCAGTTCCCCGTGGACAATCTCCAGAAAAGACAGAACATATTTTACATAATTTCTCACTGTACAACAGCACAAGAAGAAAACAATGACCATCTGAAACAGCTCTGTCAGACTTGGTATACTGTCCTGTCTCTGGGGTGGTGATCACAGTACAGTTCATTGATGACATTCATATCAGCATCTGACTTCGACTTGAGAACGAAAAAAAAGAAGAAAATATTAGTTGCAGTTTGCTTATTGGGATCTTTCTCCATTTTGTTAAATGATTAGCATTTGTTTTTCAGAATGGAAGCAAATGAACACAGATGAATAGAAGATCTTGTCCAAGGCGTGAAAATTCCTATTTTCTGTTCGGTCTAAATTTAATGACAAATTGAAGACGGATGCATATGGTGAACAACTAGAAATTACGTGAAAAAGAGATAGTAATGTAAATGTACAGAACAATGGGTAAAGAAACTTCATGGAATGTTAGAATTTCAAAAACAATATTTGAGAGTTCTATATTTTAGTTTCAAGATATGCACTAATTTATAGTTAGTGCGGTACACATGAACAGTTAAATTCAGACACAATTTCTCCAGCAGTTTGCGTTAAGCCTCGATTTTCATAATGCATAATCAACATTTACAGACCAAAGCGCACATTAAAAATATACAGCTGTGTATACTATATAATAGTCTAATGCACTAAGGTAAGATGCAGAGGCGTAGTTAGCTGGGAAGCTGTAACGTGTGTATATCGTTGTGATTCCTATCTAGAAGTACCAAGAATATGTGCAACTAGTAAGCGAAAAATCTATTTAAAATACTGAAATCGGACAAAATTGTTTTTGTGCTCCCAGAAGCATTGGGAAAGAAGTAAAAAAAAGGTAATAGAAACAATATTAACACTAATAATGGCACATATTACTATATGATCTAAAGTAAAGAAGCTCATGTCTATTACAGGGGCTCGAAAGGGAAGCAAATAATAGTTATCCTACCACCTATCATGCATGTCGTAATGGGCAACCACGGAACTAGATCGAGGGGTTGACAACTCTACATCGTGCTATCCGGTCAGATTAAGCCTGATGACAACACATGTTTACACAGCTAGGAATGAATGAAACATCTCATCTGTCACAAGTCTTAAGATTACAATCAAATCATAGCAGGCACCCCCTCCCCCTCAATCCAGATTAGAAGAAAGCTCAGCTTGAAGCATTGACCTCTACCTTCACATTTGAGTAGAGCAATCATTTGAGACTTGCTAAAGCTGTGTGAAACTTTCCTACTAAAGAAGAATATACAAGAGAAATACAACTCCGGTATCTGACATTTGGAGCAAAAGTGACAAATTATGCTTCCTCGAGGATATTTCATCATCACCGTAAGCATCACCATCATCGTGATGCTCATCATTATTGTAGTTGTGATCGTCAGCAGCATTATAAACTTCATTATAGTCGTAATCGTCGCCATCACCATCATCATCATCCTTCTTAAAAATGTTAAAGCTTATATGATTTATGAACCAGTGTCATAGCACACGGTTTCTCAAAAATGATCAGCTGCATATTCATTAGTTGACCAGAAACCGTCTGACTAGCGCCGCCTACCGGACTTAATCAGTTGCGATGGCGCTATTCCTCGACCTTCCCAGAGCATGAGCTCTGGTACCATACTTTCTGGTTGCTGGCTGAACCATGGGAGTAATTTTTATTTCAGACCAGAAAGAACGAGTGGATTCGAAACTCGGGCTTGCTGATTAGCGGGCGAATGGCTTAACATTACACCATTGATCATCATCTTCGTTATCATCATCATCATCATTATCTAGTGCCATGCCGACTGAAGTAGGCGACAATGAATCTTCATAATTTTCTATAGCCAGTGTTGGCTGTCAATTTAATTGTTGAATCGCATTCATAACACTTCGCCAGACTGTCCAGAATCTTTTAACTACCCCCCCCCTCTCTGTGTGCTTGTGTGTGTTTGGGTGTATTCTCTCAGTTATATGCAGTAGATCTGTGAGGACTGATAAAACTTTGGGATACGAGCATTAATCTTGGTGGAAATTATGTTGAAAAATAAAAGGGACAGTGTAATTTTTAAAATAATTGATTTCCAAGTCGTTGTCGTCGTAATTTTTTTTAATTAAACAGCCGTTTGTGACTTGCTTATTGACTTGCCCTAATATTTACACTATTTGTGTCTCATTGCTATTCTTAGCAGTTCTCAAAACACACACATTTCTAATGTAAAATTGCATCTCTGTGTCCTCAAGGTTCTTCATGGATGATTAAAAAATGTCAATGATTCACAACCATATGTTGATGTTGAATCTACGTAGTACTGGAAAACACATATTCTCATTTCTATGAGACAAAGATTTGTTACATTTTATACTTCTAATCTTGGAAAGACCATATTTTCGGGGACAATAATTTTTTTGAATTCTTAAAAAATATTTTTTTTTGTAAGCTAGAACTGTACACATCTTGGAAATTTAAGTGAAGTATGTTTTAGTATAAGATAACATTTTGAAGAAACTCACTCGTGGCTATAAATTGTTGTCATCACCATACACATCCGTCTCCTCCAATGATGACTCGTCATTAAACCAACTGTGTAGATGCATTCTTTATTTTATTATTTTATATAACAGCTTTGTTTTTTCTAAACCGATGGGGGACATAAGAGTTTTTGTGCAAAGAACCATGTGTAAATTCATAATATCATTAGCGGGATATTTATGTATTGATAAAATAGTTCGAGAACAAATGTCTTCGTAGGATAACTAACACCCATTAGAGTGAATTCAAATCGAATGATAAAGTAAGAGAAGAGACACATCAAAATTTCATCACAGATGTTATCAGAAAACGCCGATGGTCCTACGCGCAGACACCAACAGAATGTACCACCAATCTATTGAATGGATTACTTCATGCAAACGAGCAAGGGGTAGACCAAAAGAAACACCCAGAAGAACAATACTTAGAGAAAGTAAAACAACCAATATTCATACTATTCAAGAACTGCACAGAATAGCTTTAAACAGACGTAATTGGAGAGATCTTACCTCTGCCTTATGCGTTAACTTCAGCGCAAAAGAAAAATGAATGAATGATTGAATATCTTTCGCGGGCCACATCAAATTATCAACTTGAAAATAAGCTTGCAATATTTACTCAGATATTTAAGTAACTTATCCATAATGTGATGGTTGGGTTTGTTACTCTTCGGTGAGGTATGTATAATATAATAATAATATAATTAAAAATAATGTTTTTAAAAAAACCGAAGTAACCTGGTGTAGTAGAATGTGAAGACCACCGAACAATCAGTGCTATGATCCATGTCACCAAGATCCTAATTCGTGTAATCATGAGGCGAATACGAGGGCAGATACAACCAGAAATTACAGAAGAGCAGTGTGGATTTATAAAGATTAACGGCACAATGAATGTTATATATATATATATATATATATATATATATATATATAAGAGCATCGATTGAGATGTACTTTATCGTGATAGATTATAGTAAAGCGTTTGACAAAGTGAATTCAGATATAATAACATGTTAGAACAACTCAATGTTGCGGGGAAAGATTTAAAGATAGTAAGAAATAAGTATTAGAAATAAATAGCCTCGACGAGGGTTGACAGTAATGTCGGAGAATACCAAAAAGATAGAAATGAGCGTCAGACAAGAATGCGTAATGTCACCAGATCGTTTCTCCCTGTATAAAAGGATATTATGCGAAACATAGAAATCATGTCAGGAATAGTAGTTGGGTGTTACAATATGAATAACCTAAGATATGCTGACGATATATTTCTGATTGCATGGAGCTAGCAAGAACTTCAAGCCCTGTTAGACACGGTAGTACAAGAAAGTAAACACAAAAGCCTGTCTAAACAACAAGAACACAGAAGCAATGGTTGCTTCAAAAACATACACATTGCCAAGATTCAGTGTTAATATCAATTATACACACCGAAGATGGATGGGTCGGACCAATGGAGCAAATTAAACAGCGATACCACGCATTTCCATTTTATGTACTACGTCCTGCTCGATGGCTATTTTCGTGTTAAAGGATAGACCCAGCAGGAGTTTGAGAATGAACATTGAAGAAGATATCAATGATGCAATATTAAATCAAGTGGATAAAGTCAAGTATCTTGTCACCATATTAACATTAGATGGCCAGTGCTCCAACGAGGCAAAGAGCAGGATAGCACACGCCAAATCAGCATTTTAAAAATGAGAAAGATTCTATGCGATGGAGTAATCTCAATACAAATACTCATTCGAGTGATAGGATGCTATATCGAACATATTCTTCTTCATGAATGTGAACTGTGAACGATAAACAAACGACCTCAAGGCGAGCTGGGGGGTAACCGAGATGTGATCTATGAAAAGAATGATGAATATTCCATGGACAGACAAGACAACTATTGTAAACGTCCTCAGGATTGTGTCATGGGACGTATTCTCTCCAGATAGGAGAGAGAGTGTGGTTGACGATTAGCGCAACTCTTCCACACTATAAACCAACTTCAGCGCTAGTCATTTCTTCAGACAAGAAACTGCAAGACAGAAGCGGACACGTAGAAAAGAAAAAAACATCTCAACCTCACACAGATACCTTCTATTGTTGTCAATTCTGTAAAAGAACATTTTGTGCGCGCATTGGACTTGCTAGTCATTTAAAAACGCACTATTAACTTTATTATTTTATTATTTATTGTTATTATTATTATGGTTGAGTTTTTGGTCATCGTCGATCACGACGGACGAACATCATCATTCTCTCCAGAACGTTGTCTTCCCAATGAAATCCCTGAACCATACTATGTTTTGAGCCACGAGGCTTACATTTTCCAACGAGGTATTCATGTTATTTTTAATGTCGTCAATCCATCGTCTTTTTGGTCTGCATTTCCTCCTTCTCCCAGGTGCTCTGCCCTCTATTCTTGATTCTCCATTAATGCCCTCCATTATTTGTCATTCTAAACATTTGTAACTCTTTATATGACAAAACAGGTGTAGTTTTCCTTTTGCTATTGTGTTTAGCAATCAACACTAGAATATTCAATGTGTTTATAATATCTGCGTTTCTCTTTTTTCACCTTCCTTTCATGATATTCTAAGTATCTTTCTGTAGCATTTCATCTCAAAGGCGTTGATCTTCTTTGCCGTCTGTTTTACCTAGGGTCCATGTTTCACAGCCGTATGTCAGGAGTGCTGGAGTACAAAGACAAATTATAGGAAAAAGTAGAATGCAATCAAGATGTTTAGGTCATGTGATGAGAAGAGTAAATCTTAAATTTTTTGTAGCCACAGGAAATATCAAAGGGAGAAGAGTTAGAGGAACACACAGAGAGAAATTGCTGGATTGGTTATCACAGTGGAACGAGAGAATGTCACCAACCGTATTTATTAATAAAACACGAGAAAGAGAGTTGTGGACAAAAATTATTACCTACGTCATTCGACACGACAATTAATTGATTGATTGAATATACATTTAATGGTGTTATTGAACACGATATTATTGATTTATAACGCATTTTCATTCTCTGGATTACACCCTGCTGAAAATCTAGTAGGGACACTGTACTGCTGCTTGAGAGATCCAGTGGGAGCTTGAGAATGAACATTGAAGAAGAAGAGTTATTGTATGTTTATAATAGATAGATCTGGTATCCCAAGCATTGACACGATCCTGATGCAGACACAGATTCGTTGGGCAGGTCATTTGGTACGTATGCCAGACCATCGTCTGCCAAAGATACTACTCTATGGTGAGCTAGAGAAGGGTATACGATCTCAAGGTAGCCAAAGGAAGCGCTACAAGGACTCGTTAAAGAACTCACTGAAAGCCTTTGAAATAGACCACGATACATTGGACGAACTTGCACAAAATAGATCTACATGGCGTTCTAAAATAAAAAAGCGCATCATCTTGTGAAAAGAAGAGAAATGCAGCAGCTCAACAGCGGAGAGCATCCAGAAAGTCACGGATAGACCAAGATCCGTCTACAGTCGTCATTCCATGTCCGAACTGTCCAAGGAATTTACAGCTCGAATAGGGCTCATTAGACATCTACGAACTCATAATCAAGGACATAACTCTAATTGAATTTTCAAAAGTGGATGTAACAAATGGTCATCATCACTTGTGATGGACGAACAACATTGTATGTTTAGTCCAACGTTAGTTGCATTCGGCGGACCGAAGAAAATGATCCCGAAAACGATCCAGAGGTTCCCCACCCTTGTTCTAAGCAAACATATTGCATTATTCCGTTTGTGAACATTTTAATTTTAACTTTCCAGTTCTATTAAGCCCTTAGATAAGGTGGGGGTTTAGGGTGTTCAAACACCACTTCCTCCTCCCTTAGCAAATCAGAAAATGACTGTTAGTACTAGGAACCTAATCAAAATGTGGGTGGGTAACCCCCTCCCCCTAACCCCCAGTCGTTTGTTTCTATAAAAAAAAAGTATAATATTTTGTTTTATCAAATAGAGAAATTAACACACGGAAACTAACGTCACGAGTGACTTTTTTTTTAACAATGCAAGTTAATTCTATCGTTTGCGTGCGTTCACTGAACAAGATGATCTTGCATTTATTAGTAATTTGAGAGAAATCATCTTTTATGTCAAAATTTGTTCTCTAACTCCTGCTGGTCAGTAGGATATAGTTTGTCGTTCGTTCTCCAACTCCTGCTGGTCAGTAGGATATAGGTTGTCGTTCGTTCTCCAACTCCTGCTGGTCAGTAGGATATAGTTTGTCGTTCGTTCTCTAACTCCTGCTGGTCAGTAGGATATAGTTTGTCGTTCGTTCTCTAACTCCTGCTGGTCAGTAGGATATAGTTTGTCGTTCGTTCTCTAACTCCTGCTGGTCAGTAGGATATAGGTTGTCGTTCGTTCTCCAACTCCTGCTGGTCAGTAGGATATAGTTTGTCGTTCGTTCTCTAACTCCTGCTGGTTAGTAGGATATAGTTTGTCGTTCGTTCTCCAACTCCTGCTGGTCAGTAGGATATAGTTTGTCGTTCGTTCTCTAACTCCTGCTGGTCAGTAGGATATAGTTTGTCGTTCGTTCTCTAACTCCTGCTGGTCAGTAGGATATAATTCGAAGTTCGTTCTGCAACTCCTGTTGATTAGTAGGATATAGTTCGTAGAACGAAATGCGTTGTGTCATGGTTTACTGTGTTACCTGTGCATGTCGGGCTGATACATTGAGTTCACTATACGTTTGGGGCATTTGAAAAAGACGAGAACAGAGATGAAGAAGAAAATATATCACATACAGCGAGAGAAATAGGAAAAGAAGGGTAAGATCAAAGAAAGATAGCAACACGTATGGCAACTTGTGATGAGAGAAGACAATAAAATGAAAAGATACAGATAGAGAAGATGAGATGTGAAAATATAAAAAAAAACATTGTGAGTTTTTGTAAAGTCTGGAGTGGAACTAAGCCAGAAAGACAGCGATATATATGATAGTCTGATGCTCTCTTTTACAAACACCCACATCTCACGGTTTGTTTACTTGTTTCGATACCAAGTAGTTACGAGTGATAAAGCTATCGTTTCCTATGTGCAATAGCAGCTTCCTTCAGAGTTTTCTTTCATACCCAAAATACTCTCAGCGAAATGCAATGCTATGAGAAGACGCATCCTATGCAGATATGGTATATGCATGTATGTAGAGGATAGGTGGATAATTTTGTGTGCAAGCATCCAATCACATAAAAACTTTCAATCATTTGGAAAAAGTCAGAAGGCAGTACACTGGATTTGAACCATGACCGTTCAGCTGGAATCTATAGTGTGTTGTTGCTGTTGTCTATGTATCGTATTTGTATAGTGTGTGTTGTTGTTGTCTTTTTATCGTATTTGTATAGTGTGTGTGTTGCTGTCTATTTATCGTATTTGTATAGTGTGTGTTGTTGTCTATTTATCGTATTTGTATAGTGTGTGTTCAAATCACTGTGTTGTTGTTGTCTATTTATTGACCGACTAGTCCATATTCATAGTGACTTGAGAATATACACTCTGGAAGATTGACTAAAATTACATATTTCTTTAGAGATGTGTGTAGTCAAAATCGGAAAACGTGTTGACCGTAGCCATTTGGGGGTATCAATTTTGATCACTTTTGACAACATCATATGACTGCATGGCTTCAATAGGGTAAAAAAATGTCACGGTAGTGGTGTAGAGAGTACTAGATAAGTAGAAAAATAATGGTGACAATTAATTTTGATGAAATTATTGATAAATTACAAACAACACACAATTTATAATAAAAACTTCATACATTGTTGCTAATAAATTTATTGGATCGGCTAGCAAAACATTTAATGAAAAAAAACTGGTTGTAATTACATTATGTACATTTTAAAATATTACAGCTTTTGTTATGTGAGGGTCTGAAAATTGAACATATGCCAATAGATACGTGATGTTAAAAAAACCCCCCACTTACAATAGGTTAATAAAACACGATAAAACAACAAAACATGATAGCACGACACAATATGATAACACAACAAAACATGATAGCACGACACAACATGATAACACAACAAAACATGATAGCACGACACAATATGATAACACAACAAAACATGATAGCACGACACAATATGATAACACAACAAAACATGATAACACAATAAAATATGATAGCACAACAAACTATGATTGCACAGCAAAACACAAAAACAAAACAAAACATGATAACACAACAAAACACGATAGCACAATAAATTATGATAACACAGCAAACTATGATTGCACAACAAAACAGGCGAACAAAACAAAACATAACACAACAAAACATGATAACACGACAAAATATGATAGCACAATTAAACACGATAACACGATAGCAAAAGAAGACGGTAACCCCCTCCCGCCACCACTGCCTTACAAAACCAATAAAAAGTTAGTGGTTTTTTCACAAGTGTATACTAAAAAGCGAAATGACATGTTTTTATTTTAGAAAAAAACAAACAACCTCTATCTCCTTTAGTAAAGTCCTATCTACTGTCACGCGGGCGCCATGAACCATCACTACGCCTCTGGGAATGAATATCGATCAAAATCATTGTTACTATTCAGGTCTCATTCTATAAGTATTACATGATTTAGCACAATGTGACTGGAGAAAAGACCAGCATAACTATACACTCGCGCTAAAATTCAATTATATATGCACATATACATTCTTTATACTCTAGACTGAAAGGAGTGTGTACAACAATGATTCCTTTCGAGATTGTACAACTGTATTATTAATGTTAGGCTTTTTTAATTGAATCTTTGTTGTTGAGCATGTTACGTTGGGTTATATTTTCTATAATAATGTCGGATCTACCAGTTCAATGCTCTCTCGTTCTCTCTCTCTCTCTCACACACACACACACGCACGCACGCACACACACACACACACACACACACACAAACACACGCACGCACATCACACACACCACACAACCATAAGGATTTTCAGAGTCGTAGGTACGTCTTCAGTAAGGAAGGGGGGGGGGGGGGGTTACCAAAAAGGTCAGCGCTTTTCATGAGAAATTTGATGACCTTTTCATGAGAAATTTGATGACCTCTTTTAGAAAATCGTCTGGGGGGGGGGGGAGGTTGCAAACTGGCATTTTGATTACATTTATAATAATAAGTCATGTTTTCCTGGGGGGGGGGAGGGGGTTGCCGGTTGAACATCCCAAATAACCTTATATATGGGCTTGTACACACTTTATCTGAATGACACTCTTTCGATTTCAAAATGTCAGTATCATTGAGTTCATTCAAGGATGAAACACCGACATGACCAGCAAACCGGTATCGGATTTAGGTGTTCACAGAAATCTACTCTAGATATTGTGCAAGAACTTACTTAAGAACATTAGAAAACATATGAAAGATCGGAATAACAACAGCAGTTCACAGGGCACAAAGTACCAATCCGCCATCAAACAACACAACAACGGTTTCATATAGACATATGTAGCATAAGCAATAAAGAACTAGAAATAGTTGAATTTATGAGATTTGCGTAATGTGAGTAGCAGATTATAGAAAGGTGAAATGACAAAACTAACACACAACTATATATCATCATGTAGTTGTGTTAAAGATGATAAAAAATCTGTGTAAAAGATATATAAAATAGATGCAACAAAAATACCAGATCCTAGGACAAAAACACGTATTTTCAAGAACAAAAATGTAAACATAGACACTAAAGTTGCATCATACAAAACTATTATTATTCCATCACTGTTCTACCAGTGCCAAACCTGGATAATGACAGCTCAAGACAAAAGAGAAATTGTGACCGCAGAAACGACATGTCTACGAAGAATACTCGTAGTGTCATTAAGAGATAGAATTAGAAACGATAACAGCAGACAGATAACCAAAACAATACAAGTATTGAAACACATTAAAAGACTACAGATCAAGTGGTTTTCACACGCTTCCAGATTACCAACAGATAGCATGCCACAAATGGCCATGACACATAGATATAACGGCTATAAAGCCAGAGGCAGATCATATAAAAGATGGGTCACAGAAATCAAATAAACCACGGGAACAAGTTTACAAACAGCACACACTTGCCCGTACATACATATAACCAAATAAGATCAGGGTACAAAGCCAGAGGAAGATCACGGAAAAGATGGATAGAAAACGTCAGGGACATCTTAAACAGACACGGTCATAGCACAGCCGAGGC
This sequence comes from Meghimatium bilineatum, assembly GCA_034231615.1. Taxonomy (NCBI): domain Eukaryota; kingdom Metazoa; phylum Mollusca; class Gastropoda; order Stylommatophora; family Philomycidae; genus Meghimatium; species Meghimatium bilineatum. The sequence continues at coordinate 37,587,964 of CM067322.1, forward strand.
CACACATCTGGATTTAGAACGCAAGCTCGAGCTCCAATCACCCCTACGCTTAACGGCAAGAGTGGATCACAAACCACCTAGGGAAAGACAATAGATTTAAGTGGTTTTTTTCGTAGCCAAATCTGAGACTTGCCTGAAGTTGACAGATTCCTATTGTGTATAACAGATTAAACGAACCCCTTGGATAGAGGAACCCGGATTATCAATTTTGTTCAGATTTAAGCAAAATTAATGAATTTTCAACGAAAACGAACGGTACAATGTACAGAGTAAGACACTCTCAATCATATGTGTGTCATGTGACGTATTCTCTCCATAACGTTATCTTTCCAATGAACTCTCTGAACCCTTCTCTATCTTGGGCCATGCGGCTTGCATTTTTCAACGACGTTTTCATGTTATATTTAATGTCGGTAGTCCATCGTCTTCTTGGTCTGCCTTTCCTCCTCTTCCCAGGTGCTCTGCCCACCATTATTTTCTTTATAAACAGTTGTCTCTTTATATGACAAAACAGGCGCAGTTTTCTTTTAGCTATTGTGTTTAGTAACCAACAATCCGGAATCTTCAATGTGTTTATAATATCCGAGTTCCTCCCCCCCCATTTTCCCATGATATTCTAAGTATCTTTCTGTAGCATTTAATCTCATAGGTGTTGATCTTCTTTGCCGCTGTTTTACTTAAGGTCCATGTTTCACAGCCGTATGTTGCAACTGGAAAAATAAAAGGTCGTAGCATTAGTTTCGTTTCTATTTTGATGTTTTTCCATATGTTTTTCAACCGTGTTATTTTACAATATGCCATTGCCAATCTCTTCCTTATCTCTGTCATGCAGTCTCCTGCACCGTTGATGTTTGCTTTAAAAATTATTAGGTACAATTTATCTGTGCGACCTGTTATCGTACTTAGCAAAACTATGAATTACAGGGAGACATGTCTACACAATCTAACTTTATTAGCCGGGATTTCATACAGCTTCCGTGACGTGGAGATAAAGATAAAAGCACGCAGCGTCTGCTACCGATCATTCGATCTGCGCGCAACGTACCGAGAGGGCGCTCCCCCAAGGGTCTTTCCAGGGGCGACCTTTCAGTGATTTGCGCGTATATTGATGGATGCTGCGTAGTATAATTCGTTTCGTTAAAGTTTTTTTTAAAAATCCCTGTAATATACTTGTAAAATAATTTCGTGATTTTATTTATTCGGTCTGTTATAAACGACATCCTTGTAGTTAGTTAGTTAGTTAGTCGTCGGATCATCATCACTGCAAACTGGACACATCCATAGTTGCTCCGATCTCTCTTTGAGTGTATCCGCCATCACACTTCTGCTGACAGTACCGGTCCTATGCTGGTTGACCATCATTCTTCTGCGCCCTCCAAAATGTTCACCTATAGCAACACCGCATTTCAATCCCTGATCTTTAATCCTAGCCATTGAAAAGTAATCATCATCCACATTAGTCTCACTCTCGCGTGTTATATCTCTTAAGGAGTTCAAAACGTCAGCGCGATCCATTGCCCCATCGCCCTTTGCCACAATCGCACACGATGCCAGTTGATCCGCTCTTTCATTGCCTCGAACGCCCACATGTCCCGGCACGAAAATAAATGTAACCGCTTTCAAGCTCGCATTTCTCAAGGCCTCAATCCACTGTTCGCGAACGAGACCCACTTGTACCTTCTTAATCATACTCATAGAGTCACTCAAGATGCAGACCTGCGTTACTTTCTGTGTGCGAAGCCACTCAAATGCCTTGGTCACCGCCATAGTCTCCATGGTCATACTACTCGTAGTGACCGCAAAGGCACCACTTTCCTCCTTGATCGTTTTACCTGCGCACTGAGCTGTAAAGGCCCAAGCACTGCGAACATGCCTAATTACAGATCCATCAGTGTATATAATCACATCCCCCTCTTGTACCTGTAATCCTTGTAATTTAGCGGTAGTCGATATGATCCGATTATATAGTCGAAATACAACAGCTGAGATATTTTAATCGAGATCTGCAGGGGTTCTACACTCTTACCATGTAAGAGTGTATTATCTTTCTTGTACCTGGTAGTGACGTCGTGTTTACAAGTGCATTTTCTGAATTCCCCGAGGATTATTGCTAGAAGCTTCATGCTATGATTCACGTGCAGGGTTACCACCGCGTAGCTCTCCCCCCCCCCCAAGTTCTTGGCTTTTTCGATCAGACCTTGAGTTATTTTCCTAAATACTTGTGTTTTTTTGGGGGCCAATTTCTTAGAAAAATCTTTAGTAAATTATCTCTAATTATTCCGCAATAAGTCCGTTGATTGTTTTTGTGTGTTGCGTTTTAGTTTTTAATTACTGTCCCTAATTTATTTTTAACGCCAAAATTGGTTATGATAACAGAGGAGCAGAAAAACATGTTGGAAAATATGGCATAGGTGAACTAAACCAAAATGGAGAAAGATTAATTGAGTTTTGTGAAATAGGAAATTTTGAAATTTCGAATACCTTCTTCCCGCACAAAAATATTCACAAGATTACTTGGAACTCACCTGATAAAATAACCAAAAAACCAGATAGACCATTTTTGTATTAACAACAAATTTAGTTCAGCTGTACAAGACGTAAGAGCTTTTAGAGGAGCAGATATTGGAAGTGATCACAATCTCTGCATAGCTAAGCTAAAAATCAAACTTAAAAAACATCAAAAGACCATCTACCACAGAAAAATCGATACAAAACGTCTACTAGAAAGTAATTTACAAGAAGAATACAACACCAAAATCAACAATCAATACACCGCCTTAGATAAGCCATCTGAATTAGTAAATCCCATAACATCCATAGAAACAAATGGGATAATTTTAGAAATACTGCAATAAATGCTGCTTTGGATACAGCCGGTCTCATGCAAAACAATAAAAAGAAATGGATAAGCGAGAACACTTGGTCAAAAATCCAAAACCGTAAAGAGATGAAGCAAAAAATACTCGCTGCAAAAACCACCCAAGACGAGGAGTAAAACAGCCTCACATACGCACTTTTAGACAAAGAAGTTAAAGCAAGCGCTAGAAAGGACAGGCACAATTATATAAACAACTTATCATTGGAAGCTGAATCAGCCTCAAAACACAACAACAGCAAGATACTACACCACATAACCAAACAACTGTGCAATCAGCCACTTATCCCAAAGGCATCTATTAAAGACAAAAATGGCAAAGTTCTAACAACAACTGAACAACAAAAGCAAAGATGGGCCGAACATTTCCAAGATCTTCTTAACAGACCACCACCCCAATCTACTCCAAATCTAGAGGAAGAGGAGACAATGCCACCATTAGAAGCTTCGATAGAAAATATCACCCTCGAAGAGGTAAAACAAACCATTAAGGAATTAAAAAACAATAAAGCAGCAGGTCAAGATGACATCACAAGTGAAATGTTAAAAGCAGCAAATGATAATACCTTGTCATTTTTACTGGATATTCTCAATATGATTTGGAAAAACGAATGCCCACCCAAAAAAATGGAAAAATGGCATCATTATCAAAACTACCGAAAAAAAGGAGACCTAACAAACTATGATAACTAGAGGGGAATCACACTGCTATCCGTACCTGGCAAAATTCTTTATGACGATAACCACACAGAGGCAGTGATATATAAAATTAATAAACATAAAAGTATAACTACAACACTGGCCCACCAAATTAAAATTAAAATACAAATATTATGCAATACTTAAAAAAGTACCTACTAATATATTAATGATAATAACTCACCTATTCAATAACATATGGGAATCTGGCACCATACCAAAGGCATGGAAGTCTGCCACCATAATACCAATACTAAAGCCAGATAAAGAAGCTAAAGAAGTAAGCTCATATAGACCAATATCACTAACCTCTCACCTAGGTAAAATATTAGAGACAATAATAAATAAAAGAATAGTATTTCACCTAAATAAACATAATATATATAGTCCAACTCAAGCGGGCTTCCGGAGTCGCAGGAGCACAGTTGACCAAATACTAAAACTAGAGCATGAAGTAAAACAGGGTTTCCTAAAAGGTGAAAAAACAGCGGCTGTCTTCCTCGACGTAGCAAGAGCATACGACGAGTGCTGGAGAGAAGGAGCCCTATTCAAAATTAAGAACATATGTATAGATGGTAGAGCATACAACTACATTAAAAACTTCATGCAAGATAAGACAATTTAAAGTTCTAATAAATAATGACTTATCAGACTCCTATGAACAGGAAAATGGCATCCCGCAGGGGTCTGTAATATCTCCAACAATATTCACAATAATGGTTAATGATCTAGGAGAAGAATTCTCAGATGTCAAGAACAGCCTGTCACAATTTGAAGACGATGCTGCAATTTGGCGCTCAGGCAATAACATCAGTTATCTAAAAGTAGGAATACAAAGACAAATAAATGAAGTAACAAGCTGGATGGCAAAATGGGGTTTCAAAATTAATGCTAGCAAAACAGTAGGAATGCTATTCAGCAGAATGGGGCTCAAACAAATAAAATTAAGGATATTTTTATAAATAACGAACCAATTTCATTCTCACCAACCACCAAATTCTTGGGAATGGTATTAGATCAAAGCCTCAGATGGCATAAACATATAAACTATATAGTAGACAGAAGCAGAGGAGCCCTAAACATGCTTAGGTACATGAGTGGTAGCGGTTGGGGAGCGTCGACTAAGACAATGACGACATTCTATAAAGCCTTTATACGAGGTAAACTAGAATATGCCAGAATTGTGTATGAGTCGACAGCACCAACCAATATCTCTAAAATAGATATAATTCAAAATAAGGCTCTCTCAACAATAGCTAGGGCGACCAGGGGAACATCTGCTGAAGCAGTTCAAGTAGCTCTAGGAATAATGCCATTATCCCTAAGAAGGAAAGAACTGAGACTTAGCTACTGGTCTAAAATAGGAAATGATACCACACATCCTGCATATAAATCATTCAATAGCTTTGATAACACAGGCAAGTTCTCAATTGAAAGCTACCGAACACCGGCAGGGTGGCGATAAAATGCAGAGCTTGACCAAATACCAGAGCTTAGAGATTTAATATGTAATCAAAACCAATATAAAGCAATAATACCCCCATGGGAATTAATATCACCAGAAACTAACATTTCCTTATCTTATATAGGGAAAAAAGACCAAAATAGAGATTCAACTAAAAATAGAGCAATAAACCACATAAATGATAGAACAATAAATAGTCTAAAAGTATACACAGATGGGTCCAAAGGAGAGGAAGGCCCAACTGGTGCAGGAATAGTAATACCTGACAGGAACATCAATAAGAGCTTTAAATTATCAGAACATACATCAATATTCACGGCTGAACTAGTTGCAATTCTCAAAGGACTAGAAATAATAAATGATAACCACCTAAACATTTAACAATCCTGACTGACTCATTATCATCAGTCCAGGCTATACAAAATAAACATGACAGCCAAAGGCCAGATATAGTAGAAGATATACTACGCATAACAACAAACCTAGTTCACGTTGGTACGAGGGTTAATGTAATGTGGATTCCAGCCCATGTCGGAATACCAGGAAATGAAGCAGCGGACAAGGAAGCCAAGAAAGGACGAACACAAGGAACAGAAATCCAGGTAGGACTTGGCAGATCGGAAACCAGAAGCATAATAAAGGACACAATACTTAAGGAATGGATAGAAAAATGGGACAACAGTGCAAAAGGAAGACATGCACATGCAATGCTAAAAGGACCCACTAGGACCACTCAAATAAAGGAAGAGCTGAAAATCCCTGCCAATAGGAAACTACTACGACTTAGACTGGGAAAATCATTACATTATATACTCGAACCAATATGTGAAGACTGTGAAGAGGAAAATACAATAGACCATTTCCTACTCCATATTCATATATACAACCATCATAGGCAAGACCTAAAAGATTACTACCGAAACAATAAAATACCATATAAATTAGAAAAGGTTCTGGGCCATGATGTACCACCAGATAGGCTAAAACTAATTAAACAATTTATAACCAGGACTAAAGCCCTCATTTAAAAATCTAAGCAAGTCATTGTTTGTCATCAGTCTTTCTACAGGTCTCTCTCCACAGCTTTCAACAAATAACAACCGAGGAACACCACAGGATACGACTGGCAATATGGACAATTTTTGGCATAATCGCACGCATGGTTTTTCAAACTCCCCCAGGCATTAGTGTCACTCTTAAATAAAAAAGCAATACCACCTGAAATAAACAGTTTAATACAACTAGCAACATAACATCCTTTTGCAATAATAGCTCGCACGGTTCTCAATTCGCCCAGACCATAGGTCACACTTAGATAAAAGGCATCTTGGCCACAAATAAACATCAACTCCACCTAGCAATATAGATAATGCATAGCAATAGCACGCACGGCTTTCCAAACACCCAGACCATTAGGTCACATTTAGATAAAAGCTAATACGGCCTGATATAACCAAAATAGATTTCTGTCTTAGGTTGAAAGATTCGTGCCTCAGCTAAGATGCTTTAATCCCCCATTAAACAAACAAACAAATTTGTTCGCAATAGTGTCGTTTGCGGGTTTTATTTGATCTGGTCTTGTGGCGAAGTATTGTTTCAAACAATGCTTTTAACACACTTCCCAGTACTTTAATTATTCTCTGTGCTGGGGACGTTGTCTTTATACCGAACTTAAGGGAATTTTTGTCCACGTGCATTGACAGTGTTACTCAGTGTATCTACAGTACACAAATAGTAGTAACACGTGTATTTTGTTTCTAGGCCTACTATAATATACATCGTTTAATTTATATTATAAGTTTTTGTTTGCCTCCTAGACCTAGGTAGTGTAGGTAGGCCTATAGTTAAATTATAGAATATGCTATTTGTTTATGTAGGCCTAAATCTGATCTTTAGACCAATATTTTATTGTCACGTTGTTTCTTTTTAGTAATTACAAATGGAAAATGATGCCGCTGACTGAAAATGAAGCCGTCGTTGCTATAGATGCATGATCCCTTCCGATCACTGATGCACAATCTCCACGGGTCATAGTTGTACGGTCTCCGCCGATAATAGATGCACAGTCTCCGCTATTCACAGATGCACGATCTCCGCTATTCATAGATGCACGATCCCTGCCGGTTAGAGCTGCATAATCTCCACGGGTCATAGTTGTACGACCTCCGCCAATAGCCGATGCACAATCTCTGCTATTCATTGATGCACGTTCTCCGCCGGTCATAGATGCATGATCTCCGCCGTTCATAGATGCACATTATCCGCCGTTCATAGATGCAAATTCTTCGCCGGTCATAGATGCACGATCGATGCCGGTCATAGTTGCACGATCTGTGCCAGCCATATAGGGCCTATGCATGATTAATGCGGGCCATAGATGCATGATCTCCGCTGGTCATAGATGCATGATCTCCGCTGGTCATAGATGCATGATCTCAGCTGGTCATAGATGCATGATCTCCGCTGGTCATAGATGCATGATCTCAGCTGGTCATAGATGCATGATCTCAGCTGGTCATAGATGCATGATCTCCGCCGGTCATAGATGCATGATCTCAGCTGGTCATAGATGCATGATCTCCGCCGGTCATAGATGCATGATCTCCGCGTTCATAGATGCATGATCTCCGCTGGTCATAGATGCATGATCTCCGCTGGTCATAGATGCATGATCTCCGCTGGTCATAGATGCATGATCTCCGCTGGTCATAGATGCATGATCTCAGCTGGTTATAGATGCATGATCTCAGCTGGTCATAGATGCATGATCTCAGCTGGTCATAGATGCATGATCTCCGCTGGTCATAGATGCATGATCTCAGCTGGTCATAGATGCATGATCTCAGCTGGTCATAGATGCATGATCTCAGCTGGTCATAGATGCATGATCTCCGCCGGTCATAGATGCATGATCTCAGCTGGTCATAGATGCATGATCTCCGCCGGTCATAGATGCATGATCTCCGCTGGTCATAGATGCATGATCTCCGCTGGTCATAGATGCATGATCTCCGCCGGTCATAGATGCATGATCTCTGCCGGTCATAGTTGCACGATCTCTGCCGGTCATAGATGAATGATCGATGCTGGTCATAGTTGCACGATCTCTGCCGGTCATAGATGTACAATCTCCGCTGATCATAAATGCATGATGTGCGCTTTTCATAGATAATTGAAATTATAGTCAAACGTTTTATAGAGCACTCCAACAAGTTGTTATAGTTTCAAACGGAACTAAGCATCCATTCTCTGTATTAATTTTTTTTTCCTATTAAAGTTACATAGGCATAGTCTTTTATAATTTTCCCACACTATGACTGTCTATATTAAACAAAGGCAAACTACCCGTTAAACCTCCCCCCCCCCCCCAACCAAAAAAAACAAAACAAACGATTTTTTTTTTGGGTTGGATGGAGCCCACCTCACCATTGGGTATGATTTTACGGTTTTTCATAACTTTTTTTTAATGGTTTTCGGTTGACAGGTATGAAATAGGGAAATTTATTATAAAAGAATTGGCTATTGAGTAAGGTCACCAGACATCCCCCTTTTTCTGGGACTGTTGTCCCATTGAAACTGAAAGGGGATACTAAATTGTCATTTTGTCCCCTTATTTATAAGTGTGACATGACTGCAGCAGTTATTGAAGCTTTGAACGTTATACATTTTTCAATTTGATCTCATGTCATATCTAATATTTTGTGTTGCCGGAGCCCCGAAAGGGAAGCAAAGAATAGCAACACTGTTTACCTTCCACGCATGTAGTAAAAGGCGACTAAGGAGGTTATGGGATGGAGTTGGCTGTCCCATCCCATATAGGGTCAGTGACCCAAAGCCATGCTGAAGTCGGATGTGTCAGGCCGAAAGGCGTAGATATCGCAGCAATACTGTAAACCATGACACAATGCATTCCATCTCCAGACTACATCCTGCTAATCTACAGGAGTTTGAGCAGAAGAAGATATCTAATATTTGTATAAAATGGGATATTACCCGCTATGTTATATAAAATATATTTCCCGACAATTACCATTCTTTACAGGATCTTTATATAATACTCTTTTGAAGTCAATAAAGTTTTAGGCACTAAGTCTCCTGTGTGACGCAAAAAGAAAGTACAGTTTCAGTAGAAACATCAAAGAGGAATATCCCTTCTTGAAAGAAGATGTCACACTAGGCAAGCAGAAATGTACTGTGTCCTTCCGTGTTTTCCATTGACAATGGAGGTTGTTATAATGTAAAACAGCACTTAAAGATGCATAAACAAAATGGCAGTCACTGCTAGCAGTTCCAGCCAAGGTGTTGCATCATTTTTTCATAGAGATGAGACAGGGCAGTTAACTGATGAAAGTAAGCGTCTAGCAGCCCAAGAAGCTCTGCTTGCATTTCATGTAGTGAAACATAACCTTTTCATGAGATCAATGAATTGTATGTCTGCAATAGTTAGAAATGTATTTGAAAAGAAATTTACACGTGGGCGAAAGAAATGCATATCAATTCTAGTAAATGTCCTAGCACCGTTTGCAATGCGAGAAATAGACAGAATTGAAAGAAGCTAAATACATTTCAGTTATGGTGGACACACCAAACCATAGGGATTTTTGTCGATACCGGCCCTTTGTTAGGTATTTTATTCCGGATAAAGGCATTCAAATCAAAGTGATTGAGTTTCAGAACATAACTGGGGAAACAGTGGAACTACTCAAATCTTGATCGTGGTTAATCTTGCCAAGGCCATTATCTATATTTTCTTAACATCAGCTGTTGATTCATCAGCTTTCTCAAATTTTGTAATTTTTAACAGTTCCTACTCATGAGATTTAATCTATGTTTTGGCCATTTCTGAAAATGAAGCATTATAGAACAGAGAATGTCAGATGCAACCCTGTAGTTCACTGGGAATAAGAATGAATTATAAATATTGATACTCAATTAAAAACAAAGGAAAACAACTTGGCATATAAATAATGTTTATTATTACACTTATTTACAAGTATTTGTTCAGTGACAAATTGCCGTATGAATAGTCATTAATGTACAGAAACAGCTGCAGTCAGACATGTAAAATAACATAAATCTCTTAAATAACAAATTAAGCAAAGACACATATTGCAAACTGTCTTCACTTTGTGTGTTCGTTTCAATAGAATGATGGCATGTGGCCGTTTCATAGAAGCCACTCAAATACTTCCTGTAACTCCCTAACGGGAAAAAAAATACAGTATGAGTTTTTTTCCTATAGAAATGGGTTTTGTTGCAGAACCGTGTACTAATAAATGTATATATTCTTTTAGGGATGGATTTTTGTTACAATATACTTCATATATTATTGTTAGCCCCATGTGCAACCATCACTAATTGTCATTTACAATACAAATGATAGCGTACAATGAATACTGATTTCTAAATAATAAGAGGTATTTTGATTCAACACAGTAATACATCTAATATCTGTACTGAAGCTACATAACCACATGGACTGTGTGGTAACAACTGGCCACCATTGATACCAAAAAAAAAAAGGTTGCAGGCTTTCATGTTATTCAATTTCAGCATACAAAATGTTTGCAAATTTTAAATTTTTCTATATACACAAATAGAACCCCTTTAATTAAGAAATGTCCTCTCAAAGTATTGCATATCAACGACAGAATCGCCAGAGTGTAAAAAAAAATATTACAGTAACCCCCCTCCTTACAGAAAAAATAAAAAAGCACACATAGAAAACAAGAGCTTCATCTCTCATAATTCATGGAGATCCCCAAAAACTATCTCATATTCCTCAGGAAGTGTATCTTTTAGTTGGGGAGAGAAATTTGGAATAAGAAACCCTTTCTTTAGGAATATGAATTGTTTGCATCAAAGTACAAGTATATAACTCTTTTAACAGTATTATATTCTTAGTAAATTGAAGTGAGGTCTGAAAAATGGTGCAAAACTTTCTGAACTGAGTGATATGAAGGGGATTGAGCACATATTAAGGAGTTCTTGTTGCACTGACTTTGTTCCAATCTCTCAGTTTTCCATAAGGTTTATGGATATGCAAATGTTTGAACACATACAATTCTAAAGTGTTAAATGGACCATTTCCCTCTATGGAAGCTTGTTTGTTTGTCAGTGTTCATTCTCAAACTCTTGCTGGATCTCTCTTGCAGCAGGACAATCTATTAAATTCAGCAGAATTCAGCTTATCTGTGTCGCTTGTTTTTTTTTTTATTAGCAATGACCTGACACATCCAATTTCACCGGTGTCTATGGAAGTCAATCATGGGCAATGAATAAACAAATAGAAATATTGGATGTCACAAAGATATGGATTTTTTTCCAGACGTAAATTCAGTCACACAGAGAACTAACACACACAAAAGGACTAATGCTGATAAGCAAGAATAATATAAAACTGTATTAAAACTAGAACGTAGTTCATCATAAATAAATGAATTGAGAAGAGACCTGTTAAAATACAGTGATAACATACATTTTTTGGCTCAAAAAGGAGGTGTAGAATCTCCAAGACACAAAACTAAATTCACCATTGACCCCATGTGTTACAGGGTTTTAAAAAAAAAAACTGTATTAACAGAACAATGAAAATCTGAGGACAGATAAGATCTTTAATCATTCTTATCAGAAACTGAAAAAAAAAAAAACAACTTTATGCTGTCTATCAACAGATTATGTTATCTTATACGATATTAGTTATTGTTTTATTACGCTGACCGGCATAGGCAGTTGTAAAAGATGGAACTGTAATTTAAAAAAAAACTATACCAATAGGAGAAAAAAGAGCATTAAGTATCGAGGTTGGTCTAAAAGTTTTGTGCTTTAATGTGAAAACATTAACATAGGTTAGTGCTGCGTATCATTGTAGAGATATATTGATCAATATTTTCAACATGCATATTTCATGCTCTGTTGCGCAAGAGAGAAATTTATGGAAAACAGTTCTCAGTTGTGTTATGGACAAAACAGAGATTTGTTGTATAGTCAAATTCCTGCGCCAGAAAAGCAAAACACAATGTTAGTCGTTTCTAAAGATGTTTGCACAATACTATAAAGCATTAGAAAAAATATGACACAGAAGTATTCAAGATGAAACAGGAAGCAGCATTCTGATGAAAGCATGGAGGCACTAGTCAAGAAAATCATGATTGAAATGGGATGAAGCCATTCGACCAAACTTATGGCTATGTATGAGGAGCATCAGCACTGATATTTGTAGTGCAGACAAAGATATTTTTTGTAAAGTGAAAGTTGCTGTGGATGTATACATTTTTATATTCCTGAGACTAAAATCTAGCACAACCAATTGAACATTTCTTTTTGTACTACAAAAGTAGGCACTTTCTATATGAAAGGTATAAAGGTATGTTTAGTGTTAGTAATGCAAATATTATTTGTGCTGCTTTTGTTAATTTTACTAGATAAAAGTTTATTGGTAGCGTCAAAAATATTTCTTTTTACATAAATTATTTTTGTTGCTCATTAGATTTTTATCAATAGTACAATTTTACAATTTATTTTTACTAGTATCACTTAGCAATGCCAACTATTTTGCTCATGGCTATACTATCAACTCCACATGCTAACAAAAGTTCAGGAGTTAAAAGAAAATGATTTAAGCGCTGTTTAGGAGTGTTTGTATGGGACAGTACAATAGTGGTCTTGTAGTGGTGACGAATTGACAATAGGAAAATCTCACGGTGAAAGGGTTAATTGTGGATAAAACTGAGAAACAGAACTTCAAATTGACAACTCTACATGATTACAGCAATCACTATTAACACAAAAGTAGAGTATGGATGCCATGACACATACAGACTTTTATAATTTTCAATAGGGATTTGAAAACAGTAGCAAGATCCAATGTTGAGAAATTTTATATTCAAGTCTTGTATGAGTTGCTCAATCTGAGATGCGTCTGTTGCAAAAATGTCAGGCCTGAATATGCAACACTATATCCATTCAATTTTGATAAGCATACTAAATGTACATCTACCATCACATTTTCTGACAGAACCATAGCATCACTTTTCGAATATGTAAGATTAATACAAGTTATACCATGATACAACACTTTCAGAATAATTTGTGTGCATGTTATGTGGCACATACTATATGACAGTTGAATAACTATTGCAGACTGCCCAGGTTATGACTGTGAATAGAGTAGCACATGATCATAACATTTTCTTCCACAAAAAAGATGTACAGAATCTAGAATTAACAACTTCCTTTGTCAGAGCCATTAACATAGAGGTTGAAACCATTTACCACTTTCCTCTTTTACTCCAGTCTTTGGATTGCCAGTGAAGGCATTTGGGATCAATACGAATAGGTCTTTTGGCCATAGCTCTCTCTTGTGTGTGTATTTGTTCTTCGGACAGTGTTATAATGTACTGACCCTTATAATAGTTGATGAGATTCAGGTGCTGCAGTGTTGATATCACATCGTCCTTCTTGATGCTTGTCAACTCTGATATCTCACTGTTAAGAAATATTAAGAGAAATTCTCTGAAATGGCATATTTCAGATTGATATAATTAAATCAAGTTTTGTGAGCAGTTGCCAGCTGTGAGAAAAATGAATATTTGTTCAATTCTAAGACATACAATATAACAGTCTTAGAGTCTTTAAAACCACAGAGTGTATTTGTATAACTCCGGACGCCGAAAAACAAAATGGCGACTAGCGCCGTTGATGACATACCCCTTCCAATGAGATATCGTTATAATAGACGCCCCACAGCCTGATTGGTTACTCGGGAACATGCGCTATTGAAGCCGGTTCAATCGTTATTGAATCGTGGCTTGAATCATGAATTATTGAGTTATTTAGTTTCACAGCAGTGAATATACAGAATGCCGCGTTGGTTTGGAGACGTAGACGTTTGATATCGAATATGTTGAAGTGGCACCAAAAATGACTAGACCTAAGCTCAAAGAAGGATTTTACTGCAAATCTACATGTTTTATACAGTTTCTCCGGCTATATTTTGATAATTTTGCAGTGAAAGAACATAAATACAACAGACTTGCATGATTTAGTTTACAGTGTTGCCAAGGAATTCGATATGTAAGGTAAGTTATTTTTTATTTATTTTTTTCCTCTTTATTTGTTATAAAATATATGTTTTTTTGTGAAAAACGTCTTTATCACTTTCTCATGTCTGGTATTACACACACACGTACATAAATTACACCAATATATGCATAATTCAATTCTTTATTTATATGTGCAAATATTATTTAAATATCTCTAACAACCAAAAAAATAACACATTTTCAAAACAGTCACCATCAATAACGCACATTTTCAAAAAAGAATCCGGTGGCAGGGAGACATTTCGTATTTTTAAATCTGGCTTGCTAAAGGTTAAGACTTCTATTGCACTCCCCAGTTTTCTTGGGATAGAGATATGGATTAGGTGTATTGTTCAACACAAAATTGCTAATTATTTATTTTTTTCTTCCATATTTACTTAATGGTACCAATGGCCTTGGCAATAGTGATGTGACAGTGGATGTTTTACTGGAGTATCTAGTAGTGCATTACCTGTATCTTGTTGCCTAACCTAGTGGCACATGACTAATTTCCAGCAGAGGAAACTATTTTGTTCACATACTGCTCCTGGATTCACAAATGTATATAAACAAATAGTACTACGATGAGTCTGGAAATGTAAAACTTTTATGACAGTCTCCATTCCAGTAGTTATTTAGCGCTGTGTTCATTAATATTTTTCTATCCATTGTACCTTGATACAAATATTTTGGTACAAATGTAGATTATTTTTTTTAGTGTGTTCATTCTCAAACTACCACTGGATCTCTCATTTTCTTTTATAGCAGGACAATGATCCTACTAGATTTCCAGAAAGATGTAGTCCAACGAACAGAAATACACTTTGCTGCTGTTTTATTTGCGTCAATGGCCCGCCTGACACATCAGACTTTGGCGAGGTTACTAATACGTTCAGTGTTTTACTACTTCCACTGAAAGGTGGGTGTCTGTAGCCATATTACCAGTAGATCATCCAAACGAATAAACTGGTTCCCATTCAATACACTGGACATGAACCTGAAAACTAACCAGTCAAGCATGCTTGATCTTTTCATCGCTTAAATATAGCTATTGACATAGATAATATGGTCACCGCGTAGTGGTTAAACAGTCCACCATTACACTTCTGCTGACAGTACCTGCCCTATGCTGGTTGACCATAATTTTTCGGTGTCCTCCAAAATATTCACTTCTAGCAACACTGCATTTCAAATCCTGATCTTTAATCCTGGCCATTGAAAAGGAGTCATCATCTTCACTAGTCTCACTCTTGCGTGCTATATCTCTTAAGGAGTTCAAAACATCAGCACGATCCATTGCCCCACCGCCCTGTGTCACAATCGTGCATGACACCAGTTGATCTGCTCTTTCATTGTCTTGAATACCCACATGTCCCTGCACAAAAATAAATGTAACCACTTTCAGTCTCGCCTTTCTCATGGCCTCAATCCACTGCTCAAGAAGTCACGAGTTAAAATCTTGCTTGCGGTAGCATGTTTACAATGTGAATATTTTTATAGATTTTTGTAGATGTCATTAACCTTGATCCATTTTTCTCTAGTCCTAGGTTTAGTGTTGGTAGCCCACGACTTCAATATATTCGACCTATACTTGTCTGGTGTCATTTCATAAAATACATCTGAAAACGACTACCCTTTCAACCCTATTCACACTGATTGTGCCAATAGAGACAGATGACTAGAAAGTAAAATAACAAGCCCTATATTCTTCCCTCTTCTAAACAAAATGCAGGAAAAGAAAGAATATTATTTCTAGCTAGCAGTCGCTGATTCTGGTCACATGAACCTTAAACATCATGTAGTTCCTCGTCTGTAAATTAGTGTATAGCAACAGGCAACACAAGTCCCTGACGGCTGTTTACAAACAGAAAACAGTGGGCGACATCCATCCCGACATCGTGATACTGGTTAACTCCTCCCTTTTCTTCTTCAGTGATCCATTTTAAAAACAAAGTCATTTATGTCAGACATTTCTTCAACCTCTGTGCATCTTACCAATTTATTTTCCTTTTTTAATTCGCAAATAATGTGCATATATCTGAAATTTTGATGTTTCTTAACAGGGAAAAAAAGACCATATTAAAATAATACTTACTTAATGGTTATACAAGGCCTCTCTCCAGCCTCATTGGGTTTTAAATTTAGTAAAATTTCTAGGATAGTTTGTGACCAATAACTTCGATATGACAAAAGACCCAAATCTGATAATGGCTTCTCAGGAGAACCAGTTTTGCCTTCAACTTTGGATAACTCATAACCTAGTTGTAAATAGAGAAAAAACAAATGAAATTACTACAGATTAACTAGCATTTTCAGAGTGATATATTGAGAACATACTTCTTATGGTCCATGCCGTTGGTTATCATGTCTTTCTTGGCATGTGCTGCCAATCATTTCAATACCGATGTTCTCCCATGTCACAATCTAGGTTGTAAAGCATCTTCTATCTTGGTCTTTCTCTACCTCTCTTGCTCTTCAACGCCTGTTGTTCCATCTTTTCTCTTCTCATGTGTCCAAAAAATATGGACTGTCCCTTCCTTATGTGGGTAAGCAGCTCTCTTTTTTGAATTAGCTTCTTTAAAGATATCTTTATTATGCTTTTTATCTGTCCATGGTGTTCTCAACATTCTTCTATAAAACAACATCTCTGCTGCCTAAATATAATTTTTCACTGTTCTGCTGACATTCCAAGATTCACTTTCATACATTAGAATTGGCTCTATATAAAGTTATATATTGGTTCTCATTAGTATAAACTGTTTTTATTTTGAATAATCTATGTATACTAGCAACCATTAAAAACGAATCCAAAATGTGATCTGTTTTCAAGATTAAAATATTTATGTATGTGGTTTGTGCAGTCCCATTATTGTGTTGATGTGATGTTTCTTTTGTACGCAATACAGCAAATGAATAAATTCTGACTGCATTATGGGTGTCAGACAAATATTGGTTCTGAAAAGAACATGCAAATGTCAAATTAACCTGTAGCAATCCGATGTCGACTAAAGCCCCACGGTTTTTCTCTCATAGACACCCGATGTTGACTAAAGCCAAATTGAGGTAGCCATCTGTAGTCATGGACAACAATCTGCCATGATTATTTCCCATCATGCTCTTATAATAATTATGTGCTAGAGGGATGATCCCTGATTTTGCTGCAGTATTTTGAAGCCTATAGTGTATTGTATTTGGTCTCTTCAAATTTTCTTCTTCTTCTTCTTCAGTGTTCATTCTCAAACTCCTGCTGGATCTCTCCTGTAGCAGTACTACTAGATCTCCAGCAGGATGCAGTCCAGAGAATGGAAATGCGTTGTGTCCCCGTTTTATTTGCGCCAATGGCCCGACACATCCGTCTTCGGCGGACTTCAAGTTTTCAAACCAGATTTTGTGTGGACCTAAATTCAGTGATGCCATTGTTTGTGAATTCTTCATGATGATGCTTTTCTTGTATATACTGTAGATCAACGTATGGGGGTTGAGGGAGATGTTGATAATTTTTAATAGTGATGTAAATGCTATCAGCTATGACAAGGAAATTGAGGAGTCAGTTTTATTTTTATAGTTAGGTATATGGATGACCATGAAACTGTAAGTCTTTTATGTGCGTTTAAAAAAAAATAGTTATTGTCCTCTCTGTCCATGTTAGTTGTCCACAACATAATATTAATACACACAAGCAAACAACACCTCCAAGCCATAACCAGCATCCACATATCTCTACTGTCTCCAAATTTGAAATCAATTAACTCAATAAATTAAAAAAAATTATGTAAAAAAAAAAAGGCAAACACATTCAGCAAAACCAGAAATCATAAAAAATGCCGGGTTTCAGAGGCAATTGTACAATTTTTCTTGTTTTGTTGGTCTGGGCTAAGTTGTTATAAAGGATTGTACATAAAAAAATAAGGAAAGAACAGGCAAGATATTGAGCAGAATGGTCTATAAACCTATTTTTTAAAAAGGATGATCTACAAATCAAATAATAACACTGAGAATCAAAGAAATATCAGATTCCTCTATAAAGAAACATTGTAGATTTGAAAACGATTTTCATAGCATAGATCAAGCAGTGATTTGAAAGATATTGAGACCTTATGCAATACCAGATAAATTTATCTGCATGCAGTTGCGTCTGTGGGTCTCACTAATGGCTCACTAGATAAACCAATCATGCAACAGAAAACCTTAGTAGATGACATGTCTTTATATTGAGGTTATCTTCTTATAGAAGCTTCATGGCACGTCATCTATACAATCCCGTAGTCGTAACCTTCAATAACAGTTACCATGTTGTTCAGACAGGCCGACGTTGTGCTTGAACTAGTTGTGGGCGCAACGTGGGTGGGCGGAACAACAAAGAAACCTGTCGCAAGGGCCAGCGTTGTGCCCTGATGTCGATGTCTGTTTCAGCAGCATTAGACTCGAAACACCATCGAGTCGGATGACTGCTGGAACAGAGGGCGGAGCACTTATGGGAATGCCCCACGTGCTGTGAGGCCAGTTTCTAATCAAGAATCAAGATAAATTTATAAAAATTATATGGAAATTCTATGAGCAAGCCACATGTAGTAGATGAGATTCTATCCGACTCTCAAAGTATGCTGTACAAGATAGAAAAGGGTATGATCAGAACTGAATGTATCACTCTTCTCAACAACGTGCAGAGCATTACATAGATCTACTGTCCAGGTCATACTGGAGTCAGGGGAAATGAAAGAGTCGATGTGTTGGCTGGTAAAGCCTTGGTGAATGGCACCGAGATAAGAAGAGATAGGATTAATTGATAAGAGCAGTCATGGATACCCTAAGAAAAGACGAACGAGATAATGTAAATTTTCAGAGAATGGTACAAATGGGAGAGACTGGGGTGCAAAGGGAACGCAATGCTCTCGGCGTACCCAGAGTTAGAAGATAACCAAGATCCCAAATGTACCTCCTCGGGGTGCACCCTGGAAACAGAAATACAGCGGCTCGTGCTGATTTGCTAAATCATTTGGGGATCGTGTCCGAGAATGTGGAGGTAGCAGATGGAAAGAGATTTGACTGCATAAGAGACAGATAATATCTCAGACACCACCAGCATCACCACATGCAGCAGCACTGTCGACAAACAGTAACGCTAGTCAGTCCAGTCCGAACATTATAACGTAACATGGCCAATGTAAAAGGCAAGTAAAAATAGATGCATGGTGAGAGACAAATAGGTTTCATAATAAGTACAATGATACAATGAAAGTGCAGAACAGCGCCAACTGCAAATAGAAAGTGAAAAGTTCCTAGGAAAGGGGAACTACAAGCTCTGTTATCTCAAGACGAGCTTCTAGTTACCTGTGCTCTTTATAGGCAGAGACCCAGACCCAATCATGGGCGTTCGGAAAAGATAGAAGTCTTGACCCAACTCTAATGTCGAGCCTTTCTATACCGGAAACATGCTTGCGAAGAGAAAGGGTTCCGTACCCGATGGGCTCAGGCACAAAGGGACGATATTAGCCCTGGCCCATCTCTACTGTCAAGCTTTCCTATAACGGAAATACACTTGCAGAGAGAATGGGCTCAAGCGCTATTGGGACAAAATCGCTCAGCTTGTGAACGTCTTGCTCTCAAACACGTGGTGTGAGACTCGAACTTGGGCGAGGGGTTCATGATGTCTGTGAACGACGCCTCGGGTAGTAGGGCGAACAAGCCAGAGTCCAACTCTTCTGACGAGTTCTTCCTCATACGGAACCAGGCTTGCGGATGAGAAATGGTTCAGTACCCTATGGGCACAGGCACAGTATGTGCAATTGCACGAGGTGAGTTCATAGACGGTGGGACACCTTATGCGAGATAGACGTGAACGGATGTGCTGGACCTTGGACTTCCTGACCACAAATGGCCAACCGAGGTGCAAATAACACAGTTTTACGATGGAACTTGCAGCACAACGTAATTCACGCTCCCCTGCGAAAATCACACGATATATGTGTTGTGGTTACATGAGAGCAGAAGAAGAATGGGAGTGACTAGAGAGTATGGTAGAAAGTGCTCCCTCTCCGGAAAGATCAGAAGAACGTGTAATCAGCAAATGACTGGGACACTGAGCGTATACACTTTTAGATGGCTGACGGAACGGCAAGCAGAGCATATATGGGAATGATCCCAGTGCTGTGATGCTTGTTCCTAGTCAAGAATCAAGCAGCAATAAGAATAGGAAATCAAATTGGTCCTTTTCAACAAATAAAACAAGGAGTTAGGAATGTGTACTTTCACCAGACCTGCTCTCTTTATACAGTGAAAACATAATGCGTGAAATAGTCGTTATTCCAGGAATATCAGTGAGAGCACATAACATAAATAATTTGAGATATGCGGATGACACTGTTCTGATGCAAAAAGTGAAGAAGTCCTTCAAGATTTAATTAATGTAGTAGTCACAGAAAGGCCTCTTACTAAATATAAAGAAAACAGAAATAATAGTTATTTCAAAGAAACAAAATACCACACCTTTCAAGATCAAAGTGAATGATACACACCTGTTATTCTTTACTAAAATGTTGACTATTAGTTCGGCCACACATGATGCATTTCAGCTATTGTAGTCCTGAAGGGGTGTTACAGGCCTGACATATTTATTACCCAGCGGTGAATGAAATAATTCATGTGGAGGCTTGGATTTCGCTTCTGGTTCAAAGATACTGTTTCTCAATTTTGCAAATTTTATACAGCAACCAGAGTTTGTGCATTTGCAAGCACAACTCAACATTTTCCATCGTCATATTTGTGTACAAGTCCTATTAGGTTGTCATTATTTTTGACCAGTGCACATTCAATATTTATACAGGTAAGACAATTTCGTTATTCTTCATGTTAATTTAGTAGGCCTAATATCATTACTTTACATACAGTGTCAAATTTGTTAGATCATCGTTTACCATAAGAATGTGCAAAATAAACCTATTATGCCACGATCAAACACTAGTTTAGCATGTATATCTAGTTAGATCTCATTTTACTTGTGCAAATATGATCGAAATTAGTTACATTGCGCAATTAGATCATGTAAAAGATTCATTCTTTGTGTAGCATTAACACTACGAACTTGTCTTCATGATAATTTGACAATTCGTTGTCGGCAAATATTAAGTCCAAAATAAACCTATTATGCCACGATCAAACACTAGTTTAGCATGTATATCTAGTTAGATCTCATTTTACTTGTGAAAATATGATCGAAATTAGTTATATTGCGCAATTAGATCATGTAAAAGATTCATTCTTTGTGTAGCATTAACGCTACGAACTTGTTCTGTGTGATAGTTATCAATCGCGGTTGGATCACCATAACCGTTCAAATAAGTTCGTTGCATGCTACACATACACAGAATAGTAATTTGCTTACTGTTATAATAAGTATATGTTATGCAGAAATGGTACTAGATGATGTCTACCTGCCAAGTTTCTGGCTTGCCTCCCCTGATTTCACCAAGGGACAATTGAAGGGTTTCTCTTATTTCCCTTGAATTTTCTAATTGCAATTGAATTGACAGTGGGCGTGAACAGTGAACACACCCACCTCTGGTTTATTGATATCTCCTAAAAACTAAAAGTTCCTCCAGTTTCAGGTGTGGATATAGTATTAAAACAGGTCCACCAATTCAAATATTTAGGTACAAAGATTACAGCAGATGGAAGAAGTTCAACAGAAATAAGAAGCAGACTAGGATAGGCAAAAACAACATTCAGAAAAATGAAAATTATATTGTGTAATATGACCTTGTCATTAGAAGTGAGAAAGAGAGTTCTGCAGTGCTATATAACCATTATACTAACATATGGGTGCGAGTCTTGGAAATAAACAAAAAGGAAAGTGGGAAATTAGAGGCAACAGAGATGTGGTTCTATAGATGAATGCTGAGAATATCATGGACACTGCCAGAAAAACTAATGCGGAGGTGTTGAGTCAAATGCAAAACAGACCTTAATCAATAATATAAGAAAAAGACAATCTTCATTTTTTAGACACTTCATGAGACAAGGTTTGTAGAAGTCACAACAGGCAAGATTGAAGGTAACAGAGACAGAGGGTGACAACATGAGAAAATATTAGACAATTTGATAACCCGGCACGGCAGGGAAACAACAACGAGCTTGATACATAATACTGGAGACAGAGAGCTGCGGAGAGCGATATCGCCTACACCAGCCAGCACCTGATGATAAACCTATTTGGGAAGCAACATTCCACAATGAATTTACCACGGACAGCAGCACGCTCACTAGGTGGAACTATAAAAGGGCAGACTGGAAAATGTACCAGCATTTAACCAGTGTTCTAGCTAAGGACATGAACTTGGACAAAGACATCAATAGAGCAGTGAGTGAATTTAATAGATGTATACTACATGCTGCTAGTAAAACCATACCCAGGGGGGCACGCAAAAACTACAAACCCTACTGGAATGATGAACTGGAAAAGCTGCAAAATGAGATGGAAACATCTAGACAGCAGGCTGAGAACAGACCTAGCCAAGAACATCACAACAAATATCAGCAAACAAAGGCTAAATTTCAAAGAGCCAAGTTACAAGCCAGACGGAGCAGCTGGAAAGAGAAAACAGAGTCGCTGAACCTAGGAAATTATGGAAACTTGTAAAACAACTAAATGATGAAGGTACAGGGAGAAATACCAGGATCACACTTTATAAAGATAGAAACATTTTAACAGGTAAACATGCAGCTGATTACTTTGCAGATTCCTTTGCAGAAGACAATAACGTCAAAGTCAGCCCAGACAAACAACAGGAGGTTCGAGAGAACCAGCAAAACATTGGACAAGGTGAACCTATACCTGAAGTCATGGAGGCACCAATCACAATGAGAGAACTGGAGCATGCAATATCCAAATTGAAAATGAAAAAGTCCCCTGGAGCTGATGGAGTGTCCAATGAAATGATTAGAAACCTGGGAAGTGCAGCAAGAGCAAAGCTACTGCAGATCTTTAACACAAGCTGGTCCACAGGTAATGTACCACAGGCGTGGAGAGAAGCAATAATGATACCACTCCTCAAATCAGGAAAAGATGGCAACACAGTCTCCAACTACAGGCCCATCAGCCTCACAAGCTGTCTATGTAAAACAGTGGAACGCATTATCAATCTTAGGATGCAGTGGTACCTTGAAAGTGAAAACCTTCTGGTATCACAGCAAGCAGGTTTCAGACAGTGCTACTCTACTGAAGATCAGGCAACCTACCTCTCCCAAGAGATTGAGGATGCCTTCCAAGAAAAGAAACTGGTACTAGCAGCATGGATAGACCTCAGGAAAGCATTTGATAAGGTCTGGAAAGAAGGGCTCCTAAAGAAATTGCGAAATTGCAGGGTTAGCTCAAGAATGTACAAATGGGTAAAAGCATACCTGCATAATAGAAGAGCCAGGGTACAATTAGATGGTCGCAAGAGCAAGATAGTTCTACTGCGTCATGGAGTCCCCCAGGGAGGAGTCCTGTCACCCACACTTTTCTTGGTTTACATCAATGACCTAGTTGCTGAACTACCACACGGGATCAAAGTGGCAATGTATGCTGACGACCTGGTGATCTGGTGCACGGAAGAACATGCAACAGTGGCCACTAAACAAATACAAAGAGCTATCGATGCCCTAACCTTATGGGCTAATAGATGGTGCGTCAGCATTAACACAGATAAGTGCAGCACTACACTCTTTACCCTCTCACCAAAACAAAAAGCTGGTCATATCAAGATAGATGGAGAGCTCTTGAAAGAAGACAAACAACCCACATACCTCGGAGTTACTTTTGATGATAAGCTGACATGGAAGCAGCACATAAACAAAGCAACAACAAAAGCCAGGAGGAAGCTAGCTATCCTGAGAAAACTAAGTGGAACCACATGGGGAGCCAGTGGAAATATACTCAGTAAAGTTTACCAGCAAGGCATAAGACCACACCTGGAATACGGTTCAGCTGCGTGGTGTCCTGCATCAAACACCACATTACAAGATCTAGATAAAGTGCAAAACCAGGCACTTAGAATAATGTTGGGAGCAATGAAATCAACACCCATAGCAGAGATGCAGAAAATGGGAAGAATGCAAACACTTGGCGAACGCAGAGACACAAAAGTACTAATTCAAGCAGAAAAGTTTCAGTGTATGCCAAGTCATCCAATGAAGGAAAGATTCCAAAATCTAGCAATGGGACGACTGAAAAGGAGCAGCTTTATCCATCAAGCTAAACGACTCCGTAGACAACTTACAGACCTACCTGAAGTTGACAGCCCCTTAAGGTCTGTACCAGAGCAAACCCCGTGGAGTGAAAGCCATGGAATGCCAATATACATTCAGACCCATGTGAAAGGAATACTAAGCGAGGACGAACAGAACAGTGTGCAGCGAAGGACAGTCACCCTCAGTTTCCTGGATGAGGAATATCCACAAGATATATGGGTCAGAGTGTACACAGATGGGTCAGCACAGAATGCTGTGAGGAATGGAGGTGCAGGTGTATATATAGAATATCCACACAAGCCTAGAGATACAATCAGAACACCGACAGGAAAATTCTGCAATAATTATGATGCAGAAATCCAGGCAATTAGTGTGGCAGCTAAAAAACTGCTGAACTCCAACTCTGACCTACAGCCTGTGGTATTCCTGACAGATGCAAGGTCAGTGCTTCAAGCTCTCCAGTCTGGAAAACTAACAGACTTAAAAAAACTACTTAGCGAATTGTCTTACCAGTATAGGGTAACCATGCAGTGGATACCCTCTCACTGTGGAATACCAGGAAATGAAAAAGCAGACCAACTGGCTAAGGAAGGTGCTGCCGAAGACCAACCAGATATACCAATCACCTACCATCAGAAAAAGCAGATGATCAAGTCAATAAGAAAGCCACAAACACCAACACAAGATGACTATCATATTATGAACAGACCAGAACAAGTTATAATTCTACGTCTCAGAACAGGACACAACCGACTACGCATTCACATGTATACAAAGTTCAAGATTGGCAACACGGCCATGTGTACATGTGGACAGGCAGCACAGAGTGCCAAACATATACTTCAAGAGTGTTCTGAGCATGAAACGCTGAGGCAGACATATTGGCCAGAGGAAACAACACTGGAATCAAAACTCTATGGGACACTGTATGAACTACAAAAGACAGTGAGTTTTATTAAGGAGACAGAATTACAGATATAGACATGTTTCAAGTGAACGAAAGAAGAAGAAGAAGAAGGGAAGCAACATTGTGAAGAGGGAGGAAAGATCAGGGTGCAAATAGCAGATTTGACAAAAACAGATTTGCTTTCAGCACACTTTACCCAATAGGGAATTCCTCAGTAATGTCCCAGGGAAAGAAATGTTGTTTAGAACAAATGTGGAAATCCTTATTACTCTATGGTTTAAAAAAAATTGCCACATTAAAAACTAGATATTTATCATTAGATGTCTTCCTAGTATGAGATTAATGGATATAAAAAAAATTAGCTGCGGAACACAGCAGACTAGCATCCAATATAGAGATCACAATAGAAGTGGACATGCAGAAAGAGACTTGATAACACAACTAGATAAGTAATGGAGTGGAACCAACAGGTAAAGCATTGAGTTAGAAGACTGGAAAAAACCTGGAAAAAAACAATACAGTCTAATTCCATAATAACATCTTAGTCCTGACTGATGAAATATGTATGAAATAACTGAAATTTGCTATTTGCATTCTATATGTACAGACAATAAAGAATAAATAAAATTGGGGATTTTGTAACAAACAGGGAATAGGGATAACAAATAGGAAAATTTGTTATTTAAAGGATATGTATAGAGAGGTAAAGGTATGCCCCATGGCAGCTACCTGTCATCAGGAATAAAGATTGCTCTTAATGTACTAAGCCACAGCAACTATTAGATGGGGTGGCCAGTTCTCTTACTTGCTGTCTTTACCTCCCCTAACTCATGTAACACATACTCATTTGCACTGAGTTGACTGGAGGAGTGGTCGTGTTAAGCGATAAATCACAACTCACATTTTTATTTCTCTGGACGTGGTTTTTGGTTTTGAACCTGACATGCTGTAACCCAGTGATAGCAAGAAAGCTCACTATCAACTAGGCTACCCGCTCCCTATCTCTCTACCGGTAAAGAGATTGCACTGTAATAGATCAGATCTTCTGCACTTATACTGAAACTTCTGCCAATTAGCAATACATAAGAGAAAAGAATGAGTTGTATCATAGTGTACAGCTTAGTTGCAACATCTGATTTTTTTTGGCCTGCAACATCTGATTTTTTTTGGCCTGAAACATCGCCATGGTCTTTATCACTGATCTATATATTAGGACAACCTGCCCCTAACCCAGTGTTGCTATTCTTTTCTCCCTTTTGGGTTCTAGGGAGATCAAATCAATTGGGACCTCATAGACAAAGTTAAAGACAGCATAGCACAGAAACACACAGTGCACATGGATCTTCTCAAATGAAATGCAGAGGTGCTGGCACTTCAATAATCATAAAGAACTAAACATCCATTGGGTCTCATTAAGTGCAGAGACCTCATTTCTGACTAGTTCTCCAGTAATCAGTTTTATACAATCAGGTTAATAACTCAAAGCTTGTCCTTAAAGTTAAATATGGTTGCAAGAATGCTTTGCTGCATGAAGTTAAATATGGTTGCAAGAATGCTTTGCTGCATGAAGTTAAATATGGTTGCAAGAATGCTTTGCTGCATGAAGTCTTTTCAAAACTCTCATTAATTACCTTCTACAAACTACTTATGGTACTATAGCAGCACAAATACCCCATCCATTCCTTGTACTAAAAGGTGACATGACCTACCTGACAATCTTTTTTATAATGTACAATGTTACATGGTGATTCTCAATAAAGAAATTATACAGCAATAATTGTCACGGAAAACCTACTTACTAAACTCAATCAGCAGTTTTCCATAACCCTTTCTCTGGTATGGAGGTAACGTCAATATGCAAGCAACATTGAAATCTTCAGCAGACTCTTTCTCCTAGGAAATCAATGTGGCATTACTAAATACTTATATTCAACATATTACAGAGTATTAAATTTTCTATTAAACAACCAGCATAAAAATCACTACCCTCAGTCATATGGATGAGCACAGAAAATGACCATTTGTTGATTTTTAATCAAGCCAAGATTTTATTTAGACACCTTTTTTTCTACCTTCAACTGATCCTTGCAGAAAGTGAATGGTACACTTGCTACATGTCAAAATCACACCAGCTTTTGCAATTTCACCACTGTCACTAGCGTTTAATGTCCCACTGAATTCTTGGCTATTTTGTCTTGGATTTCATTTTAGTTATTGTTGTTGCTGGCGGTCACATACTTAGAATGAAGGAAGACAGAATTCCTCGACAAGCCTTCATGTGGACACCAGACGGGAAAGAAAACAGGGAAGACCAAAAACTACGCTCAGAAGAATTGTTATGAAAGAATTCAAATCAACAGGCATAAATGCACAAGACCTGCAATCTGTGGCAACTGACCGACAGACATGGAGAACTATGACATTCGCCCTATGTGCCAAACTTGGCAAAAGAAGAACTGACTGACTACTGTTTTCTTACATGCATATGCATTTTTAGTGAAGTTGCTAGGCTCACTTTGTAAAATAATGATCTGAGTGAGTGAAGGGTAGAACAAAAATGAGAAATACTAGTGATTGTAATATCTATAAATATAATTTGCATGTGTTGCCGGGACCTGAAAGGGGAATAAATAATAGCAACACTGTGACCTACCATGTAGATCATACGGTTCAGGAGTGGAGTTGGATGTCTCACCCTTTATGTCAAAGGGACCCAAATATAATATAAGCCAGACAGGTTAGGTGCAGAAAGGTGAAGTTATCACAGTAATCTGTAAACCATGCCACACGTGATGCTATCCACACTACGTCCTGCTAAACTAGCAGGAGTTTATAGTGAACACAGAATATGCAGAAGAAGAACAGATATATATATATATCTGAAGAACAGATATATATATATATATATATATCTGAAGAACAGATATATATATATATATATATATATATATATATATATATATATATATATATATATATATATATATATATTTACATTACTAACTGCTATCATATTTCAAAATACTAACAAATGTGCATCCTAACAAATATGGCTGTCTTCAATGCAGTTGTCAGACCCTCACTTTATTGGATCACTCAGCAATAATTTTCTTTATTACCTTTACTATTCTTACAGGTGAGAGAAGAAGATGAAGACCAAGAAGATGAAGGACCAGCAACATCGAAGAATGTATGCACATGTCTCTGGCCATACAGATCTGCCTGACCAGGACAGAGAGGAGTTCAGAATATCCACGATGAAGACAATGTTCCAGAAAGAATATGTCACTTGATATATATATATTCTTATTTTGGAAATCCCTGTCTGTTTCTTTCCTCTTTGTGTATGCTGCTATCAAGTATGTGTATGATTACATACCATGAAGGGTTATTTCACTGTTTCAGAATTCAAGTATGGACATTTTATAGTTCATTTTTTCTCTGTTCCCACTTTAACTGTTCTTTTTTCTTCAACATTTGTTCTGATATCATGGCAACATATGCTGGATATTTCTTTCTATAGTGAAAAGAATATGGTTCTTTTACCAGATTGCATCATATTGTGGATGGATGGGTTATTTTATTTTTTGTACTGCATTCATAGTTTGTTGAATTTTTTAAACTATGAACTCCATACCCAACCCATCTTAGCATCACCTTACAACATGCATGACAGGTTGCAGTGCTACGATTCATTGTTGCTCGTCTTGGCTCAGGGAAAACATGGGTGCCTACAATTGTTTGTTGTTTTTCATTGAATGTCTTCAAATATGTAGTGCTTCCCCTCTAGTCAGTTTACCTTTGAATGGTCTTTACTGTGTAGAAAAAAATATATAACCTTCTTAAGCAGCATGTCATTTTCTCTAAGCATCATCCTCATGCAGTAGTATTTTAGAGAACATTCTATAATCATAGTGTGCTTAAAAGAATAAATCTTCAGTCAATTCTTACTTCTCCATTTTCAAGTCAATATCACTTCAATGTATAATTGAAGTGAGCATTTATAATCTTCCCAGTTTGTCTCTGCAACATCTTGCTGAAACCATGCGTTTCTCTAAACCTTATGATATATGACCAAAATACTTAAACCTCTTAAACATAATATTGTTAAAAAAAATTCCTTGAATGTTGAGTTTCCCCAGGATGTATATATTTTTATAACTTCTGTGATTAAATGACGATATAACTAAAAGTTGTATATCTCTATCTGAACTATACATGACTATAAATAGATAATACCTTTGAAAAGAATCCCACTAGATGATAACCTCGTGTATCTTGCTCACACATGCAGTAGAAAAGGAATGGATCTGTGTCAAAGTACAAAGTCTTGTGATCTAGGAAGAGTTTTGCTAGCAGACACAGATGCTGCGCATATTGCTGTAAAATAAAAACCCAATCAAGTTAACACAATTGCATTGTACTCTGTAGCTTTCCTGCATGAGACTTAGTGTGAGAATGTGTTTATAAAACTGCCCTATTTAAATTCAGTGGAGAAAAAATGCTCAAGGATTGCCCGCACTATTGTCTTGTTTTCTGTCCCTTCAACATCAACACACTGCCTCCTATGAGTATTGTAGCTCAAGTGACAATTTACGTGAACCTCCAAAAAATACACATATATAAACCACATTCTGTAGATTGATTTTCAACCCAAAATATTGTGAACACAAGGCAAATGCTAGTACCGCTTCACCACTGAGAAACAAATCACCAGAATATCCTTATTTATTTGGGAAGCATCTTTCTAAATTATATCAAGCAATTCCAATTCAGATTTCACATCTATGATGCAAATTTTAATTTTTCTCCTGATTTCTAGAAGGAAAAGGGTAGTTTAAGTTTAGTGCTGTCATAGGTATACCTACAGAATTCAGAATGTATATAGGATTGACTTCACAGTACTTTGGTTTCGTATACGTATGTGTTCCTCTCCCCAGAGATCTAAGAAAAGATGTGAACTTTGAAAACAAGACATTATGGCCTGATATATAACCCAAAAATCTAAATAACATTGTTTAAGCCATTTACTTTGTGTTCTAGAGGTTATTGGTTTGATATTTGACCATGTTATCATGTTTACAAGTGCATATTTTTTAGAGCCCTGAGGATTATTCATTAATACTACACTACAGAGTTACGTGCTATGAGTGGTACTCTCAGCAGGTACTGTTCTGTTGAGAGGGATTGGAGTTCATATGGGAAGCGCTAAACCCAGAGGTTGTAGTAACTGGCACTTTCAGCAGATTGTGCGCAAATGTTTGGTGTAGAAATGGCATTAACCTACAGACTAAGCTGAATATTTACAGAGCAGTGGTACTTCCAGTGCTGTTATACGCTAGTGAAACATGGACTGTGTATAGACGTAATGTGAAAAAACTCAATCACTTTCACACAATTGGTCTCAGAAAAGTTATGAAAATCAGATGGCAAGACAAGATTCCAGATACCACTGTCCTTGATAGAGCTAGTATCCCCAGCATTGACATTATCTTGATGCAGACACACTTTACTTGGGCAGGTCATTTTGTGCATATGCCAGATCGTCTGCCAAAGATATTTCTCTATGGTGAACTGGAGAAAGGTACACAATCTCAAGGTGGCCAAAAGAAGCACTACAAGGACTCGTTAAAGAACTCACTAAAAGCCATTGAAATAGACCACGATACATGGGAAGAACTTGCACAAAATAGATCTACATGGCGTTCTACAATCAAAAAGAGCGCATCATCTCGTGAAAAGAGGAGAAATGCAGCAGCTCAACAGCGGAAAGTAGCTAGAAAGTCATGGATAGACCAAGATCCATCTACAGTGGTCATTCTATGTCCACTTAAATAACTGTCCAAGGACATTTACAGCTCTAATAAGGCTCATTAGCCATCTACACACTCATAGTCAAGAGCATAACTCTAATTGAATTTTCAAAAGTAGATGTAACAAATGGTCATCATCACTTGTGATAGATGAACAACAGTAACTGGATGAATAGTACGACTACTATTTTTGGTGGTTGTAAAGCTCTGATATAACCAAGTGGACTAACATTCACGGTTGAAAGAAGCATACCTCATCATAAGATGAGCATTTTACGTAACCAAAATTCACATGGGGAAACATGAGTACAAATGTCCTCAATGTGTTTTAAAGTCAATCTTGTGTGCCTTTTATGCCTATTCCCCCCCCCCCATATCATATTCTAATACCAGTTAGTCAGGTTGACTAATGAGTGTCTATATTAGAAAGTAAAATCTCTCGATGATAAAGCCCCTGCATTTACCACAAAACTATGTATGTATCATCATCATCATCAGGTGCCATGCCGGCTGGCGTAAGCGGCCATGGCTCTCCACAGCTCTCTGTCCACAGTATTATGTATCAAAGTCGTTGTTGTTTCCTTGCCATGCCAGGTTGTCTAATATATGTATAATCAATGATAAATATGGTAGGCAGGGATAAAGTGTCGCAGCAGTTTTTTTTCCGATACTGCACATGATTAGGTCAGATGCCAACATTCCAATCTTTGACAGAGCCACATTTGATAAGTCAAAGATGAGTCAATTTTCAATACAGCAGAATATTTTTTACTATGCTCGATCAATTTTTGTGTAAGTTCTAGCAACTCTGCCTGCTGTTATCATTAATATCGTGATTTTTAAAATGTTTAAACTGAAATATATGTTGCGATAATATGCTTAATTAAGTAATTAAGCACATCATCTTGTCAGGCTACTTTGTTTTTTAAAATCAGAATTTACGATAGCTAGTAACAATGTGATTTAGAGTAAAGCTCCGCAAGTTTATTGGGGCAAACTGCCGCATTCAAAATGATTGAAAAAATGACATGTGGAAGTTGCCGATCTAAAGCGGGGAGACTGATATATATGGTTATAATGATCATCCAACTTTACAAAGACATTGTTAACTTTAACATTGCATGCTCTGTAGGCGATCGTAGCCTCTGATTTCATTACGTAATTAAGGCCTGTAGGCGTCTCCATCCCTGTTGCTATGCCCCGATTCATCAGTACGGAATCACACAAGTTAAGCTCATATGACGTAGAATTCATGCCACACAAATTTAGGAATATGCCACAGCCTAAAGATCAAATTCCATTACACATTACGATTGCAAGAATGAGAAAGCTGGCTGATTTTGTCCCCTAATTTCTGGAACAATGACTGTGGATTTCCATCGTCATATTTTACTATCAACCACGTGATATGGTTCATGATAGTTGTGGTAAGTAATATCTACATGTTTTCATTGTTGTTATATTATAAGAATCATTTATAATGTTCGTTTATTCATTGAAAAACACACAAAAACAATATGTATCAGGGGTTCCAGTGTTGGCGTTACAAATAAAAAAAAGTTATTGTGTTTATCACTCACCCATAAATCATGCACAATGTCAAAAAAGAAACCATGCCCAGGGAGAAAAACTGCATAATTTTAATTCAGGGTCCTAAAGTTCTTAAACTGAATTTATGAACTACTTTTATATCTGAACTTTTTTTTTCTGATTAAAGTTTGAAATAGGTATATCTATTTATTCTATCCATTCTTAACACACATTTACACACTGCTGGTGCGCTTGATCTGTCGCAGTGGCGATCTCCCTCATCCGAAGTTTTGCATTGCTATTAGATATCAAATAAAATGATGATGAACTGCATTAATTTTATATCTTAAAAAATCCTATTCAAGCTGTTCTAACAGCTGCTTCTTAATTCTATCAACTGGTTGAGACAGAAGAAATGACGTATACAAACCAAATAAACACAAGAAATTCCACAAGTTCTGCTCTTTATTTGATTTGAATGTTAATATCATTTTAATATTATTTTCGCTTATTTACTACAAAGGATATTTATAATATTTACCATCACACTGAACATATCAAACATTTAATCTTACCTTATTTTTTCTGCCATCAATTTCAAAAACTGAGATTTTGTCTTTTCTGTAAATTTCATTCCCAGGTGGATGTTTGTATAGACATTTTGCCTGCAAAGAGTTTAGTTATTAACAAAGCAGCAACATATGACTTAGTAACACATTTTGGCATGTGGTACATACCTTTAAATAATATATCTATTTGCTAAACCCTTTATTGCCTTTCACCGTCAGGGGTATTTGAAAATATATATATATATATACATATACACACTCTCTCTCACACGCACGCACACACACATATTATAATACTAAAACCTATAACCGGACAGAGCCATAGTGGTAGCACATTGGAGATATTAGCACAGAAAGCTCTCCAAACATATTGTCCTTGGTCCTTTGGATGAGCGTAGAAAATCCCACCGTGACCATTCCTTGATGTTGTGAGTCCAAGATTTCTTTGAACATTTCTTTCATTGCAATATTATTTTAGAAAGCGAGTCTATCTCATTACATGTCAAAACCAAGTACATTTTACATATTTCACTAGTGCCAAAAATGGTTCTTGATAACATGCAAGATCGCCCGTATTGGAACCGGGGCCTAGACTTCCAGTCCAAGGCGCAAAGAATATAGCAACTGTCTTCTTTCTAGGCATGCGTGACTCAGGAAAGTTTGGGGATGGGTTGACAACCTGTTATATGTGAAATAATTATCGTCACTGCATGTCTTGCCTAGATTTATTACTTGTATCAAATAATCTCCAATACGCCCGTGTATTGCCGGGGCCCAAAGAATGGCAACACTGTTGACCTTCCACGCATGTCGTAAAAGGCGATTAAGGAGGTTATGGGATGGAGTTGGCTGTCCTATCCCATATAGGGTCAGTGACCCAAAGCTGTGCTGAAGTCGGATGTGTCAGGCCGAAAGCCGCAGATATCGCAGCAATGCTGTAAACCATGACACAACGCATTCCGTTCTCCGGACTACATTCTGCTAATCTGCAGGAGTTTGAGAACGAACGCAGAAGAAGATCTCCAATGAAGAAGAGATGCAGGCCACCTATGTCCTTTTATGGCAGACTCCGGTGGCAGGAAATGTTAGATGTTCCATCACTGCAGATGGGTCAACAGATCTGATGAACTAGTTGGCACAGATGTATGTGCCGCACTCCTGGCAGGACATGATGATACTGGGAATGCTCTCTTCTGGAAATAAACAAGAATCCAAAATTCCCCCTTCCCCAACACAGCCATGCATTATGCATGTGAGTGTCACCTCCATTACTCAACTGAGGAGGATCTATGCTTCTGTCAGAAAGGCTATTGGTCATTAAGAGCTACCTGCACACAGTTGAATGGTTTAGTCGTAACATTCGATAATAGTTACCATGTTGTTCTGACAGGCCAACGTTGTGCTTGAACTAGTTACAGGCACGGCACGGGTGGGCGGAACAACAAAGAAACCTGTCACAAGGGCCAGAGTTGTGCCCTGATGTCGACATCTGTTTCCGGCGGCATTGGACTCGAAACACCATCGAGCTGAATGGCTGCTGGAACAGAGGGTGGAGCACTTATGGGAATACCCCACGTGTTGTGAGGCCAGTTTTCTAATCTTCTTTCTTCTTCTGCGATCAGTTTCCTATGCTCATAAGTCTATACAGGAAATTGGGCCGCCTCCATGATTTCAGTCGTCAGCAGGAGGTCCTCACGGTTGCCCCACAGCTTCACCTTCAGATCTGTCTCTTGGGACCATATTTTAGTTCTCACGTCATCAAAGAGTGGGCATGTCTGCAGAATATGTTCTGGAGTCTGGGGACCCTTTTGACATGGACATTGGTCAGCCTTAATTTTGTGGAGATGTGCTTGTAGTCTGCAGTGTCCTGTGCGAAGTCTAAAAATTGTGGTTTGTTGTGACCTGTTTAGCTTTAGAATAGGGTCCTGTGGAAAGCTACTGCCTGTCTCTGTCTCCATGTATGTTTGTATTTTCCTTTGATGAGGGTTTTTGCTTCAGTCAGTGATATTCTGTGCTGGAATTGTTCCTTTTTTGCACCTGCTTTTGCCAGTCTGTCAGCTCCTTCATTTCCGCTATTCCACAGTGTGCAGGGATCCACTGCAGCACAACTTTATTGTTGGCAGACAGTTGATTTAGAAGTTCTACAGTTGTTTTTGTTAGGAGATCATTAGGTTCCTTTTGGATGGTTTGGAGTACTGACATGCAGTCACACAGAAAGACTATGTTAGCTCCTTTGAGCCTCTGTTCCTCTAGAGCCTTTGATGCTTCCAAGATTGCTTGTAGCTCTGCCCTGTAATTTGTTGATAATTTGCCAGTAGCGATTGAGAGTTCTAGTTTTGGGGTGCTTGGTATGAGTATTAGTATCCCAGCTCCTCCTTTCTTTACTGCACCCTCTGATGATCCATATGTGAAGACATGAATCTACTGTGAGGTAGTGTATTGGGTGTCTAGGTGATCAAGTGTTTTTGCCTTAAGGGCAGTAGGGGTTTCCATAGTTTTGCTCTCAATGCCTGGTATTGTAAGTTTTGCAGTATATATGGGTGAAGTGTTTGTGATGTTGAAATATGCTTCTAGCTGTTCCCATTCATCCAGATTGTTGCTGGTTACTTCTTTATTGGCTTTCATAAGTTTTTTTGATAGGTGATTGAAGCTTGGTCTTTTCAGTCTGTATTTTGTTAGTTCTTTTGTATTTTCATGCATAGGGTGATGTTTCAGGCGTCTAAATTTTTCTGTCATTATTGTGATTTTCTCATCACTGCGGTCTGTTAGGTTTTGTAAATCTGCTGTTGCTTCCATTGATGTTATAGGTGTGCTCCTTAGTCCTCCTGTTATGATTCGGAGACCTGCATTTTGAATTTTGTCCAGCTTTTGAAGATTGGTATTTGCTGCTGTTGCATATGTGGTCAATCCATATTCCAGTGTTGGACGAATGTGACCTACATAGACTTGTCTTATGGTTTTTATGTTGGCTCCCCAATCTGTCCCAGATAGTTTTTTCATTATTTGTAGTCTGCGTGTGGCTTTATTTTCTGTCTCTTCAATGTGTGATCCCCAAGTAAGTCTTTTGTCAAATTTTAGCCCCAGGGTGTTTTCTTTTGGGAGTGGGGTATTGTCTAGAGTGAGAGTATAATTTTCAGGCTTTGTGGAGAGGGTGAAAAGTGTAGTGACGGTCTTACTTTTGTTTATTTGAACACCCCAGGTTTTTGCCCAGTCTTCAAATTTGTTTATTGCCTCCTGCATTCTAACTTTTGCAACTGCAATGTATTCTGATTGGGTCCAGATATCAAGATCGTCTGCATGGAGAGCTCTATGTACATATGGTGTGAATAGTTTTGGTAGATCGTCTATAAAAACTATGAAGAGTGTGGGGGACAGAATTCCTCCCTGTGGGACACCTTCTGTTATGTTGACCATTTTACTTTTCATTTCCTAGAGTTTGACTCTTGCATGTCTGCCTCATAGGAAGCTTTTTATCCACTGAAACATTTTGCCTCTGATTCCTATCTGGGCAAGTTTTAGCAATAGCCCCTCTTTCCAGACTTTGTCAAAGGCCTTTGTGAGGTCAAAGAAGGTGGCTAGGAGTTTTGATTTTTTCTGGAAAGCATCTTCTATTTCCTGGGCAAGGTATGTTGTTTGGTCCTCAGTGCATCTGTGTTTTCTGAAGCCTTATTGGCAGTCATCTAGAAGATTGTTTCTCCCACCAAGCTGTTGTGCCACTATTCTTTCTGTCACACGTTGGATGTCCTCTGTTGCAATGGCAAGATCTGGAGTGCTCTGAGATTTCCATCGTCTGGAGTAAAAGGTTGGCTCTGATAGATGTTCATTTATAAGGATTAGCCTATTTTCTATCATCCAGTCTTCTATTTCTTCTCCTCTCAAGTCCATAGTTGGGTAACCCCAGCTTGAGGAATGACTGTTGAAATCTCCAACTTTAATATGATTTGATGATGTCCAGATAAAGAGAGACTTATGGTGTGTGGTGACCAACAGCCACTCTCAGAGCTGGCAGGATGAAAATAATCTCATCCTTATTAACCAGCCAGCGGACTCACCAACCTTCTACTCGAGAGCATGGCACACCACCTCTACACCAGGTCTGGCATTCCACTCACCAGGCCTGGAATGGAACATCACATGTGTCGTTGGAAAGCAGCTTGGGGGTAGTGACTACAGACCAGTATTTCTGGAAATCCACAATGAATTTACCAAGGACAGCAGCACGCTCACTAGGTGGAACTATAAGAGGGCAGACTGGAAAATGTACCAGCATTTAACCAGTGTTCTAGCTAAGGACATGAACTTGGACAAAGACATCAATAGAGCAGTGAGTGAATTTAATAGATGTATACTACATGCTGCTAGTAAAACCATACCCAGGGGGGCACGCAAAAACTACAAACCCTACTGGAATGATGAACTGGAAAAGCTGCAAGATGAGATGGAAACATCTAGACAGCAGGCTGAGAACAGACCTAGCCAAGAACATCACAACAAATATCAGCAAACAAAGGCTAAATTTCAAAGAGCCAAGTTACAAGCCAGACGGAGCAGCTGGAAAGAAAAAACAGAGTCGCTGAACCTAGAAAGAGATACTAGGAAATTATGGAAACTTGTAAAACAACTAAATGATGAAGGTACAGGGAGAAATACCAGGATCACACTTTATAAAGATAGAAACATTTTAACAGGTAAACATGCAGCTGATTACTTTGCAGATGACAATAACATCAAAGTCAGCCCAGACAAACAACAGGAGGTTCGAGAGAACCAGCAAAACATTGGACAAGACGAACCTATACCTGAAGTCATGGAGGTACCAATCACAATGAGATAACTGGAGCATGCAATATCCAAATTGAAAATGAAAAAGTACCCTGGAGCTGATGGAGTGTCCAATGAAATGATTAGAAACCTGGGAATTGCAGCAAGAGCAAAGCTACTGCAGATCTTTAACACAAGCTGGTCCACGGGTAATGTACCACAGGCGTGGAGAGAAGCAATAATGATACCACTCCTCAAATCAGGAAAAGATGGCAACACAGTCTCCAACTACAGGCCCATCAGCCTCACAAGCTGTCTATGCAAAACAATGGAACGCATTATCAATCTTAGGATGCAGTGGTACCTTGAAAGTGAAAACCTTCTGGTATCACAGCAAGCAGGTTTCAGACAGTGCTACTCTACTGAAGGTCAGGCAACCTACCTCTCCCAAGAGATTGAGGATGCCTTCCAAGATAAGAAACTGGTACTAGCAGCATGGATAGACCTCAGAAAAGCATTTGATAAGGTCTGGAAAGAAGGGCTCCTAAAGAAATTGTGAAATTGCAGGGTTAGCTCAAGAATGTACAAATGGGTAAAAGCATACCTGCATAATAGAAGAGCCAGGGTACAATTAGATGGTCGCAAGAGCAACAAAGTTCTACTGCGTCATGGAGTCCCCCAGGGAGGAATCCTGTCACCCACACTTTTCTTGGTTTACATCAATGACCTAGTTACTGAACTACCACATGGGATCAAAGTGGCAATGTATGCTGACGACCTGGTGTTCTGGTGCACAGAAGAACATGCGACATTGACCACTAAACAAATACAAAGAGCTATTGATGCCCTAACCTTATGGGCTAATAGATGGTGCGTCAGCATTAACACAGATAAGTGCAGCACTACACTCTTTACCCTCTCACCAAAACAAAAAGCCGGTCATATCAAGATAGACGGAGAGCTCTTGAAAGAAGACAAACAACCACATACCTCGGAGTTACTTTTGATGATAAGCTGACATGGAAGCAGCACATAAACAAAGCAACAACAAAAGCCAGGAGGAAGTTAGCTATCCTGAGAAAACTAAGTGGAACCACATGGGGAGCCAGTGGCAATATACTCAGTAAAGTTTACCAGCAAGGCATAAGAACACACCTGGAATATGGTTCAGCAGCATGGTGTCCTGCATCAAACACCACATTACAAGATCTAGATAAAGTGCAAAACCAGGCACTTAGAATAATGTTGGGAGCAATGAAATCAACACCCATCGTAGTAGGTATGTTATTTCGTACCATTGTGATGATCCCTCCTTTGTGGCCTAATCCATCTAATCTGAAGCATTCAAAGCCTCTGATGGAGAATCTGTTGCTGTCATTAAGATGTGTCTCCTGAATGCACAAGACATCAATCTTTTGCTTTTGGAGGAAATT
The DNA here is from genome assembly GCA_034231615.1 of Meghimatium bilineatum. Lineage (NCBI taxonomy): Eukaryota > Metazoa > Mollusca > Gastropoda > Stylommatophora > Philomycidae > Meghimatium > Meghimatium bilineatum. The sequence continues at coordinate 37,627,326 of CM067322.1, forward strand.
CTGCAGTTCTAGTTTCTTCTTAGTCACACCCTCACTGTTCCATTTCATAATTTTGATTGTGTTTTTGTTGTCATGATTGGTTTGGCCGGTTGCTCTACTCTGTTTAATTCCGGGTCCCCGATACAGTCATCATCAGTAGCTTTTGGTGGACCCATTCGAGGCTGGGGGTCCGGAGCTCCTCCTACCTGGCGATGAACCACAGGGGCAGCCCCATTTCGTGTAACGAATCCGAGCATAGTCATTAACTGTATAATGCGTACATGTCCCATTTCCATTGCTGGGTACTCACGCCTATTCAGGCTGACATGTTCCGTCTTCGGTGAGGGAAGTTATGTAGTCTTCCTATCCATGTTCTTGGACATCCTAGCACTGCCCGCAAGACGTCGGAGGTTTGTGCAGTGGCCGTCTCCTATTTTACTGTCAGGGTTGTCTCCCATAGCCTTTCTATCTCCCGATGGTGACTGCAAGGTAGCAATTTTGGAAGAAAAAAAAAAACAAAAAACCCCCTTCCTCAACATGCTCCTGGCATGGAGTTGATAACTCCACGCCAGCAGCGTGAGCTTATAGCGGCTCACACTCGCTTGAAGCTGCCCGTCACTGGACACATGGGGTATTTCAGTGGGAATATCAGCACCGACTGATATCCCGCCCCGTCCTGGTAGGCAACAGCACCGGTTTGGTCCGCGGCTGCTTAATTGCAGCGAACACTCCATATATGGACATTTATGGAGTGCCCTCCACCATCCACCACCTGTGGAAGCGCCTGGTAGGGGTCAGTTTTCTAATCAAGAATCAAGTTAAATGGATTATTTAATCATCATAAACCTGCAAGTTTGTTTATTTACTGCCGAATGAATATATTTGTCTTATGTTCTACATAACTGATATTTTAACAGATGTCCATAGCACTTATAGTCAAAAGTCTGAGTCCTTTCTATATCTGCATTTAGTGTCCAGCTCTCACATCCATACAAAAGAATAGCATGCATTAGTGATGTGTATGTGTTGATTTTTACTATTGAAATTATTTTTTTTCCAAATGATATTCAGGCATGCCATATCAGCCATCATCATCTCAAGTTTTATTTGGACCTAATTTCTCGGATCCTCATCATCACATATTAGGGACCCAAGGTATTTGAAGGTAGTAACTTCTTCCAATCTGTGACCATTATCGGGATATTCATAAGAATTTGCTGGATATTACTAGTTGCCAATATCTTGCTTTATCAATGATAATTTCCATGCCATATCTCTGATTAACATTCCATAATTTTGAGTTTGAGTTCCTGGAGTTTTGATTTGGAACCAGCCAATGAGATTGATGTCATTGGCATAAAGCAAGTTACCGAGTGGTCTACCACTAACAGTTATTGATGTTTGATGATCTTGTAGTGCCTGCTGCATTATATGTTCCAGGTATATGTTAAAAAGTATGCAACCATGACATACTCCTATATACTTTTTAATACTATGCAGACAAAGTGAATTAATTCAGAATATCTTCAGACAAATGAATAACGGATGGACAAATTTTGCAAAATGCAGGTGCAAACACAATTATACTTATTAACAGAATAGACATGATTTCTTTGTTACATTATACTGGAGAGTTCCGAAACTGGATAAATGGTTTCACTGGTTTTTATAAGTTATGCGTTTGCAGTATATAATATACGTCACACGTGTGAGCTTAGACTGTGATTAGTGAGTTTCGCCCGCGGTGTTGCCTCAACAATTTGTATGCTTACAAAATGAATTACAACTGTTTACTATTACCAAATAACGTGGTCGAAATAGATGAAAGTGTGTTTACATAGCGAAAGTACCGCAATGGTTGCATATTTCCATTGCAGTGAGTGTTCGGTGGGATCTGTCGAAAAACAGGAGAATATTCTACAATTCCTGTACCTACTGTTTTGCTACATATTATAAAATAACAAATTCATCATGGAAGTACTTCGATATCAGAAAAATGGCAAGTGTATGATGTATTGGAACACTAGATGGCAAAAGATATGAAATTGTGGATAATTCAATACACTTTGTGGATCCAGTGACTGGAGTGGATACATAATAAATCAAAAGGTATTGACTTTCTGCAAAGGATCATAGCCGTAGACAATGCTGTACACACTGACATGTTAAAATGTTATATGTGTGAAATCATGTTGCGTCAATGTGTTAAATGTGCAGAATTAGATGTCTTTAATAAAATACTGGAAGATGTAGCTAAATTTTGGGCACAGACATAATTACTAACATTCTACACAAGCATGTGCAATAATACGTGTGTGATCTCTCTAGAAATTTATTTTATGAAGATCAGTTACGTGACACATCCACAATTGATAAAATGGCGTAAATGTTTTTTTGTTTACAAATTTCGCCACTATGAAGACAATAAATATATTTTGTAGTATCAATCTTAGTGACGACTTCTATTGTAACAATATGCATCCGGCCTGTAATCATCTCTTACAAATCTGATCTTTTCAAAAACATTTTAACCGTGTCCTTCAGATTTCAACACATACATAGCCTGCATTCTGCAATGAATATTGAGATCTCTTGGATGTCAAAAACTGAATCCACATTGAACAGATTAGGTGACACATCAGTCATATTGTCAATAACATGCAAGGTCTATGAATGTGCAGAGAATGAATATATTATCACATATTCATTGGCTGTGCATATTATGTTCTCAGCTCTGTTTTGCACATTGACAAAGAATAATTTGTCTATATTAACCTACAGCAATCCACAGTTGTCTGAAATTTACAAGTATACACAGCTAGCAAAACCTATACTGTGACAACTGCAATATAAGATGTATATGTATATACAGTTTGATTATTCCTATTCAATATGTTTTTAGAATGTTATCTTTAGTTCTCATCAAGCATGAAGAACATCTAACAATATTTACTATAAACCAAACCATGATTTATGCAACCATATTCTTAATTCATGCACATTGTATATATATTTTGCCTCTTTATGTATGTGTTTTAAAAACTGTTGCAGACTAATAAAATAAAAATATGCCAACAGTAAATGTATTTTTAAACAATACAACTCATGATCGAACTAACCAAAACGTTTGCTTCATGCACCATGACTGCTATGTCATGTGATGTATTCTCTCCAGAACATTGTCTTCCCAATGAACTCCCTGAACCCTCTCTGTCTTAGGCCATGCAAATTGCATTTTCCAATGACGTTTTCATGTTATATTTAATGTCGTCAGTCCATCATCTTCTTGGTCTGCCCTTTCTCTTCCACCCAAGTGTTATGCCCCCCATTATATGTCTTTCTAAACAGTTGTGTTTCTTTATATGACCAAATAGGTGGTTTTCTTTTTGCTATTGTTTAGAAACCAACACTAGCATCTTCAATATGTTTATATCTGAGTTTTTCCATCAATGATATTCTAAGTATCTTTGTGTAGCATTTAATCTCAAAGACATTGGATCTTCTCTGTCGCTGTTTTACTTAGGGTTCATGTTTCACAGCCCATGTTGCAACCAGAAAAATAAATGTTCTTAGCATTAGCAGTTTTGTTTCTATTCTGTTGTTTTATCAACGTGTTATTTTACAATATGCAATTGTCAATCTCTCTTCATTATCTCTGCCATGAAGTCTCCTGCACCGTTGATGTTTGTTCCTAAGTATTGGAATTTCAATAGCTGCTGGAGTAGGCAATCAAATCCATTAATGATGTTTCATTGTGACAAGCATTTCCTCACTGGTTTTTATATTGTTAACACATTTTAAGATAAAACTTCCACTTTTCATTAGTCTTTCTCAGCACACCTACATAAGTCATGTTTAGTTGATGTCTCAAAATTTAAAATGTATTAGAGAATGGTAGAGCCCTGAAAGAGTATGAGCTGTAACTGTGAAGCTTGATCAGTGATTTTGTATTTAGTTTCCCAAATGTTTATCTAAAAACTGGTCCTCATCAGGGTTAACAAACAAAAACTCAAAATCAAGTAAAGGTGTTTAATGGTAAGTACTCACTAGATGTCTTTCTAAACATTTGGCACTTTTGAGGTACTTCAGACAGTATTCACATATGTACAAAATGGGCAAACATGTCAGCTCCTAATTGAGGGAGACAAATAAGTGATTATTATTATTTGAAACAGATATATCCCAACACAACTTGGGAATAAACACAATATAATATGTTAGTGATATTAAAATAGGATTAGATACTTTACAAATAGAAAAACAACTAATAGGTGGATTTTTTGTTTGATCCCTAGGTAATATGAGCAACTGATTAACTCTTGCTACCTATGTGCAATGACGTGATTTCTTAACCTTTAGTGTTCTAGATTAAAATTACACAATTTTTCCCCCTGCGTTTGGATTTTATTTGGAAATTTGTGTTATTTATGGTGAGTGTTTGGTAAACATTTTTGTTTGTAAAGATTTCAAAATAATTTTTGCACATGTAAATAAAAGGAGGGAACAATGAATATAATTGTGTTTTTATTGTTGTTGTATGTGTGATTTGACAGTTGTGTAGTTGAAATTGGGGGGGAAATCTCAACAATTAAGACATGTAGATATTACTTTCCATGATGATCAATTACTATGCCACGCAGCACTATATTTGATTGTAAAATATGGTGTAAAAAAATAGACACAGTCATTCAAGAAATTAGTTGACAAAATTAGCAGGCTTTCTCCCTTATTACAATCATAATGTGTAAAAGAATTTAACCCTTAGGCTGTGACATATTCCTAGCACTGTGTGACGAGAATTCTACACCATATGAGTGTAATTTTGTGTGAGTACTGATGAATTGGAGCATAGCAACAGAGGTGAATGGAGACGCATACCACGACTAGCTATGTAATGGCGTCTGTGGCCATAGCGCCCGTAAGGTTAAGAACTTTCTTGCATACCAAAAAACTCCAACTCACAGGAGTATGCATTGCTTTGCACAAAAGAATACATGAGCCCTATTGTTTGCAATTCATGAGGACTAAAACAGACAAACCAATATTCCCCATATATGAATCAGGGAGATATTAAATAAGACTTAAACTTCACTGAAGAAGTTCCAACATGAATAGATAGTTTCTAAATAATTTGTGTAGAAATAAAGTTCTTAATGCCATTTCTTGTGCAACTTGTGTTAAAAACATGCTTTAACTCTTTCAGTAAATAAACCAGAAAATAGTCAACTTGGCAATCAGGATTACTTCTGGATTACACTCAATTCTAATTTTAAGTGGTTCACTCTGTATCATCATCATCAGGTGCCATGCTGCTGGCGTAGGCGGTCATGGCTCTCCACAGCTCTCTGTCCACAGTATTATGTATCAAGATCGTTGTTGTTTCCTTGCCATGCCAGGTTGTCAAACTGTCTAATATTTTCTGACGTTGTCACCCTCTGTCTCTGTTGCCTTCAATTTTGCCTGTTGTGACTATGTTCTCCAAACCTGCCTGTCACATGAAGTGGCCAAAAAAAGAAGATTGTCTTTTTTTATATTATTGATTAAGGTCTGTTTCGCACTTGAATCTTTCAACACCTCTACATTAGTTTTTCTGGCAGTCCATGGTAACTCAGCATTCTTCTATAGAACCTCTTCTCTACTACCTCTAATTTCCCACTTTCTAGTTTGTTTATTGCCCAAGACTCACACCCATATGTTAGTATAGGGGTTATATAGCATTGCAGAACTCTCTCACCTCTAATGACAAGGTCATATTACACAATATATTTTTCATTTTTCTGAATGTTGTTTTTGCCTGTCCTATTCTGCTTCTTATTTCTGTTGAACTTCTTCCATCTGCTGTAATCGTTGTACCTAAATATTTGAATTGGTGGACCTGTTTTAATAATATATCATTCAGTTTGATCTTGCAAGGTGTGTTATTTTGTTTCTTTGAAATAACCATTACTTCTGTTTTCTTGATATTTAGGAAGAGGCCTTTCTCTTTACTTTCTGTGACTACTACATTAATTAAATCTTGAAGGTCTTCCTCACTTTTTGCAATCAGAACAGTGTCATCTGCATATCTCAAATTATTTATGTTATGTCCTCCCACCGATATTCCTGGGATATCAAATATAGTACTCAATATGTTTCCACTGTATAAAGAGAAAAGGTCTGGTGAAAGCATGCATCCCTGTCTGACTCCTTGTTTAATTTGCTGAAAAGGGCCAAATTGATTTCCTACTCTTAATGCTGCTGTTTGTTGCCAGCATATGTTCTTGATGATTCTTAAATCCTTACTGTCAATGTTCAAATTCTCTAGCATGTGTATAACTTCTGTATGTTTAACTTTATCAAATGCTTCCGTGTAGTCTATAAAACAGAAGTACAGATCTGTTTTTAACCTTTCTAGACCTCTCTATTAGTGTTCTCAAAATATATATAGCATTGTTGGTACCTTTGCCTTCTACAAAGCCACATTGTTCTGGACTTATTTCTGATTTTATTTTGTTTCTCACTCTCTTCATGATGATTCTGAGAAGTATTTTGGTTATTTGGCTCATGAGGCTGATTGTACTGTGTTCTTCACATTCGGTGGTCCCTGGTTTCTTAGGTAAGGCTATAAATATGGATCTCATTAAGTCATCAGGTATGTTTCCACTATTATATATGTCATTCAGCAATTTTGTGATTATTTCAACTCCAAAGTCACCTTTTTCGTCTATTTTGGTTTCGTCTATTATCTCCTAGGCTAATCCATGTACTCAGCCTTCTTGGATGTTGCTTGAACCATGTACTCCCCATTATTTAATTATGTTCATGAGCCCACTATATCAATAAATCACCTCTTTCGTTCTTAATTCCTAAACCAAATCTTCCTGTCACCTCTTTTATTTCTGTTTCACCTACTTTTGCGTTAAAGTCCCCCATCACTATAGTTACTTCATGATTTTTACACTGTTTCATTGCGGTTTCTAGATCTTCATAGAAAATTTCGATGTCCTCCTCTGAACTGCTTGATGTGGGTGTATATACCTGTACAATGCTGATATCCAATGATTTTCCTGTTAGTTTAATTATTACCCAATCTGATATTGCCATGAAACCCGTCACCGTTTTTCCTGTTTGTGTCTAATAATACGCATACACCCCTCTCATGTTTTTGTCCTCCTGAGTAGATGACTTTAAATTTATCTCTGATTGTATCTCTCCTGCCCCAGTTCATCTCATTTCACTCATTCCTAAGATATTTACACTCATTCTTTCTAATTCTTGCTTGATGTTGTCTAATTTACCACACTGCACTAACGATCTGACGTTCCATGTTGCTATATTAACACCAACTGTAGGTCTACTTCTGTGTGTCGCCATGACTTTCATCTTGGGAGAATAATGTGGTAGGTTCCTGTTGCTTTTCACATCCATATGGGGGATATCTGCTACCTTTGACAATACTTTATGTCGGGACAAATGGGTGCCCTGCCCTCCCAGTTGCAGAGCTACCACTTATACCGGTGGCTATCGGTCACTTCCTTGTTCGCGCCTAGTGAACATCATGACAACAAGATCGACGTCTAAACTCCGACTCCCCTCCAGGAATATTTATTTTTACACACTAGAAAACACACAAGGAATTTTCTGCACATTTCAGTTATTAGCCCTTCACTTAAAAATAACACATAATACGATATATAGTATATCATTCTGTATAGTTTATTAAAAAGACATTGATGAAAGGTAAATAAATGTACCTGAGGATACGGAGAAAAATACCATGGTTTTATTTGCCACTGACCAAATTCTATGAGGTTAACATTCTTCATGCGAGTGATAATGTCATCATGATGAGCTACCATACTACCAGTCTGTCTAGGTGTCGACGGGACATCTTGTGAATCACCCTGTTAATGGAAGAAACATTATTAGGTACAGTACAAGTAGATGCGACCACATGTTTAATTATTTCCTTGCCTATGTTTGTAAATGTCATGTTCATCATTTAATAACTGAAATATTTATTTATTTAGGTTTGGGGTTGGTTATGTAAAACACAATTATCCTAACCCCTAGCCCAAACAAAAATTAATATTTAAATTATTACTTCTGGTGAAGGTAAGCAAGTCACATGTGATTATACAGTCTTTAACCTGCTGGTAAAATATT